>OX632360.1:27980791-28575791 GCA_951751655.1 Ophion costatus
TCCCCCAGCATCGACACAACCATTGCTTTTACCTTTGTTTATTAACAAATGCGCCTGTTACCATCCCCAAATCTTCGTCATTTTATTCGATGCGATATGACTGAAAGAAAGGTAAAAGCAGAGAAGAACTCGATGCCGTCATATTAGGCATATCCATTCGGGTCCCGCAGAATGAGCACAAATATTGCTTGTATCTTTTTTTATTAACAAATGCGCCTGTAATCGTCTTCAAATCGTCGTCATTGTATTTCATGCGACATGACAGAAACAAAGGTAAAAGCAGACATAAACTCTACGCCGTCATATTAGTAATGTCCATTTGGGTCTCCCAGAATCGACACAACCATTGCTTTTACGTTTGCTTATTAACAAATGCGCCTGTTAACATCCCAAAATTTTCGCCATTTTATTCGATGCGATATATCCGGAAGAAAGGTAAAAGCAGAGAAGACCTCGATGCCGTCGTGTTAGTAATGTCCATTCGGGTCCCCCAGAATCGACACAACCATTGCGTTTACCTTTGTTTATTAACAAATGCGCCTGTTACCATCCCCAAATCTTGGTCATTTTATTCGATGCGATATGACGCAAAGAAAGGTAAAAGCAGAGAAGAACTCGATGCCGTCATATCAGGCATATCCATTCGGGCCCCGCAGAATGAGCACAATTATTGCTTTTATCTTTTTTTATTAACAAATGCGCCTGTAATCGTCTTCAAATCGTCGTCATTGTATTTGATGCGACACGACAGAAACAAAGGTAAAAGCAGAGAAAAACTCTTCGCCGTCATATTAGTAATGTCCATTTAGGTCCCCTAGAATCGACACAACCATTGCTTTTACCTATGTTTATTAACAAATGCGCCTGTTATCATCCCCAAATCTTCACCATTTTATTCGATGCGATATAACTGAAAGAAAGGTAAAAGCAGAGAAGAACTCGATGCCGTCATATTAGTAATGTCCATTCGGGTCCCCCAGAAAGGGCACAATTATTGCTTTTATATTTTTTTATTAACAAATGCGCCTGTAATCGTCTTCATATCGTCGTCAGCGAATTTGATGCGATATGACAGAATGAAAGGTAAATGCAGAGAAAAACTCGACGCCGTCATAGTAGTAATGTCCATTTGGGTCCCCCAGAATCGACACAACCATTGCTTTTACCTTTGTTTATTAACAAATGCGCCTGTTACCATCCCCAAATCTTCGTCATTTTAGTCGATGCGATATGACTGAAAGAAAGGTAAAAGCAGAGAAGAACTCGATGCCGTCATATCAGGCACATCCATTCGGGTCCCGAAGAATGAGCACAATTATTGCTTTTATCTTTTTTTATTAACAAATGCGCCTGTAATCGTCTTCAAATCGTCGTCATTGTATTTGATGCGATACGACAGAAACAACCGTAAAAGCAGAGAAAAACTCTACGCCGTCATATTCGTAATGTCCATTTGGGTCCCCCAGAATCGACACAACCATTGCGTTTACATTTGTTTATTAACAAATGCGCCTGTTACCATCCCCAAATCTTCGTCATTTTATTCGATGCGATATGACTCAATGAAAGGTAAAAGCAGAGAAGAACTCGATGCCGTCATATCAGGCATATCCATTCGGGTCCCGCAGAATGAGCACAATTATTGCTTTTATCTTTTTTCATTAACAATTGCGCCTGTAATCGTCTTCAAATCGTCGTCATTGTATTTGATTCGACACGACAAAAACAAACGTAAAGGCAGAAAAAACCCTACGCCGTCATATTAGTAATGTCCATTTGGGTCTCACAGAATCGACACAACCATTGCTTTTACCTTTGTTTATTAACAAATGCGCCTGTTATCATCCCCAAATCTTCGTCATTTTATTCGATGCGATATAACTGAAAGAAAGGTAAAAGCAGAGAAGAACTCGATGCCGTCATACCAGGCATATCCAATCGGGTACCCCAGAATCATCACAATTATTGCTTGTATCTTTTTTTATTAACAAGTGCGCCTGTAATCGTGTTCAAATCGTCGTCAGTGTATTTGATGCGATATGACAGAATGAAAGGTAAAAGCAGAGAAAAACTCGACGCCGTCATAGTAGTAATGTCCATTTGGGTCCCCCAGAATCGACACAACCATTGCTTTTACCTTTGTTTATTAACAAATGCGCCTGTTATCATCCCCAAATCTTCGTCATTGTATTTGAAGCAATATGACTGAAAGAAAGGTAAAAGCAGAGAAGAACTCGATGCCGTCGTGTTAGTAATGTCCATTCGGGTCCCCCAGAATCGACACAACCATTGCTTTTACCTTTGTTTATTAACAAATGCGCCTGTTACCATCCCCAAGTCTTCGTCATTTTATTCGATGCGATATAACTGAAAGAAAGGTAAAAGCAGAGAAGAACTCGATGCCGTCATATCAGGCATATCCAATCGGGTACCCCAGAATCATCACAATTATTGCTTTTATCTTTTTTATTAACAAATGCGCCTGTAATCGTCTTCAAATCGTCGTCATTGTATTTGATGCGATACGACATAAACACAGGTAAAAGCGGAGAAAAACTCGACGCCGTCAGATTAGTAATGTCCATTCGGGTGCCCCAGAATCGACACAACCATTGCTTTTACCTTTGTTTATTAACAAATGCGCCTGTTATCATCCCCAAATCTTCGTCATTGTATTTGAAGCAATATGACTGAAAGAAAGGTAAAAGCAGAGAAGAACTCGATTCCGTCGTGTTAGTAATGTCCATTCGGGTCCCCCAGAATCGACACAACCATTGCTTTTACCTTTTTTTATTAACAAATGCGCCTGTTATCCTCCCCAAATCTTCATCATTTTATTCGATGCGATATAACTGAAAGAAAGGTAAAAGCAGAGAAGAACTCGATGCCGTCATATCAGGCATATCCAATCGGGTACCCCAGAATCATCACAATTATTGCTTTTATCTTTTCTTATTAACAAATGCGCCTGTAATCGTCTTCAAATCGTCGACATTGTATTTGATGCGATACGACAGAAACAAAGGTAAAAGCAGAGAAAAACTCTACGCCGTCATATTAGTAATGTCCATTTGGGTCCCCCAGTATCGACAGAACTATTGCTTTTACCTTTGTTTTTTAACAAATGCGCCTGTTAACATCCCCAAATCTTCGCCACTTTATTCGATGCGATATAACTGAAAGAAAGGTAAAAGCAGAGAAGAACTCGATGCCGTCGTGTTAGTAATGTCCATTCGGGTCCCCCAGAAAGGGCACAATTATTGCTTTTATCATTTTTTATTAACAAATGCGCCTGTAATCGTCTTCACATCGTCGTCAGTGTATTTGATGCGATATGACAGCAAGAAAAGTAAAAGCAGAGAAAAACTCGACGCCGTCATAGTTGTAATGTCCATTTGGGTCCCCCAGAATGGACACAACCATTGCTTTTACCTTTGTTTATTTACAAATGCGCCTGTTATCATCCTCAAATCTTCGTCATTGTATTTGAAGCAATATTACTGAAAGAAAGGTAAAAGCAGAGAAGAAATCGATGCCGTCGTGTTAGTAATGTCCATTCGGGTCCCCCAGAATCGACACAACCATTGCTTTTACCTTTGTTCATTAACAAATGCGCCTGGTACCATCCCGAAATCTTCGTCATTTCATTCGATGCGATATGACTGAAAGAAAGGTAAAAGCAGAGAAGAACTCGATGCCGTCATATTAGGCATATCCATTCGGGTCCTGCAGAATGAGCACAAATATTGCTTTTATCTTTTTTTATTAACAAATGCGCCTGTAATCGTCTTCAAATCGTCGTCATTGTATTTGATGCGACACGACAGAAACGAAAGTAAAATCAGAGAAAAACTCTACGCCGTCATATTAGTAATGTCCATTTGGGTCTCCCAGAATCGACACAACCATTGCTTTTACCTTTGTTTATTAACAAATGCGCCTGTTATCATCCCCAAATCTTCGCCATTTTATTCGATGCGATATAACTGAAAGAAAGGTAAAAGCAGAGAAGAACTCGATGCCGTCGTGTTAGTAATGTCCATTCGGGTCCCCCAGAAAGAGCACAATTATTGCTTTTATCTTTTTTTATTAACAAATGCGCCTGTAATCGTCTTCACATCGTCGTCAGTGTATTTGATGCGATATGACAGCAAGAAAAGTAAAAGCAGAGAAAAACTCGACGCCGTCATAGTTGTAATGTCCATTTGGGTCCCCCAGAATCGACACACCCATTGCTTTTACCTTTGTTTATTATCAAATGCGCCTGTTACCATCCCCAAATCTTCGTCATTTTAGTCGATGCGATATGACTGAAAGAAAGGTAATGGCAGAGAAGAACTCAATGCCGTCATACCAGGCATATCCAATCGGGTACCCCAGAATCATCACAATTATTGCTTTTATCTTTTTTTATTAACAAATGCGCCTGTAATCGTCTTCAAATCGTCGTCAGTGTAATTGATGCGATATGCCAGAAAGAAAGGTAAAAGCAGAGAAAAACTCGACGCCGTCATAGTAGTAATGTCCATTTGGGTCCCCCAGAATCGACACAACCATTGCTTTTACCTTTGTTTATTAACAAATGCGCCTGTTATCATCCCCAAATCTTCGTCATTGTATTTGAAGCAATATGACTGAAAGAAAGGTAAAAGCAGAGAAGAACTCGATGCCGTCGTGTTAGTAATATCCATTCGGGTCCCCCAGAATCGACACAACCATTGCTTTTACCTTTGTTTATTAACAAATGCGCCTGTTACCATCCTCAAATCTTCGTCATTTTATTCGATGCGATATAACTGAAAGAAAGGTAAAAGCAGAGAAGAACTCGATGCCGTCGTGTTAGTATTGTCCATTCGGGTCCCCCAGAAAGAGCACAATTATTGCTTTTATCTTTTTTTATTAACAAATGCGCCTGTAATCGTCTTCAAATCGTCGTCATTGAATTTGATGCGATACGACAGAAACAAAGGTAAAAGCAGAGAAACACTGGACGCCGTCATATCAGTAATGTCCATTTGGGCCCCCCAGAATCGACACAACCATTGCTTTTTCCTTTGTTTATTAACACATGCGCCTGTTATCATCCCCAAATCTTCGTCATTGTAGTTGAAGCAATATGACTGAAAGAAAGGTAAAAGCAGAGAAGAACTCGATGCCGTCGTGTTAGTAATGTCCATTCGGGTCCCCCAGAATGAACGCAACAATTGCTTTTACCTTTGTTTATTGACAAATGCGCCTGTTATTATCCCCAAATCTTCGTCATTTTATTCGATGCGATATGACTGAAAGAAAGGTAAAAGCAGAGAAGAACTCGATGCCGTCGTGTTAGTAATGTCCATTCGGGTCCCCCAGAATCGACACAACCATTGCTTTTACCTTTGTTTATTAATAAATGCGCCTGTTATCATCCCCAAGTCTTCGTCATTGTATTTGAAGCAATATGACTGAAAGAAAGGTAAAAGCAGAGAAGAACTCGATTCCGTCGAGTTAGTAATGTCCATTCGGTTCCCCCAGAATCGACACAACCATTGCTTTTACCTTTGTTCATTAACAAATGCGCCTGTTATCATCCCCTAATCTTCATAATTTTATTCGATGCGATATAACTGAAAGAAAGGTAAAAGCAGAGAAGAACTCGATGCCGTCATATCAGGCATATCGAATCGGGTACCCCAGAATCATCACAATTATTGCTTTTATTTTTTTTATTAACAAATGCGCCTGTAATCGTCTTCAGATCGTCGTCATTGTATTTGATGCGATACGACAGAAACAAAGGTAAAGGCAGAGAAAAACTCGACGCCGTCATATTAGTAATGTCCATTTGGGTCCCCCAGAATCGACACAACCATTGCTTTTACCTTTGTTTATTAACAAATGCGCCTGTTATCATCCCCAAATCTTCGTCATTTTATTCGATGCGATATGACTAAAAGAAAGGTAAAAGCAGAGAAGAACTCGATGCCGTCGTGTTAGTAATGTCCATTCGGGTCCCCCAGACAGAGCACAATTATTGCTTTTATCTTTTTCTATTAACAAATGCGCCTGTAATCGTCTTCAAATCGTCGTCAGTGTATTTGATGCGATATGACAGAAAGAAAGGTAAATGCAGAGAAAAACTCGACGCCGTCATAGTAGTGATGTCCATTTGGGTCCCCCAGAATCGACACAGCCATTGCTTTTACCTATGTTTATTAACAAATGCGCCTGTTATCATCCCCAAATCTTCGCCATTTTATTCGATGCGATATAACCGAAAGAAAGGTAAAAGCAGAGAAGACCTCGATGCCGTCGTGTTAGTAATGTCCATTCGGGTCCCCCAGAATCGACACAACCATTGCGTTTACCTTTGTTTATTAACAAATGCGCCTGTCACCATCCCCAAATCTTCGTCATTTTATTCGATGCGATATGACGCAAAGAAAGGTAAAAGCAGAGAAGAACTCGATGCCGTCATATCAGGCATATCCATTCGGGTCCCGCAGAATGAGCACAATTATTGCTTTTATCTTTTTTTATTAACAAATGCGCCTGTAATCGTCTTCAAATCGTCGTCATTGTATTTGATGCGACACGAAAGAAACAAAGGTAAAAGCAGAGAAAAACTCTTCGCCGTCATATTAGTAATGTCCATTTGGGTCCCCCAGAATCGTCACAACCATTGCTTTTACCTATGTTTATTAACAAATGCGCCTGTTATCATCCCCAAATCTTCACCATTCTATTCGACGCGATATAACTGAAAGAAAGGTAAAAGCAGAGAAGAACTCGATGCCGTCGTGTTAGTATTGTCCATTCGGGTCCCCCAGAAAGAGCACAATTATTGCTTTTATCTTTATTTATTAACAAATGCGCCTGTAATCGTCTTCAAATCGTCGTCATTGAATTTGATGCGATACGACAGAAACAAAGGTAAAAGCAGAGAAACACTGGACGCCGTCATATCAGTAATGTCCATTTGGGCCCCCCAGAATCGACACAACCATTGCTTTTTCCTTTGTTTATTAACACATGCGCCTGTTATCATCCCCAAATCTTCGTCATTGTAGTTGAAGCAATATGACTGAAAGAAAGGTAAAAGCAGAGAAGAACTCGATGCCGTCGTGTTAGTAATGTCCATTCGGGTCCCCCAGAATGAACACAACAATTGCTTTTACCTTTGTTTATTGACAAATGCGCCTGTTATTATCCCCAAATCTTCGTCATTTTATTCGATGCGATATGACTGAAAGAAAGGTAAAAGCAGAGAAGAACTCGATGCCGTCGTGTTAGTAATGTCCATTCGGTTCCCCCAGAATCGACACAACCATTGCTTTTACCTTTGTTCATTAACAAATGCGCCTGTTATCATCCCCTAATCTTCATAATTTTATTCGATGCGATATAACTGAAAGAAAGGTAAAAGCAGAGAAGAACTCGATGCCGTCATATCAGGCATATCGAATCGGGTACCCCAGAATCATCACAATTATTGCTTTTATCTTTTTTTATTAACAAATGCGCCTGTAATCGTCTTCAGATCGTCGTCATTGTATTTGATGCGATACGACAGAAACAAAGGTAAAGGCAGAGAAAAACTCGACGCCGTCATATTAGTAATGTCCATTTGGGTCCCCCAGAATCGACACAACCATTGCTTTTACCTTTGTTTATTAACAAATGCGCCTGTTATCATCCCCAAATCTTCGTCATTTTATTCGATGCGATATGACTAAAAGAAAGGTAAAAGCAGAGAAGAACTCGATGCCGTCGTGTTAGTAATGTCCATTCGGGTCCCCCAGACAGAGCACAATTATTGCTTTTATCTTTTTCTATTAACAAATGCGCCTGTAATCGTCTTCAAATCGTCGTCAGTGTATTTGATGCGATATGACAGAAAGAAAGGTAAATGCAGAGAAAAACTCGACGCCGTCATAGTAGTAATGTCCATTTGGGTCCCCCAGAATCGACACAGCCATTGCTTTTACCTATGTTTATTAACAAATGCGCCTGTTATCATCCCCAAATCTTCGCCATTTTATTCGATGCGATATAACCGAAAGAAAGGTAAAAGCAGAGAAGACCTCGATGCCGTCGTGTTAGTAATGTCCATTCGGGTCCCCCAGAATCGACACAACCATTGCGTTTACCTTTGTTTATTAACAAATGCGCCTGTTACGATCCCCAAATCTTCGTCATTTTATTCGATGCGATATGACGCAAAGAAAGGTAAAAGCAGAGAAGAACTCGATGCCGTCATATCAGCCATATCCATTCGGGTCCCGCAGAATGAGCACAATTATTGCTTTTATCTTTTTTTATTAACAAATGCGCCTGTAATCGTCTTCAAATCGTCGTCATTGTATTTGATGCGACACGAAAGAAACAAAGGTAAAAGCAGAGAAAAACTGTTCGCCGTCATATTAGTAATGTCCATTTGGGTCCCCCAGAATCGTCACAACCATTGCTTTTACCTATGTTTATTAACAAATGCGCCTGTTATCATCCCCAAATCTTCACCATTCTATTCGATGCGATATAACTGAAAGAAAGGTAAACGCAGAGAAGAACTCGATGCCGTCGTGCTAGTAATGTCCATTCGGGTCCCCCAGAAAGGGCACAATTATTGCTTTTATCTTTTTTTATTAACAAATGCGCCTGTAATCGTCTTCAAATCGTCGTCAGCGAATTTGATGCGATATGACAGAAAGAAAGGTAAATGCAGAGAAAAACTCGACGCCGTCATAGTAGTAATGTCCATTTGGGTCCCCCAGAATCGACACAACCATTGCTTTTACCTTTGTTTATTAACAAATGCGCCTGTTACCATCCCCAAATCTTCGTCATTTTAGTCGATGCGATATGACTGAAAGAAAGGTAAAAGCAGAGAAGAACTCGATGCCGTCATATCAGGCACATCCATTTGGGTCCCGAAGAATGAGCAGAATTATTGCTTTTATCTTTTTTTATTAACAAATGCGCCTGTAATCGTCTTCAAACCGTCGTCATTGTATTTGATGCGATACGACAGAAACAACCGTAAAAGCAGAGAAAAACTCTACGCCGTCATATTAGTATTGTCCATTTGGGTCCCGCAGAATCGACACAACCATTGCTTTTACCTATGTTTATTAACAAATGCGCCTGCTATCATCCCCAAATCTTCGCCATTTTATTCGATGCGATATAACTGAAAGAAAGGTAACAGCAGAGAAGAACTCGATGCCGTCGTGCTAGTAATGTCCATTCGGGTCCCCCAGAATCGACACAACCATTGCGTTTACCTTTGTTTATTAACAAATGCGCCTGTTACCATCCCCAAATCTTCGTCATTTTATTCGATGCGATATTACTGAAAGAAAGGTAAAAGCAGAGAAGAACTCGATGCCGTCATACCAGGCATATCCAATCGGGTACCCCAGAATCATCACAATTATTGCTTGTATCTTTTTTTATTAACAAGTGCGCCTGTAATCGTGTTCAAATCGTCGTCAGTGTATTTGATGCGATATGACAGAAAGAAAGGTAAAAGCAGAGAAAAACTCGACGCCGTCATAGTAGTAATGTCCATTTGGGTCCCCCAGAATCGACACAACCATTGCTTTTACCTTTGTTTATTAACAAATGCGCCTGTTATCATCCCCAAATCTTCGTCATTGTATTTGAAGCAATATGACTGAAAGAAAGGTAAAAGCAGAGAAGAACTCGATGCCGTCGTGCTAGTAATGTCCATTCGGGTCCCCCAGAATCGACACAACCATTGCGTTTACCTTTGTTTATTAACAAATGCGCCTGTTACCATCCCCAAATCTTCGTCATTTTATTCGATGCGATATGACTCAAAGAAAGGTAAAAGCAGAGAAGAACTCGATGCCGTCATATCAGGCATATCCATTCGGGTCCCGCAGAATGAGCACAATTATTGCTTTTATCTTTTTTTATTAACAATTGCGCCTGTAATCGTCTTCAAATCGTCGTCATTGTATTTGATGCGACACGACAGAGACAAAGGTAAAAGCAGAGAAAAACTCTACGCCGTCAAATTAGTAATGTCCATTTGGGTCCCCCAGAATCGACACAGCCATTGCTTTTACCTATGTTTATTAACAAATGCGCCTGTTATCATCCCCAAATCTTCGCCATTTTATTCGATGCGATATAACCGGAAGAAAGGTAAAAGCAGAGAAGACCTCGATGCCGTCGTGTTAGTAATGTCCATTCGGGTCCCCCAGAATTGACACAACCATTGCGTTTACCTTTGTTAATTAACAAATGCGCCTGTTACCATCCCCAAATCTTGGTCATTTTATTCGATGCGATATGACGCAAAGAAAGGTAAAAGCAGAGAAGAACTCGATGCCGTCATATCAGGCATATCCATTCGGGTCCCGCAGAATGAGCACAATTATTGCTTTTATCTTTTTTTATTAACAAATGCGCCTGTAATCGTCTTCAAATCGTCGTCATTGTATTTGATGCGACACGACAGAAACAAAGGTAAAAGCAGAGAAAAACTCTTCGCCGTCATATTAGTAATGTCCATTTGGGTCCCCTAGAATCGACACAACCATTGCTTTTACCTATGTTTATTAACAAATGCGCCTGTTATCATCCCCAAATCTTCACCATTTTATTCGATGCGATATAACTGAAAAAAAGGTAAAAGCAGAGAAGAACTCGATGCCGTCATATTAGTAATGTCCATTCGGGTCCCCCAGAAAGGGCACAATTATTGCTTTTATATTTTTTTATTAACAAATGCGCCTGTAATCGTCTTCAAATCGTCGTCAGCGAATTTGATGCGATATGACAGAATGAAAGGTAAATGCAGAGAAAAACTCGACGCCGTCATAGTAGTAATGTCCATTTGGGTCCCCCAGAATCGACACAACCATTGCTTTTACCTTTGTTTATTAACAAATGCGCCTGTTACCATCCCCAAATCTTCGTCATTTTAGTCGATGCGATATGACTGAAAGAAAGGTAAAAGCAGAGAAGAACTCGATGCCGTCATATCAGGCACATCCATTCGGGTCCCGAAGAATGAGCACAATTATTGGTTTTATCTTTTTTTATTAACAAATGCGCCTGTAATCGTCTTCAAATCGTCGTCATTGTATTTGATGCGATACGACAGAAACAACCGTAAAAGCAGAGAAAAACTCTACGCCGTCATATTAGTAATGTCCATTTGGGTCCCCCAGAATCGACACAACCATTGCTTTTACCTATGTTTATTAACAAATGCGCCTGCTATCATCCCCAAATCTTCGCCATTTTATTCGATGCGATATAACTGAAAGAAAGGTAAAAGCAGAGAAGAACTCGATGCCGTCGTGTTAGTAATGTCCATTCGGGTCCCCCAGAATCGACACAACCATTGCGTTTACATTTGTTTATTAACAAATGCGCCTGTTACCATCCCCAAATCTTCGTCATTTTATTCGATGCGATATGACTCAAAGAAAGGTAAAAGCAGAGAAGAACTCGATGCCGTCATATCAGGCATATCCATTCGGGTCCCGCAGAATGAGCACAATTATTGCTTTTATCTTTTTTCATTAACAATTGCGCCTGTAATCGTCTTCAAATCGTCGTCATTGTATTTGATTCGACACGACAAAAACAAAGGTAAAGGCAGAAAAAACCCTACGCCGTCATATTAGTAATGTCCATTTGGGTCTCACAGAATCGACACAACCATTGCTTTTACCTTTGTTTATTAACAAATGCGCCTGTTATCATCCCCAAATCTTCGTCATTTTATTCGATGCGATTTAACTGAAAGAAAGGTAAAAGCAGAGAAGAACTCGATGCCGTCATACCAGGCATATCCAATCGGGTACCCCAGAATCATCACAATTATTGCTTGTATCTTTTTTTATTAACAAGTGCGCCTGTAATCGTGTTCAAATCGTCGTCAGTGTATTTGATGCGATATGACAGAAAGAAAGGTAAAAGCAGAGAAAAATTCGACGCCGTCATAGTAGTAATGTCCATTTGGGTCCCCCAGAATCGACACAACCATTGCTTTTACCTTTGTTTATTAACAAATGCGCCTGTTATCATCCCCAAATCTTCGTCATTGTATTTGAAGCAATATGACTGAAAGAAAGGTAAAAGCAGAGAAGAACTCGATGCCGTCGTGCTAGTAATGTCCATTCGGGTCCCCCAGAATCGACACAACCATTGCGTTTACCTTTGTTTATTAACAAATGCGCCTGTTACCATCCCCAAATCTTCGTCATTTTATTCGATGCGATATGACTCAAAGAAAGGTAAAAGCAGAGAAGAACTCGATGCCGTCATATCAGGCATATCCATTCGGGTCCCGCAGAATGAGCACAATTATTGCTTTTATCTTTTTTTATTAACAATTGCGCCTGTAATCGTCTTCAAATCGTCGTCATTGTATTTGATGCGACACGACAGAGACAAAGGTAAAAGCAGAGAAAAACTCTACGCCGTCAAATTAGTAATGTCCATTTGGGTCCCCCAGAATCGACACAGCCATTGCTTTTACCTATGTTTATTAACAAATGCGCCTGTTATCATCCCCAAATCTTCGCCATTTTATTCGATGCGATATAACCGGAAGAAAGGTAAAAGCAGAGAAGACCTCGATGCCGTCGTGTTAGTAATGTCCATTCGGGTCCCCCAGAATCGACACAACCATTGCGTTTACCTTTGTTTATTAACAAATGCGCCTGTTACCATCCCCAAATCTTGGTCATTTTATTCGATGCGATATGACGCAAAGAAAGGTAAAAGCAGAGAAGAACTCGATGCCGTCATATCAGGCATATCCATTCGGGTCCCGCAGAATGAGCACAATTATTGCTTTTATCTTTTTTTATTAACAAATGCGCCTGTTATCGTCTTCAAATCGTCGTCATTGTATTTGATGCGACACGACAGAAACAAAGGTAAAAGCAGAGAAAAACTCTTCGCCGTCATATTAGTAATGTCCATTTAGGTCCCCTAGAATCGACACAACCATTGCTTTTACCTATGTTTATTAACAAATGCGCCTGTTATCATCCCCAAATCTTCACCATTTTATTCGATGCGATATAACTGAAAGAAAGGTAAAAGCAGAGAAGAACTCGATGCCGTCATATTAGTAATGTCCATTCGGGTCCCCCAGAAAGGGCACAATTATTGCTTTTATATTTTTTTATTAACAAATGCGCCTGTAATCGTCTTCATATCGTCGTCAGCGAATTTGATGCGATATGACAGAATGAAAGGTAAATGCAGAGAAAAACTCGACGCCGTCATAGTAGTAATGTCCATTTGGGTCCCCCAGAATCGACACAACCATTGCTTTTACCTTTGTTTATTAACAAATGCGCCTGTTACCATCCCCAAATCTTCGTCATTTTAGTCGATGCGATATGACTGAAAGAAAGGTAAAAGCAGAGAAGAACTCGATGCCGTCATATCAGGCACATCCATTCGGGTCCCGAAGAATGAGCACAATTATTGCTTTTATCTTTTTTTATTAACAAATGCGCCTGTAATCGTCTTCAAATCGTCGTCATTGTATTTGATGCGATACGACAGAAACAACCGTAAAAGCAGAGAAAAACTCTACGCCGTCCTATTCGTAATGTCCATTTGGGTCCCCCAGAATCGACACAACCATTGCTTTTACCTATGTTTATTAACAAATGCGCCTGCTATCATCCCCAAATCTTCGCCATTTTATTCGATGCGATATAACTGAAAGAAAGGTAAAAGCAGAGAAGAACTCGATGCCGTCGTGTTAGTAATGTCCATTCGGGTCCCCCAGAATCGACACAACCATTGCGTTTACATTTGTTTATTAACAAATGCGCCTGTTACCATCCCCAAATCTTCGTCATTTTATTCGATGCGATATGACTCAATAAAAGGTAAAAGCAGAGAAGAACTCGATGCCGTCATATCAGGCATATCCATTCGGGTCCCGCAGAATGAGCACAATTATTGCTTTTATCTTTTTTCATTAACAATTGCGCCTGTAATCGTCTTCAAATCGTCGTCATTGTATTTGATTCGACACGACAAAAACAAACGTAAAGGCAGAAAAAACCCTACGCCGTCATATTAGTAATGTCCATTTGGGTCTCACAGAATCGACACAACCATTGCTTTTACCTTTGTTTATTAACAAATGCGCCTGTTATCATCCCCAAATCTTCGTCATTTTATTCGATGCGATATAACTGAAAGAAAGGTAAAAGCAGAGAAGAACTCGATGCCGTCATACCAGGCATATCCAATCGGGTACCCCAGAATCATCACAATTATTGCTTGTATCTTTTTTTATTAACAAGTGCGCCTGTAATCGTGTTCAAATCGTCGTCAGTGTATTTGATGCGATATGACAGAATGAAAGGTAAACGCAGAGAAAAACTCGACGCCGTCATAGTAGTAATGTCCATTTGGGTCCCCCAGAATCGACACAACCATTGCTTTTACCTTTGTTTATTAACAAATGCGCCTGTTATCATCCCCAAATCTTCGTCATTGTATTTGAAGCAATATGACTGAAAGAAAGGTAAAAGCAGAGAAGAACTCGATGCCGTCGTGTTAGTAATGTCCATTCGGGTCCCCCAGAATCGACACAACCATTGCTTTTACCTTTGTTTATTAACAAATGCGCCTGTTACCATCCCCAAGTCTTCGTCATTTTATTCGCTGCGATATAACTGAAAGAAAGGTAAAAGCAGAGAAGAACTCGATGCCGTCATATCAGGCATATCCAATCGGGTACCCCAGAATCATCACAATTATTGCTTTTATCTTTTTTATTAACAAATGCGCCTGTAATCGTCTTCAAATCGTCGTCATTGTATTTGATGCGATACGACATAAACACAGGTAAAAGCGGAGAAAAACTCGACGCCGTCAGATTAGTAATGTCCATTCGGGTGCCCCAGAATCGACACAACCATTGCTTTTACCTTTGTTTATTAACAAATGCGCCTGTTATCATCCCCAAATCTTCGTCATTGTATTTGAAGCAATATGACTGAAAGAAAGGTAAAAGCAGAGAAGAACTCGATTCCGTCGTGTTAGTAATGTCCATTCGGGTCCCCCAGAATCGACACAACCATTGCTTTTACCTTTTTTTATTAACAAATGCGCCTGTTATCCTCCCCAAATCTTCATCATTTTATTCGATGCGATATAACTGAAAGAAAGGTAAAAGCAGAGAAGAACTCGATGCCGTCATATCAGGCATATCCAATCGGGTACCCCAGAATCATCACAATTATTGCTTTTATCTTTTCTTATTAACAAATGCGCCTGTAATCGTCTTCAAATCGTCGTCATTGTATTTGATGCGATACGACTGAAACAAAGGTAAAAGCAGAGAAAAACTCTACGCCGTCATATTAGTAATGTCCATTTGGGTCCCCCAGTATCGACAGAACTATTGCTTTTACCTTTGTTTTTTAACAAATGCGCCTGTTAACATCCCCAAATCTTCGCCACTTTATTCGATGCGATATAACTGAAAGAAAGGTAAAAGCAGAGAAGAACTCGATGCCGTCGTGTTAGTAATGTCCATTCGGGTCCCCCAGAAAGGGCACAATTATTGCTTTTATCATTTTTTATTAACAAATGCGCCTGTAATCGTCTTCACATCGTCGTCAGTGTATTTGATGCGATATGACAGCAAGAAAAGTAAAAGCAGAGAAAAACTCGACGCCGTCATAGTTGTAATGTCCATTTGGGTCCCCCAGAATGGACACAACCATTGCTTTTACCTTTGTTTATTTACAAATGCGCCTGTTATCATCCTCAAATCTTCGTCATTGTATTTGAAGCAATATTACTGAAAGAAAGGTAAAAGCAGAGAAGAAATCGATGCCGTCGTGTTAGTAATGTCCATTCGGGTCCCCCAGAATCGACACAACCATTGCTTTTACCTTTGTTCATTAACAAATGCGCCTGGTACCATCCCCAAATCTTCGTCATTTCATTCGATGCGATATGACTGAAAGAAAGGTAAAAGCAGAGAAGAACTCGATGCCGTCATATTAGGCATATCCATTCGGGTCCTGCAGAATGAGCACAAATATTGCTTTTATCTTTTTTTATTAACAAATGCGCCTGTAATCGTCTTCAAATCGTCGTCATTGTATTTGATGCGACACGACAGAAACGAAAGTAAAATCAGAGAAAAACTCTACGCCGTCATATTAGTAATGTCCATTTGGGTCTCCCAGAATCGACACAACCATTGCTTTTACCTTTGTTTATTAACAAATGCGCCTGTTATCATCCCCAAATCTTCGCCATTTTATTCGATGCGATATAACTGAAAGAAAGGTAAAAGCAGAGAAGAACTCGATGCCGTCGTGTTAGTAATGTCCATTCGGGTCCCCCAGAAAGAGCACAATTATTGCTTTTATCTTTTTTTATTAACAAATGCGCCTGTAATCGTCTTCAAAACGTCGTCAGTGTATTTGATGCGATATGACAGAAAGAAAGGTAAAAACAGAGAAAAACTCGACGCCGTCATAGTAGTAATGTCCATTTGGGTCCCCCAGAATCGACACAACCATTGCTTTTACCTTTGTTTATTAACAAATGCGCCTGTTATCATCCCCAAATCTTCGTCATTGTATTTGAAGCAATATGACTGAAAGGAAGGTAAAAGCAGAGAAGAACTCGATGCCGTCGTGTTAGTAATGTCCATTCGGGTCCCCCAGAATCGACACAACCATTGCTTTTACCTTTGTTTATTAACAAATGCGCCTGTTATCATCCCCAAATCTTCGTCATTGTATTTGAAACAATATGACTGAAAGAAAAGTAAAAGCAGAGAAGAACTCGATGCCGTCGTGTTGGTAATGCCCATTCGGGTCCCCCAGAATCGACACAACCATTGCTTTTACCTTTGTTTATTAACAAATGCGCCTGTTATCATCCCCAAATCTTCGTCATTTTATTCGATGCGATATAACTGAAAGAAAGGTGAAAGCAGAGAAGTACTCGATGCCGTCATATCGGGCATATCCAATCGGGTACCCCAGAATCATCACAATTATTGCTTTTATCGTTTTTTTATTAACAAATGCGCCTGTAATCGTCTTCAAATCGTCGTCATTGTATTTGATGCGATACGACAGAAACAAAGGTAAAAGCAGAGAAAAAGTTGACGCCGTCATATTAGTAATGTCCATTTGGGCCCCCCAGAATCGACACAACCATTGCATTTACCTTTGTTTATTAACAAATGCGCCTGTTTCCATCCCCAAATCTATGTCATTGTATTTGAAGCAATATGACCGAAAGAAAGGTAAAAGCAGAGAAGAACTCGATGCCGTCCTGTTAGTAATGTCCACTCGGGTCCCCCAGAAAGAGCACAATTATTGCTTTTATCTTTTTTTGTTAACAAATGCGCCTGTAATCGTCTTTAAATCGTCGTCATTGTATTTGATGCGACACGACAGAAACAAAGGTAAAAGCAGAGAAAAACTCTACGCCGTCATATTAGTAATGTCCAGTTCGGTTCCCCAGAATCGACACAACCATTGCTCTTACCTTTGTTTATTAAAAAATGCGCCTGTTATCATCCCCAAATCTTCGCCACTTTATTCGATGCGATATAACTGAAAGAAAGGTAAAAGCAGAGAAGAACTCGATGCCGTCGTGTTAGTAATGTACATTCAGGTCCCCCAGAAGGAGCACTATTATTGCTTTTATCTTTTTTTATTAACAAATGCGCCTGTAATCGTCTTTAAATCGTCGTCAGTGTATTTGATGCGACATGACTGAAAGAAAGGTAAAAGCAGAGAAGAACTCGATGCCCTCGTGTTATTAATGTCCATTCGGGTCCCCCAGAATCGGCACAACCATTGCTTTTACCTTTGTTTATTAACAAATGCGCCTGTAATCATCCCCAAATCTTCGTCATTGTATGTGAAGCGATATGACTGAAAGAAAGGTAAAAGCAGAGAAGAACTCGATTCCGTCGTGTTAGTAATGTCCATTCGGGTCCCCCAGAATCGACACAACCATTGCTTTTACCTTTTTTTATTAACAAATGCGCCTGTTATCCTCCCCAAATCTTCATCATTTTATTCGATGCGATATAACTGAAAGAAACGTAAAAGCAGAGAAGAACTCGATGCCGTCATATCAGGCATATCCAATCGGGTACCCCAGAATCATCACAATTATTGCTTTTATCTTTTCTTATTAACAAATGCGCCTGTAGTCGTCTTCAAATCGTCGTCATTGTATTTGATGCGATACGACAGAAACAAAGGTAAAAGCAGAGAAAAACTCTACGCCGTCATATTAGTAATGTCCATTTGGGTCCCCCAGTATCGACAGAACTATTGCTTTTACCTTTGTTTTTTAACAAATGCGCCTGTTATCATCCCCAAATCTTCGCCACTTTATTCGATGCGATATAACTGAAAGAAAGGTAAAAGCAGAGAAGAACTCGATGCCGTCGTGTTAGTAATGTCCTTTTGGGTCCCCCAGAAATGGCACAATTATTGCTTTTATCTTTTTTTATTAACAAATGCGCCTGTAATCGTCTTCACATCGTCGTCAGTGTATTTGATGCGATATGACAGCAAGAAAAGTAAAAGCAGAGAAAAACTCGACGCCGTCATAGTTGTAATGTCCATTTGGGTCCCCCAGAATGGACACAACCATTGCTTTTACCTTTGTTTATTTACAAATGCGCCTGTTATCATCCTCAAATCTTAGTCATTGTATTTGAAGCAATATTACTGAAAGAAAGGTAAAAGCAGAGAAGAAATCGATGCCGTCGTGTTAGTAATGTCCATTCGGGTCCCCCAGAATCGACACAACCATTGCTTTTACCTTTGTTCATTAACAAATGCGCCTGGTACCATCCCCAAATCTTCGTCATTTTATTCGATGCGATATGACTGAAAGAAAGGTAAAAGCAGAGAAGAACTCGATGCCGTCATATTAGGCATATCCATTCGGGTCCTGCAGAATGAGCACAAATATTGCTTTTATCTTTTTTATTAACAAATGCGCCTGTAATCGTCTTCAAATCGTCGTCATTGTATTTGATGCGACACGACAGAAACGAAAGTAAAATCAGAGAAAAACTCTACGCCGTCATATTAGTAATGTCCATTTGGGTCTCCCAGAATCGACACAACCATTGCTTTTACCTTTGTTTATTAACAAATGCGCCTGTTATCATCCCCAAATCTTCGTCATTTTATTCGATGCGATATAACTGAAAGAAAGGTAAAAGCAGAGAAGAACTCGATGCCGTCGTGTTAGTAATGTCCATTCGGGTCCCCCAGAAAGAGCACAATTATTGCTTTAAACTTTTTTTATTAACAAATGCGCCTGTAATCGTCTTCAAATCGTCGTCAGCGTATTTGATGCGATATGACAGAAAGAAAGGTAAAAACAGAGAAAAACTCGACGCCGTCATAGTAGTAATGTCCATTTGGGTCCCCCAGAATCGACACAACCATTGCTTTTACCTTTGTTTATTAACAAATGCGCCTGTTATCATCCCCAAATCTTCGTCATTGTATTTGAAGCAATATGACTGAAAGAAAAGTAAAAGCAGAGAAGAACTCGATGCCGTCGTGTTGGTAATGCCCATTCGGGTCCCCCAGAATCGACACAACCATTGCTTTTACCTTTGTTTATTAACAAATGCGCCTGTTATCATCCCCAAATCTTCGTCATTTTATTCGATGCGATATAACTGAAAGAAAGGTGAAAGCAGAGAAGTACTCGATGCCGTCATATCGGGCATATCCAATCGGGTACCCCAGAATCATCACAATTATTGCTTTTATCGTTTTTTTATTAACAAATGCGCCTGTAATCGTCTTCAAATCGTCGTCATTGTATTTGATGCGATACGACAGAAACATAGGTAAAAGCAGAGAAAAAGTTGACGCCGTCATATTAGTAATGTCCATTTGGGCCCCCCAGAATCGACACAACCATTGCATTTACCTTTGTTTATTAACAAATGCGCCTGTTTCCATCCCCAAATCTTCGTCATTGTATTTGAAGCAATATGACCGAAAGAAAGGTAAAAGCAGAGAAGAACTCGATGCCGTCCTGTTAGTAATGTCCATTCGGGTCCCCCAGAAAGAGCACAATTATTGCTTTTATCTTTTTTTGTTAACAAATGCGCCTGTAATCGTCTTCAAATCGTCGTCAGTGTATTTGATGCGATGGACAGAAAGAAAGGTAAAAGCAGAGAAAAACTCGATGCCGTCATATTAGTAATGTCCATTTGGGTCCCCCAGAATCGACACAACCATTGCTTTTACCTTTGTTTATTAACAAATGCGCCTGTTATCATCCCCAAATCTTCGTCATTGTATCTGAAGCAATATGACTGAAAGAAAGGTAAAAGCAGAGAAGAACTCGATTCCGTCGTGTTAGTAATGTCCATTCGGGTCCCCCAGAATCGACACAACCATTGCTTTTACCTTTGTTTATTAACAAATGCGCCTGTTATCATGCCCAAATCTTCATCATTTTATTCGATGCGATATAACTGAAAGAAAGGTAAAAGCAGAGAAGAAATCGATGCCGTCATATCAGGCATATCCAATCGGGTACCCCAGAATCATCACAATTATTGCTTTTATCTTTTTTCATTAACAAATGTGCCTGTAATCCTCTTCAAATCGTCGTCATTGTATTTGATGCGATACGACAGAAACAAAGGTAAAAGCAGAGAAAAACTCTACGCCGTCATATTAGTAATGTCCATTTGGGTCCCCCAGAATCGACAGAACCATTGCTTTTACCTTTGTTTTTTAACAAATGCGCCTGTTATCATCCCCAAATCTTCGCCACTTTATTGGATGCGATATAACTGAAAGAAAGGTAAAAGCAGAGAAGAACTCGATGCCGTCGTGTTAGTAATGTCCATTCGGGTCCCCCAGAAAGGGCACAATTATTGCTTTTATCTTTTTTTATTAACAAATGCGCCTGCAATCGTCTTCACATCGTCGTCAGTGTATTTGATGCGATATGACAGCAAGAAAAGTAAAAGCAGAGAAAAACTCGACGCCGTCATAGTAGTATTGTCCATTCGGGTCCCCCAGAATCGACACAACCATTGCTTTTACCTTTTTTTTATTAACAAATGCGCCTGTTATCCTCCCCGAATCTTCATCATTTTATTCGATGCGATATAACTGAAAGAAAGGTAAAAGCAGAGAAGAACTCGATGCCGTCGTATCAGGCATATCCAATCGGGTACCCCAGAATCATCACAAGTATTGCTTTTATCTTTTTTTATTAACAAATGCGCCTGTAATCGTCTTTAAATCGTCGTCATTGTATTTGATGCGATACGACAGAAACAAAGGTAAAAGCAGAGAAAAACTCGACGCCGTCGTATTAGTAATGTCCATTTGGGTCCCCCAGAATCGACACAACCATTGCTTTTACCTTTGTTTATTAAGAAATGCGCCTGATATCATCCCCAAATCTTCGTCATTTTACTCGATGCGATGTGACTAAAAGAAAGGTAAAAGCAGAGAAGAACTCGATGCCGTCATATCAGGCATGTCCAATCGGGTACCCCAGAATCATCACAATTATTGCTTTTATCATTTTTTATTAACAAATGCGCCTGTAATCGTCTTCAAATCGTCGTCATTGTATTTGATGCGATACGACAGAAACAAAGGTAAAAGCAGAGAAAAACTCTACGCCGTCATATTAGTAATGTCCATTTGGGTCCCCCAGAATCGACGCAACCATTGCTTTTACCTTTGTTTATTAACAAATGCGCCTGTTATCATCCTCAAATCTTCGTCATTTTATTCGATGCGATATAACTGAAAGAATGGTAAAAGCAGAGAAGAACTCGATGCCGTCGTGTTAGTAATGCCCATTCGGGTCCCCCAGAATGAGCACAATTATTGCTTTTATCTTTTTTCATTAACAAATGCGCCTGTTATCATCCCCAAATCTTCGTCATTGTATTTGATGCAATATGACTGAAAGAAAGGTAAAAGCAGAGAAGAACTCGATGCCGTCGTGTTATTAATGTCCATTCGGGTCCCCCAGAAAGAGCACAATTATTGCTTTTATCTTTTTTCATTAACAAATGCGCCTGCAATCGTCTTCAAATCGTCGTCAGTGTATTTGATGCGATATGACAGAAACAAAGGTAAAAGCAGAGAAAAACTCGACGCCGTCATATTAGTAATGTCCATTTGAGTCCCCCAGAATCGACAGAACCATTGCTTTTGCCTTTGTTTTTTAACAAATGCGCCTGTTATCATCCCCAAATCTTCGCCACTTTATTCGATGCGATATAACTGAAAGAAAGGTAAAAGCAGAGAAGAACTCGATGCCGTCGTGTTAGTAATGTCCATTCGGGTCCCCCAGAAAGGGCACAATTATTGCTTTTATCTTTTTTTATTAACAAATGCGCCTGTAATCGTCTTCACATCGTCGTCAGTGTATTTGATGCGATATGACAGCAAGAAAAGTACAAGCAGAGAAAAACTCGACGCCGTCATAGTAGTAATGTCCATTTGGGTCCCCCAGAATGGACACAACCTTTGTTTATTAACAAATGCGCCTGTTATCATCCCCAAATCTTCGTCATTGTATTTGAAGCAATATCACTGAAAGAAAGGTAAAAGCAGAGAAGAAATCGATGCCGTCGTGTTAGTAATGTCCATTCGGGTCCCCCAGAATCGACACAACCATTGCTTTTACCTGTGTTCATTAACAAATGCGCCTGGTACCATCCCCAAATCTTCGTCATTTTATTCGATGCGATATGACTGAAAGAAATGTACAAGCGGAGAAGAACTCGATGCCGTCATATTAGGCATATCCATTTGGGTCCTGCAGAATGAGCACAAATGTTGCTTTTATCTTTTTTTATTAACAAATGCGCCTGTAATCGTCTTCAAATCGTCGTCGTTGTATTTGATGCGACACGACAGAAACGAAGGTAAAAGCAGAGAAAAACTCTACGCCCTCATATTAGTAATGTCCATTTGGGTCTCCCAGAATCGACACAACCATTGCTTTTACCTTTGTTTATTAACAAATGCGCCTGTTATCATCCCCAAATCTTCGCCATTTTATTCGATGCGATATAACTGAACGAAAGGTAAAAGCAGAGAAGAACTCGATGCTGTCGTGTTAGTAATGTCCATTCGGGTCCTCCAGAAAGAGCACAATTATTGCTTTTATCTTTTTTTATTAACAAATGCGCCTGTGATCGTCTTCAAATCGTCGTCAGTGTATTTGATGCGATATGACAGAAAGAAAGGTATAAGCAGAGAAAAACTCGATGCCGTCATAGTAGTAATGTCCATTTGGGTCCCCCAGAATCGACACAACCATTGCTTTTACCTTTGTTTATTAACAAATGCGCCTGTTATCATCCCCAAATCTTCATCATTTTATTCGATGCGATATAACTGAAAGAAAGGTAAAAGCAGAGAAGAACTCGATGCCGTCATATCAGGCATATCCAATCGGGTACCCCAGAATCATCACAATTATTCCTTTTATCTTTTTTTATTAACAAATGTGGCTGTAATCGTCTTCAAATCGTCGTCAGTGTATTTGATGCGATATGACAGAAAGAAAGGTAAAAGCAGAGAAAAACTCGACGCCGTCATAGTAGTAATGTCCATTTGGGTCCCCCCAGAATCGACACAACCATTGCTTTTACCTTTGTTTATTAACAAATGCGCCTGTTATCATCCCCTAATCTTCATAATTTTATTCGATGCGATATAACTGAAAGAAAGGTAAAAGCAGAGAAGAACTCGATGCCGTCATATCAGGCATATCGAATCGGGTACCCCAGAATCATCACAATTATTGCTTTTATTTTTTTTATTAACAAATGCGCCTGTAATCGTCTTCAGATCGTCGTCATTGTATTTGATGCGATACGACAGAAACAAAGGTAAAGGCAGAGAAAAACTCGACGCCGTCATATTAGTAATGTCCATTTGGGTCCCCCAGAATCGACACAACCATTGCTTTTACCTTTGTTTATTAACAAATGCGCCTGTTATCATCCCCAAATCTTCGTCATTTTATTCGATGCGATATGACTAAAAGAAAGGTAAAAGCAGAGAAGAACTCGATGCCGTCGTGTTAGTAATGTCCATTCGGGTCCCCCAGACAGAGCACAATTATTGCTTTTATCTTTTTCTATTAACAAATGCGCCTGTAATCGTCTTCAAATCGTCGTCAGTGTATTTGATGCGATATGACAGAAAGAAAGGTAAATGCAGAGAAAAACTCGACGCCGTCATAGTAGTAATGTCCATTTGGGTCCCCCAGAATCGACACAGCCATTGCTTTTACCTATGTTTATTAACAAATGCGCCTGTTATCATCCCCAAATCTTCGCCATTTTATTCGATGCGATATAACCGAAAGAAAGGTAAAAGCAGAGAAGACCTCGATGCCGTCGTGTTAGTAATGTCCATTCGGGTCCCCCAGAATCGACACAACCATTGCGTTTACCTTTGTTTATTAACAAATGCGCCTGTCACCATCCCCAAATCTTCGTCATTTTATTCGATGCGATATGACGCAAAGAAAGGTAAAAGCAGAGAAGAACTCGATGCCGTCATATCAGGCATATCCATTCGGGTCCCGCAGAATGAGCACAATTATTGCTTTTATCTTTTTTTATTAACAAATGCGCCTGTAATCGTCTTCAAATCGTCGTCATTGTATTTGATGCGACACGAAAGAAACAGAGGTAAAAGCAGAGAAAAACTCTTCGCCGTCATATTAGTAATGTCCATTTGGGTCCCCCAGAATCGTCACAACCATTGCTTTTACCTATGTTTATTAACAAATGCGCCTGTTATCATCCCCAAATCTTCACCATTCTATTCGACGCGATATAACTGAAAGAAAGGTAAAAGCAGAGAAGAACTCGATGCCGTCGTGTTAGTATTGTCCATTCGGGTCCCCCAGAAAGAGCACAATTATTGCTTTTATCTTTATTTATTAACAAATGCGCCTGTAATCGTCTTCAAATCGTCGTCATTGAATTTGATGCGATACGACAGAAACAAAGGTAAAAGCAGAGAAACACTGGACGCCGTCATATCAGTAATGTCCATTTGGGCCCCCCAGAATCGACACAACCATTGCTTTTTCCTTTGTTTATTAACACATGCGCCTGTTATCATCCCCAAATCTTCGTCATTGTAGTTGAAGCAATATGACTGAAAGAAAGGTAAAAGCAGAGAAGAACTCGATGCCGTCGTGTTAGTAATGTCCATTCGGGTCCCCCAGAATGAACACAACAATTGCTTTTACCTTTGTTTATTGACAAATGCGCCTGTTATTATCCCCAAATCTTCGTCATTTTATTCGATGCGATATGACTGAAAGAAAGGTAAAAGCAGAGAAGAACTCGATGCCGTCGTGTTAGTAATGTCCATTCGGTTCCCCCAGAATCGACACAACCATTGCTTTTACCTTTGTTCATTAACAAATGCGCCTGTTATCATCCCCTAATCTTCATAATTTTATTCGATGCGATATAACTGAAAGAAAGGTAAAAGCAGAGAAGAACTCGATGCCGTCATATCAGGCATATCGAATCGGGTACCCCAGAATCATCACAATTATTGCTTTTATCTTTTTTTATTAACAAATGCGCCTGTAATCGTCTTCAGATCGTCGTCATTGTATTTGATGCGATACGACAGAAACAAAGGTAAAAGCAGAGAAAAACTCGACGCCGTCATAGTAGTAATGTCCATTTGGGTCCCCCAGAATCGACACAACCATTGCTTTTACCTTTGTTTATTAACAAATGCGCCTGTTATCATCCCCTAATCTTCATAATTTTATTCGATGCGATATAACTGAAAGAAAGGTAAAAGCAGAGAAGAACTCGATGCCGTCATATCAGGCATATCGAATCGGGTACCCCAGAATCATCACAATTATTGCTTTTATTTTTTTTATTAACAAATGCGCCTGTAATCGTCTTCAGATCGTCGTCATTGTATTTGATGCGATACGACAGAAACAAAGGTAAAGGCAGAGAACAACTCGACGCCGTCATATTAGTAATGTCCATTTGGGTCCCCCAGAATCGACACAACCATTGCTTTTACCTTTGTTTATTAACAAATGCGCCTGTTATCATCCCCAAATCTTCGTCATTTTATTCGATGCGATATGACTAAAAGAAAGGTAAAAGCAGAGAAGAACTCGATGCCGTCGTGTTAGTAATGTCCATTCGGGTCCCCCAGACAGAGCACAATTATTGCTTTTATCTTTTTCTATTAACAAATGCGCCTGTAATCGTCTTCAAATCGTCGTCAGTGTATTTGATGCGATATGACAGAAAGAAAGGTAAATGCAGAGAAAAACTCGACGCCGTCATAGTAGTAATGTCCATTTGGGTCCCCCAGAATCGACACAGCCATTGCTTTTACCTATGTTTATTAACAAATGCGCCTGTTATCATCCCCAAATCTTCGCCATTTTATTCGATGCGATATAACCGAAAGAAAGGTAAAAGCAGAGAAGACCTCGATGCCGTCGTGTTAGTAATGTCCATTCGGGTCCCCCAGAATCGACACAACCATTGCGTTTACCTTTGTTTATTAACAAATGCGCCTGTCACCATCCCCAAATCTTCGTCATTTTATTCGATGCGATATGACGCAAAGAAAGGTAAAAGCAGAGAAGAACTCGATGCCGTCATATCAGGCATATCCATTCGGGTCCCGCAGAATGAGCACAATTATTGCTTTTATCTTTTTTTATTAACAAATGCGCCTGTAATCGTCTTCAAATCGTCGTCATTGTATTTGATGCGACACGAAAGAAACAGAGGTAAAAGCAGAGAAAAACTCTTCGCCGTCATATTAGTAATGTCCATTTGGGTCCCCCAGAATCGTCACAACCATTGCTTTTACCTATGTTTATTAACAAATGCGCCTGTTATCATCCCCAAATCTTCACCATTCTATTCGACGCGATATAACTGAAAGAAAGGTAAAAGCAGAGAAGAACTCGATGCCGTCGTGTTAGTATTGTCCATTCGGGTCCCCCAGAAAGAGCACAATTATTGCTTTTATCTTTATTTATTAACAAATGCGCCTGTAATCGTCTTCAAATCGTCGTCATTGAATTTGATGCGATACGACAGAAACAAAGGTAAAAGCAGAGAAACACTGGACGCCGTCATATCAGTAATGTCCATTTGGGCCCCCCAGAATCGACACAACCATTGCTTTTTCCTTTGTTTATTAACACATGCGCCTGTTATCATCCCCAAATCTTCGTCATTGTAGTTGAAGCAATATGACTGAAAGAAAGGTAAAAGCAGAGAAGAACTCGATGCCGTCGTGTTAGTAATGTCCATTCGGGTCCCCCAGAATGAACACAACAATTGCTTTTACCTTTGTTTATTGACAAATGCGCCTGTTATTATCCCCAAATCTTCGTCATTTTATTCGATGCGATATGACTGAAAGAAAGGTAAAAGCAGAGAAGAACTCGATGCCGTCGTGTTAGTAATGTCCATTCGGTTCCCCCAGAATCGACACAACCATTGCTTTTACCTTTGTTCATTAACAGATGCGCCTGTTATCATCCCCTAATCTTCATAATTTTATTCGATGCGATATAACTGAAAGAAAGGTAAAAGCAGAGAAGAACTCGATGCCGTCATATCAGGCATATCGAATCGGGTACCCCAGAATCATCACAATTATTGCTTTTATCTTTTTTTATTAACAAATGCGCCTGTAATCGTCTTCAGATCGTCGTCATTGTATTTGATGCGATACGACAGAAACAAAGGTAAAGGCAGAGAAAAACTCGACGCCGTCATATTAGTAATGTCCATTTGGGTCCCCCAGAATCGACACAACCATTGCTTTTACCTTTGTTTATTAACAAATGCGCCTGTTATCATCCCCAAATCTTCGTCATTTTATTCGATGCGATATGACTAAAAGAAAGGTAAAAGCAGAGAAGAACTCGATGCCGTCGTGTTAGTAATGTCCATTCGGGTCCCCCAGACAGAGCACAATTATTGCTTTTATCTTTTTCTATTAACAAATGCGCCTGTAATCGTCTTCAAATCGTCGTCAGTATATTTGATGCGATATGACAGAAAGAAAGGTAAATGCAGAGAAAAACTCGACGCCGTCATAGTAGTAATGTCCATTTGGGTCCCCCAGAATCGACACAGCCATTGCTTTTACCTATGTTTATTAACAAATGCGCCTGTTATCATCCCCAAATCTTCGCCATTTTATTCGATGCGATATAACCGAAAGAAAGGTAAAAGCAGAGAAGACCTCGATGCCGTCGTGTTAGTAATGTCCATTCGGGTCCCCCGAATCGACACAACCATTGCGTTTACCTTTGTTTATTAACATATGCGCCTGTTACCATCCCCAAATCTTCGTCATTTTATTCGATGCGATATGACGCAAAGAAAGGTAAAAGCAGAGAAGAACTCGATGCCGTCATATCAGCCATATCCATTCGGGTCCCGCAGAATGAGCACAATTATTGCTTTTATCTTTTTTTATTAACAAATGCGCCTGTAATCGTCTTCAAATCGTCGTCATTGTATTTGATGCGACACGAAAGAAACAAAGGTAAAAGCAGAGAAAAACTCTTCGCCGTCATATTAGTAATGTCCATTTGGGTCCCCCAGAATCGTCACAACCATTGCTTTTACCTATGTTTATTAACAAATGCGCCTGTTATCATCCCCAAATCTTCACCATTCTATTCGATGCGATATAACTGAAAGAAAGGTAAAAGCAGAGAAGAACTCGATGCCGTCGTGCTAGTAATGTCCATTCGGGTCCCCCAGAAAGGGCACAATTATTGCTTTTATCTTTTTTTATTAACAAATGCGCCTGTAATCGTCTTCAAATCGTCGTCAGCGAATTTGATGCGATATGACAGAAAGAAAGGTAAATGCAGAGAAAAACTCGACGCCGTCATAGTAGTAATGTCCATTTGGGTCCCCCAGAATCGACACAACCATTGCTTTTACCTTTGTTTATTAACAAATGCGCCTGTTACCATCCCCAAATCTTCGTCATTTTAGTCGATGCGATATGACTGAAAGAAAGGTAAAAGCAGAGAAGAACTCGATGCCGTCATATCAGGCACATCCATTTGGGTCCCGAAGAATGAGCAGAATTATTGCTTTTATCTTTTTTTATTAACAAATGCGCCTGTAATCGTCTTCAAACCGTCGTCATTGTATTTGATGCGATACGACAGAAACAACCGTAAAAGCAGAGAAAAACTCTACGCCGTCATATTAGTATTGTCCATTTGGGTCCCGCAGAATCGACACAACCATTGCTTTTACCTATGTTTATTAACAAATGCGCCTGCTATCATCCCCAAATCTTCGCCATTTTATTCGATGCGATATAACTGAAAGAAAGGTAACAGCAGAGAAGAACTCGATGCCGTCGTGCTAGTAATGTCCATTCGGGTCCCCCAGAATCGACACAACCATTGCTTTTACCTTTGTTTATTAACAAATGCGCCTGTTACCATCCCCAAATCTTCGTCATTTTAGTCGATGCGATATGACTGAAAGAAAGGTAAAAGCAGAGAAGAACTCGATGCCGTCATATCAGGCACATCCATTCGGGTCCCGAAGAATGAGCACAATTATTGGTTTTATCTTTTTTTATTAACAAATGCGCCTGTAATCGTCTTCAAATCGTCGTCATTGTATTTGATGCGATACGACAGAAACAACCGTAAAAGCAGAGAAAAACTCTACGCCGTCATAGTAGTAATGTCCATTTGGGTCCCCCAGAATCGACACAACCATTGCTTTTACCTTTGTTTATTAACAAATGCGCCTGTTATCATCCCCAAATCTTCGTCATTGTATTTGAAGCAATATGACTGAAAGAAAGGTAAAAGCAGAGAAGAACTCGATGCCGTCGTGCTAGTAATGTCCATTCGGGTCCCCCAGAATCGACACAACCATTGCGTTTACCTTTGTTTATTAACAAATGCGCCTGTTACCATCCCCAAATCTTCGTCATTTTATTCGATGCGATATGACTCAAAGAAAGGTAAAAGCAGAGAAGAACTCGATGCCGTCATATCAGGCATATCCATTCGGGTCCCGCAGAATGAGCACAATTATTGCTTTTATCTTTTTTTATTAACAATTGCGCCTGTAATCGTCTTCAAATCGTCGTCATTGTATTTGATGCGACACGACAGAGACAAAGGTAAAAGCAGAGAAAAACTCTACGCCGTCAAATTAGTAATGTCCATTTGGGTCCCCCAGAATCGACACAGCCATTGCTTTTACCTATGTTTATTAACAAATGCGCCTGTTATCATCCCCAAATCTTCGCCATTTTATTCGATGCGATATATCCGGAAGAAAGGTAAAAGCAGAGAAGACCTCGATGCCGTCGTGTTAGTAATGTCCATTCGGGTCCCCCAGAATCGACACAACCATTGCGTTTACCTTTGTTTATTAACAAATGCGCCTGTTACCATCCCCAAATCTTGGTCATTTTATTCGATGCGATATGACGCAAAGAAAGGTAAAAGCAGAGAAGAACTCGATGCCGTCATATCAGGCATATCCATTCGGGTCCCGCAGAATGAGCACAATTATTGCTTTTATCTTTTTTTATTAACAAATGCGCCTGTAATCGTCTTCAAATCGTCGTCATTGTATTTGATGCGACACGACAGAAACAAAGGTAAAAGCAGAGAAAAACTCTTCGCCGTCATATTAGTAATGTCCATTTAGGTCCCCTAGAATCGACACAACCATTGCTTTTACCTATGTTTATTAACAAATGCGCCTGTTATCATCCCCAAATCTTCACCATTTTATTCGATGCGATATAACTGAAAGAAAGGTAAAAGCAGAGAAGAACTCGATGCCGTCATATTAGTAATGTCCATTCGGGTCCCCCAGAAAGGGCACAATTATTGCTTTTATATTTTTTTATTAACAAATGCGCCTGTAATCGTCTTCATATCGTCGTCAGCGAATTTGATGCGATATGACAGAATGAAAGGTAAATGCAGAGAAAAACTCGACGCCGTCATAGTAGTAATGTCCATTTGGGTCCCCCAGAATCGACACAACCATTGCTTTTACCTTTGTTTATTAACAAATGCGCCTGTTACCATCCCCAAATCTTCGTCATTTTAGTCGATGCGATATGACTGAAAGAAAGGTAAAAGCAGAGAAGAACTCGATGCCGTCATATCAGGCACATCCATTCGGGTCCCGAAGAATGAGCACAATTATTGCTTTTATCTTTTTTTATTAACAAATGCGCCTGTAATCGTCTTCAAATCGTCGTCATTGTATTTGATGCGATACGACAGAAACAACCGTAAAAGCAGAGAAAAACTCTACGCCGTCATATTCGTAATGTCCATTTGGGTCCCCCAGAATCGACACAACCATTGCGTTTACATTTGTTTATTAACAAATGCGCCTGTTACCATCCCCAAATCTTCGTCATTTTATTCGATGCGATATGACTCAATGAAAGGTAAAAGCAGAGAAGAACTCGATGCCGTCATATCAGGCATATCCATTCGGGTCCCGCAGAATGAGCACAATTATTGCTTTTATCTTTTTTCATTAACAATTGCGCCTGTAATCGTCTTCAAATCGTCGTCATTGTATTTGATTCGACACGACAAAAACAAACGTAAAGGCAGAAAAAACCCTACGCCGTCATATTAGTAATGTCCATTTGGGTCTCACAGAATCGACACAACCATTGCTTTTACCTTTGTTTATTAACAAATGCGCCTGTTATCATCCCCAAATCTTCGTCATTTTATTCGATGCGATATAACTGAAAGAAAGGTAAAAGCAGAGAAGAACTCGATGCCGTCATACCAGGCATATCCAATCGGGTACCCCAGAATCATCACAATTATTGCTTGTATCTTTTTTTATTAACAAGTGCGCCTGTAATCGTGTTCAAATCGTCGTCAGTGTATTTGATGCGATATGACAGAATGAAAGGTAAAAGCAGAGAAAAACTCGACGCCGTCATAGTAGTAATGTCCATTTGGGTCCCCCAGAATCGACACAACCATTGCTTTTACCTTTGTTTATTAACAAATGCGCCTGTTATCATCCCCAAATCTTCGTCATTGTATTTGAAGCAATATGACTGAAAGAAAGGTAAAAGCAGAGAAGAACTCGATGCCGTCGTGTTAGTAATGTCCATTCGGGTCCCCCAGAATCGACACAACCATTGCTTTTACCTTTGTTTATTAACAAATGCGCCTGTTACCATCCCCAAGTCTTCGTCATTTTATTCGATGCGATATAACTGAAAGAAAGGTAAAAGCAGAGAAGAACTCGATGCCGTCATATCAGGCATATCCAATCGGGTACCCCAGAATCATCACAATTATTGCTTTTATCTTTTTTATTAACAAATGCGCCTGTAATCGTCTTCAAATCGTCGTCATTGTATTTGATGCGATACGACATAAACACAGGTAAAAGCGGAGAAAAACTCGACGCCGTCAGATTAGTAATGTCCATTCGGGTGCCCCAGAATCGACACAACCATTGCTTTTACCTTTGTTTATTAACAAATGCGCCTGTTATCATCCCCAAATCTTCGTCATTGTATTTGAAGCAATATGACTGAAAGAAAGGTAAAAGCAGAGAAGAACTCGATTCCGTCGTGTTAGTAATGTTCATTCGGGTCCCCCAGAATCGACACAACCATTGCTTTTACCTTTTTTTATTAACAAATGCGCCTGTTATCCTCCCCAAATCTTCATCATTTTATTCGATGCGATATAACTGAAAGAAAGGTAAAAGCAGAGAAGAACTCGATGCCGTCATATCAGGCATATCCAATCGGGTACCCCAGAATCATCACAATTATTGCTTTTATCTTTTCTTATTAACAAATGCGCCTGTAATCGTCTTCAAATCGTCGTCATTGTATTTGATGCGATACGACAGAAACAAAGGTAAAAGCAGAGAAAAACTCTACGCCGTCATATTAGTAATGTCCATTTGGGTCCCCCAGTATCGACAGAACTATTGCTTTTACCTTTGTTTTTTAACAAATGCGCCTGTTAACATCCCCAAATCTTCGCCACTTTATTCGATGCGATATAACTGAAAGAAAGGTAAAAGCAGAGAAGAACTCGATGCCGTCGTGTTAGTAATGTCCATTCGGGTCCCCCAGAAAGGGCACAATTATTGCTTTTATCATTTTTTATTAACAAATGCGCCTGTAATCGTCTTCACATCGTCGTCAGTGTATTTGATGCGATATGACAGCAAGAAAAGTAAAAGCAGAGAAAAACTCGACGCCGTCATAGTTGTAATGTCCATTTGGGTCCCCCAGAATGGACACAACCATTGCTTTTACCTTTGTTTATTTACAAATGCGCCTGTTATCATCCTCAAATCTTCGTCATTGTATTTGAAGCAATATTACTGAAAGAAAGGTAAAAGCAGAGAAGAAATCGATGCCGTCGTGTTAGTAATGTCCATTCGGGTCCCCCAGAATCGACACAACCATTGCTTTTACCTTTGTTCATTAACAAATGCGCCTGGTACCATCCCCAAATCTTCGTCATTTTATTCGATGCGATATGACTGAAAGAAAGGTAAAAGCAGAGAAGAACTCGATGCCGTCATATTAGGCATATCCATTCGGGTCCTGCAGAATGAGCACAAATATTGCTTTTATCTTTTTTTATTAACAAATGCGCCTGTAATCGTCTTCAAATCGTCGTCATTGTATTTGATGCGACACGACAGAAACAAAGGTAAAAGCAGAGAAAAACTCTACGCCGTCATATTAGTAATGTCCAGTTCGGTTCCCCAGAATCGACACAACCATTGCTCTTACCTTTGTTTATTAAAAAATGCGCCTGTTATCATCCCCAAATCTTCGCCATTTTATTCGATGCGATATAACTGAACGAAAGGTAAAAGCAGAGAAGAACTCGATGCCGTCGTGTTAGTATTGCCCATTCGGGTCCCCCAGAAAGAGCACAATTATTGCTTTTATCTTTTTTTATTAACAAATGCGCCTGTAATCGTCTTCAAATGGTCGTCATTGAATTTGATGCGATACGATAGAAACAAAGGTAAAAGCAGAGAAACACTGGACGCCGTCATATTAGTAATGTCCATTTGGGCCCCCCAGAATCGACACAACCATTGCTTTTACCTTTGTTTATTAACACATGCGCCTGTTATCATCCCCAAATCTTCGTCATTGTAGTTGAAGCAATATGACTGAAAGAAAGGTAGAAGCAGAGAAGAACTCGATGCCGTCGTGTTAGTAATGTCCATTCGGGTCCCCCAGAATCGACACAACCATTGCTTTTACCTTTGTTTATTGACAAATGCGCCTGTTATTATCCCCAAATCTTCGTCATTTTATTCGATGCGATATGACTGAAAGAAAGGTAAAAGCAGAGAAAAACTCGATGCCGTCATATTAGTAATGTCCATTTGGGTCCCCCAGAATCGACACAACCCTTGCTTTTACCTCTGTTTATTAACAAATGCGCCAGTTATCATCCCCAAATCTTCGTCATTGGATTTGAAGCAATATAACTGAAAGAAAGGTAAAAGCAGAGAAGAACTCGATTCCGTCGTGTTAGTAATGTCCATTCGGGTCCCCCAGAATCGACACAACCATTGCTTTTACCTTTGTTTATTAACAAATGCGCCTGTTATCATCCCCAAATCTTCATCATTTGATTCGATGCGATATAACTGAAAGAAAGGTAAAAGCAGAGAAGAACTCGATGCCGTCATATCAGGCATATCCAATCGGGTACCCCAGAATCATCACAATTATTCCTTTTATCTTTTTTTATTAACAAATGTGCCTGTAATCGTCTTCAAATCGTCGTCAGTGTATTTGATGCGATATGACAGAAAGAAAAGTAAAAGCAGAGAAAAACTCGACGCCGTCATAGTAGTAATGTCCATTTGGGTCCCCCAGAATCGACACAACCATTGCTTTTACCTTTGTTTATTAACAAATGCGCCTGTTACCATCCCCAAATCTTCGTCATTTTAGTCGATGCGATATGACTGAAAGAAAGGTAAAAGCAGAGAAGAACTCGATGCCGTCATATCAGGCACATCCATTCGGGTCCCGCAGAATGAGCACAATTATTGCTTTTATCTTCTTTTATTAACAAATGCGCCTGTAATCGTCTTCAAATCGTCGTCATTGTATTTGATGCGATACGACAGAAACAACCGTAAAAGCAGAGAAAAACTCTACGCCGTCATATTCGTAATGTCCATTTGGGTCCCCCAGAATCGACACAACCATTGCTTTTACCTATGTTTATTAACAAATGCGCCTGCTATCATCCCCAAATCTTCGCCATTTTATTCGATGCGATATAACTGAAAGAAAGGTAAAAGCAGAGAAGAACTCGATGCCGTCGTGTTAGTAATGTCCATTCGGGTCCCCCAGAATCGACACAACCATTGCGTTAACATTTGTTTATTAACAAATGCGCCTGTTACCATCCCCAAATCTTCGTCAATTTATTCGATGCGATTTGACTCAAAGAAAGGTAAAAGCAGAGAAGAACTCGATGCCGTCATATCAGGCATATTCATTCGGGTCCCGCAGAATGAGCACAATTATTGCTTTTATCTTTTTTCATTAACAATTGCGCCTGTAATCGTCATCAAATCGTCGTCATTGTATTTGATGCGACACGACAGAAACAAAGGTAAAAGCAGAAAAAACCCTACGCCGTCATATTAGTAATGTCCATGTGGGTCCCACAGAATCGACACAACCATTGCTTTTACCTTTGTTTATTAACAAATGCGCCTGTTATCATCCCCAAATCTTCGTCATTGTATTTGAAGCAATATGACTGAAAGAAAGGTTAAAGCAGAGAAGAACTCGATGCCGTCGTGTTAGTAATGTCCATTCGGGTCCCCCAGAATCGACACAACAATTGCTTTTACCTTTATTTATTAACAAATGCGCCTGTTACCATCCCCAAATCTTCGTCATTTTATTCGATGCGATATAACTGAAAGAAAGGTAAAAGCAGAGAAGAACTCGATGCCGTCATATCAGGCATATCCAATCGGGTACCCCAGAATCATCACAATTATTGCTTTTATCTTTTTTATTAACAAATGCGCCTGTAATCGTCTTCAAATCGTCGTCATTGTATTTGATGCGATACGACAGAAACACAGGTAAAAGCAGAGAAAAACTCGACGCCGTCATATTAGTAATGTCCATTTGGGTCCCCCAGAATCGACACAACCATTGCTTTTACCTTTGTTTATTAACAAATGCGCCTGTTATCATCCCCAAATCTTCGTCATTTTATTCGATGCGATATGACTAAAAGAAAGGTAAAAGCAGAGAAGAACTCGATGCCGTCGTGTTAGTAATGTCCATTCGGGTCCGCCAGAAAGAGCACAATTATTGCATTTATCTTTTTTTATTAACAAATGCGCCTGTAATCGTCTTCAAATCGTCGTCAGCGTATTTGATGCGATATGACAGAAAGAAAGGTAAATGCAGAGAAAAACTCGACGCCGTCATAGTAGTAATGTCCATTTGGGTCCCCCACAATCGACACAACCATTGCTTTTACCTTTGTTTATTATCAAATGCGCCTGTTACCATCCCCAAATCTTCGTCATTTTAGTCGATGCGATATGACTGAAAGAAAGGTAAAAGCAGAGAAGAACTCGATGCCGTCATATCAGGCACATCCATTCGGCTCCGGCAGAATGAGCACAATTATTGCTTTTATCTTTTTTTATTAACAAATGCGCCTGTACTCGTCTTCAAATCGTCGTCATTGTATTTGATGCGATACGACAGAAACAAAGGTAAAAGCAGAGAAAAACTCTACGCCGTCTAATTAGTAATGTCCATTTGGGTCCCCCAGAATCGACACAACCATTGCTTTTACCTATGTTTATTAACAAATGCGCCTGTTATCATACCCAAATCTTCGCCATTTTATTCGATGCGATATAACTGAAAGAAAGGTAAAAGCAGAGAACAACTCGATGCCGTCATATCAGGCATATCCATTCGGGTCCCGCAGAATGAGCACAATTAATGCTTTTATCTTTTTTTTTATTAACAAATGCGCCTTTAATCGTCTTCAAATCGTCGTCATTGTATTTGATGCGACACCACAGAAACAAAGGAAAAAGCAGAGAAAAACTCTACGCCGTCATATTAGTAATGTCCATTTGGGTCTCCCAGAATCGACAGAACCATTGCTTTTACCTTTGTTTATTAACAAATGCGCCTGTTATCATCCCCAAATCTTCGCCATTTTATTCGATGCGATATAACTGAAAGAAAGGTAAAAGCAGAGAAGAACTCGATGCCGTCGTGCTAGTAATGTCCATTCGGGTCCCCCAGAAAGGGCACAATTATTGCTTTTATATTTTTTTAATAACAAATGCGCCTGTAATCGTCTTCAAATCGTCGTCAGTGTATTTGATGCGATGTGACAGCGAGAAAAGTAAAAGCAGAGAAAAACTCGACGCCGTCGTAGTAGTAATGTCCATTTGGGTCCCCCAGAATCGACACAACCATTGCTTTCACCTTTGTTTATTAACAAATGCGCCTGCTATCATCCCCAAATCTTCGTCATTGTATTTGAAGCAATATGACTGAAAGAAAGGTAAAAGCAGAGAAGAAATCGATGCCGTCGTCTTAGTAATGTCCATTCGGGTCCCCCAGCATCGACACAACCATTGCTTTTACCTTTGTTTATTAACAAATGCGCCTGTTACCATCCCCAAATCTTCGTCATTTTATTCGATGCGATATGACTGAAAGAAAGGTAAAAGCAGAGAAGAACTCGATGCCGTCATATTAGGCATATCCATTCGGGTCCCGCAGAATGAGCACAAATATTGCTTTTATCTTTTTTTATTAACAAATGCGCCTGTAATCGTCTTCAAATCGTCGTCATTGTATTTCATGCGACATGACAGAAACAAAGGTAAAAGCAGACATAAACTCTACGCCGTCATATTAGTAATGTCCATTTGGGTCTCCCAGAATCGACACAACCATTGCTTTTACGTTTGCTTATTAACAAATGCGCCTGTTAACATCCCAAAATTTTCGCCATTTTATTCGATGCGATATAACTGAACGAAAGGTAAAAGCAGAGAAGAACTCGATGCCGTCGTGTTAGTATTGTCCATTCGGGTCCCCCAGAAAGAGCACAATTATTGCTTTTATCTTTTTTTATTAACAAATGCGCCTGTAATCGTCTTCAAATGGTCGTCATTGAATTTGATGCGATACGACAGAAACAAAGGTAAAAGCAGAGAAACACTGGACGCCGTCATATTAGTAATGTCCATTTGGGCCCCCCAGAATCGACACAACCATTGCTTTTACCTTTGTTTATTAACACATGCGCCTGTTATCATCCCCAAATCTTCGTCATTGTAGTTGAAGCAATATGACTGAAAGAAAGGTAGAAGCAGAGAAGAACTCGATGCCGTCGTGTTAGTAATGTCCATTCGGGTCCCCCAGAATCGACACAACCATTGCTTTTACCTTTGTTTATTAACAAATGCGCCTGTTACCATCCCCAAATCTTCGTCATTTTATTCGATGCGATATGACTGAAAGAAAGGTAAAAGCAGAGAAGAACTCGATGCCGTCATATTAGGCATATCCATTCGGGTCCCGCAGAATGAGCACAAATATTGCTTTTATCTTTTTTTATTAACAAATGCGCCTGTAATCGTCTTCAAAGCGTCGTCATTGTATTTGATGCGACACGACAGAAACAAAGGTAAAAGCAGAGATAAACTCTACGCCGTCATATTAGTAATGTCCATTTGGGTCTCCCAGAATCGACACAACCATTGCTTTTACGTTTGCTTATTAACAAATGCGCCTGTTAACATCCCAAAATTTTCGCCATTTTATTCGATGCGATATAACTGAACGAAAGGTAAAAGCAGAGAAGAACTCGATGCCGTCGTGTTAGTATTGTCCATTAGGGTCCCCCAGAAAGAGCACAATTATTGCTTTTATCGTTTTTTATTAACAAATGCGCCTGTAATCGTCTTCAAATCGTCGTCATTGACTTTGATGCGATACGACAGAAACAAAGGTAAAAGCAGAGAAACACTGGACGCCGTCATATTAGTAATGTCCATTTGGGCCCCCCAGAATCGACACAACCATTGCTTTTACCTTTGTTTATTAACACATGCGCCTGTTATCATCCCCAAATCTTCGTCATTGTAGTTGAAGCAATATGACTGAAAGAAAGGTAAAAGCAGAGAAGAACTCGATGCCGTCGTGTTAGTAATGTCCATTCGGGTCCCCCAGAATCGACACAACCATTGCTTTTACCTTTGTTTATTGACAAATGCGCCTGTTATTATCCCCAAATCTTCGTCATTTTATTCGATGCGATATGACTGAAAGAAAGGTAAAAGCAGAGAAAAACTCGATGCCGTCATATTAGTAATGTCCATTTGGGTCCCCCAGAATCGACACAACCATTGCTTTTACCTCTGTTTATTAACAAATGCGCCTGTTACCATCCCCAAATCTTCGTCATTTTATTCGATGCGATATAACTGAAAGAAAGGTAAAAGCAGAGAAGAACTCGATGCCGTCATATCAGGCATATCCAATCGGGTACCCCAGAATCATTACAATTATTGCTTTATCTTTTTTTATTAATAAATGCGCCTGTAATCGTCTTCAAATCGTCGTCATTGTATTTGATGCGATACGACAGAAACAAAGGTAAAAGCAGAGAACAACTCGACGCCGTCATATTAGTACTGTCCATTTGGGCCCCCCAGAATCGACACAACCATTGCTTTTACCTTTGTTTATTAACACATGCGCCTGTTTTCATCCCCAAATCTTCGTCATTGTATGTGAACCAATATGACCGAAAGAAAGATAAAAGCAGAGAAGAACTCGATGCCGTCCTGTTAGTAATGTCCATTCGGGTCCCCCAGATAGAGCACAATTATTGCATTTATCTTTTTTTATTAACAAATGCGCCTGTAATCATCTTCAAATCGTCGTCAGTGTATTTGATGCGATAGGACAGAAAGAAAGGTAAAAGAAGAGAAAAACTCGATGCCGTCATATTAGTAATGTCCATTTGGGTCCCCCAGAATCGACACAACCATTGCTTTTACGTCTGTTTATTAACAAATGCGCCAGTTATCATCCCCAAATCTTCGTCATTGGATTTGAAGCAATATAACTGAAAGAAAGGTAAAAGCAGAGAAGAACTCGATTCCGTCGTGTTAGTAATGTCCATTCGGGTCCCCCAGAATCGACACAACCATTGCTTTTACCTTTGTTTATTAACAAATGCGCCTGTTATCATCCCCAAATCTTCATCATTTTATTCGATGCGATATAACTGAAAGAAAGGTAAAAGCAGAGAAGAACTCGATGCCGTCATATCGGGCATATCCAATCGGGTACCCGAGAATCATCACAATTATTCCTTTTATCTTTTTTTATTAACAAATGTGCCTGTAATCGTCTTCAAATCGTCGTCAGTGTATTTGATGCGATATGACAGAAAGAAAGGTAAAAGCAGAGAAAAACTCGACGCCGTCATAGTAGTAATGTCCATTTGGGTCCCCCAGAATCGACACAACCATTGCTTTTACCTTTGTTTATTAACAAATGCGCCTGTTACCATCCCCAAATCTTCGTCATTTTAGTCGATGCGATATGACTGAAAGAAAGGTAAAAGCAGAGAAGAACTCGATGCCGTCATATCAGGCACATCCATTCGGGTCCCGCAGAATGAGCACAATTATTGCTTTTATCTTCTTTTATTAACAAATGCGCCTGTAATCGTCTTCAAATCGTCGTCATTGTATTTGATGCGATACGACAGAAACAACCGTAAAAGCAGAGAAAAACTCTACGCCGTCATATTCGTAATGTCCATTTGGGTCCCCCAGAATCGACACAACCATTGCTTTTACCTATGTTTATTAACAAATGCGCCTGCTATCATCCCCAAATCTTCGCCATTTTATTCGATGCGATATAACTGAAAGAAAGGTAAAAGCAGAGAAGAACTCGATGCCGTCGTGTTAGTAATGTCCATTCGGGTCCCCCAGAATCGACACAACCATTGCGTTAACATTTGTTTATTAACAAATGCGCCTGTTACCATCCCCAAATCTTCGTCATTTTATTCGATGCGATTTGACTCAAAGAAAGGTAAAAGCAGAGAAGAACTCGATGCCGTCATATCAGGCATATCCATTCGGGTCCCGCAGAATGAGCACAATTATTGCTTTTATCTTTTTTCATTAACAACTGCGCCTGTAATCGTCATCAAATCGTCGTCATTGTATTTGATGCGACACGACAGAAACAAAGGTAAAAGCAGAAAAAACCCTACGCCGTCATATTAGTAATGTCCATGTGGGTCCCACAGAATCGACACAACCATTGCTTTTACCTTTGTTTATTAACAAATGCGCCTGTTATCATCCGCAAATCTTCGTCATTGTATTTGAAGCAATATGACTGAAAGAAAGGTTAAAGCAGAGAAGAACTCGATGCCGTCGTGTTAGTAATGTCCATTCGGGTCCCCCAGAATCGACACAACAATTGCTTTTACCTTTGTTTATTAACAAATGCGCCTGTTACCATCCCCAATTCTTCGTCATTTTATTCGATGCGATATAACTGAAAGAAAGGTAAAAGCAGAGAAGAACTCGATGCCGTCATATCAGGCATATCCAATCGGGTACCCCAGAATCATCACAATTATTGCTTTTATCTTTTTTATTAATAAATGCGCCTGTAATCGTCTTCAAATCGTCGTCATTGTATTTGATGCGATACGACAGAAACACAGGTAAAAGCAGAGAAAAACTCGACGCCGTCATATTAGTAATGTCCATTTGGGTCCCCCAGAATCGACACAACCATTGCTTTTACCTTTGTTTATTAACAAATGCGCCTGTTATCATCCCCAAATCTTCGTCATTTTATTCGATGCGATATGACTAAAAGAAATGTAAAAGCAGAGAAGAACTCGATGCCGTCGTGTTAGTAATGTCCATTCGGGTCCGCCAGAAAGAGCACAATTATTGCATTTATCTTTTTTTATTAACAAATGCGCCTGTAATCGTCTTCAAATCGTCGTCAGCGTATTTGATGCGATATGACAGAAAGAAAGGTAAATGCAGAGAAAAACTCGACGCCGTCATAGTAGTAATGTCCATTTGGGTCCCCCAGAATCGACACAACCATTGCTTTTACCTTTGTTTATTATCAAATGCGCCTGTTACCATCCCCAAATCTTCGTCATTTTAGTCGATGCGATATGACTGAAAGAAAGGTAAAAGCAGAGAAGAACTCGATGCCGTCATATCAGGCACATCCATTCGGCTCCGGCAGAATGAGCACAATTATTGCTTTTATCTTTTTTTATTAACAAATGCGCCTGTACTCGTCTTCAAATCGTCGTCATTGTATTTGATGCGATACGACAGAAACAAAGGTAAAAGCAGAGAAAAACTCTACGCCGTCTAATTAGTAATGTCCATTTGGGTCCCGCAGAATCGACACAACCATTGCTTTTACCTATGTTTATTAACAAATGCGCCTGTTATCATACCCAAATCTTCGCCATTTTATTCGATGCGATATAACTGAAAGAAAGGTAAAAGCAGAGAACAACTCGATGCCGTCATATCAGGCATATCCATTCGGGTCCCGCAGAATGAGCACAATTAATGCTTTTATCTTTTTTTTTATTAACAAATGCGCCTTTAATCGTCTTCAAATCGTCGTCATTGTATTTGATGCGACACCACAGAAACAAAGGAAAAAGCAGAGAAAAACTCTACGCCGTCATATTAGTAATGTCCATTTGGGTCTCCCAGAATCGACAGAACCATTGCTTTTACCTTTGTTTATTAACAAATGCGCCTGTTATCATCCCCAAATCATCGCCATTTTATTCGATGCGATATAACTGAAAGAAAGGTAAAAGCAGAGAAGAACTCGATGCCGTCGTGCTAGTAATGTCCATTCGGGTCCCCCAGAAAGGGCACAATTATTGCTTTTATATTTTTTTAATAACAAATGCGCCTGTAATCGTCTTCAAATCGTCGTCAGTGTATTTGATGCGATGTGACAGCGAGAAAAGTAAAAGCAGAGAAAAACTCGACGCCGTCGTAGTAGTAATGTCCATTTGGGTCCCCCAGAATCGACACAACCATTGCTTTCACCTTTGTTTATTAACAAATGCGCCTGCTATCATCCCCAAATCTTCGTCATTGTATTTGAAGCAATATGACTGAAAGAAAGGTAAAAGCAGAGAAGAAATCGATGCCGTCGTCTTAGTAATGTCCATTCGGGTCCCCCAGCATCGACACAACCATTGCTTTTACCTTTGTTTATTAACAAATGCGCCTGTTACCATCCCCAAATCTTCGTCATTTTATTCGATGCGATATGACTGAAAGAAAGGTAAAAGCAGAGAAGAACTCGATGCCGTCATATTAGGCATATCCATTCGGGTCCCGCAGAATGAGCACAAATATTGCTTTTATCTTTTTTTATTAACAAATGCGCCTGTAATCGTCTTCAAATCGTCGTCATTGTATTTCATGCGACATGACAGAAACAAAGGTAAAAGCAGACATAAACTCTACGCCGTCATATTAGTAATGTCCATTTGGGTCTCCCAGAATCGACACAACCATTGCTTTTACGTTTGCTTATTAACAAATGCGCCTGTTAACATCCCAAAATTTTCGCCATTTTATTCGATGCGATATAACTGAACGAAAGGTAAAAGCAGAGAAGAACTCGATGCCGTCGTGTTAGTATTGTCCATTCGGGTCCCCCAGAAAGAGCACAATTATTGCTTTTATCTTTTTTTATTAACAAATGCGCCTGTAATCGTCTTCAAATGGTCGTCATTGAATTTGATGCGATACGACAGAAACAAAGGTAAAAGCAGAGAAACACTGGACGCCGTCATATTAGTAATGTCCATTTGGGCCCCCCAGAATCGACACAACCATTGCTTTTACCTTTGTTTATTAACACATGCGCCTGTTATCATCCCCAAATCTTCGTCATTGTAGTTGAAGCAATATGACTGAAAGAAAGGTAGAAGCAGAGAAGAACTCGATGCCGTCGTGTTAGTAATGTCCATTCGGGTCCCCCAGAATCGACACAACCATTGCTTTTACCTTTGTTTATTAACAAATGCGCCTGTTACCATCCCCAAATCTTCGTCATTTTATTCGATGCGATATGACTGAAAGAAAGGTAAAAGCAGAGAAGAACTCGATGCCGTCATATTAGGCATATCCATTCGGGTCCCGCAGAATGAGCACAAATATTGCTTTTATCTTTTTTTATTAACAAATGCGCCTGTAATCGTCTTCAAAGCGTCGTCATTGTATTTGATGCGACACGACAGAAACAAAGGTAAAAGCAGAGATAAACTCTACGCCGTCATATTAGTAATGTCCATTTGGGTCTCCCAGAATCGACACAACCATTGCTTTTACGTTTGCTTATTAACAAATGCGCCTGTTAACATCCCAAAATTTTCGCCATTTTATTCGATGCGATATAACTGAACGAAAGGTAAAAGCAGAGAAGAACTCGATGCCGTCGTGTTAGTATTGTCCATTAGGGTCCCCCAGAAAGAGCACAATTATTGCTTTTATCGTTTTTTATTAACAAATGCGCCTGTAATCGTCTTCAAATCGTCGTCATTGACTTTGATGCGATACGACAGAAACAAAGGTAAAAGCAGAGAAACACTGGACGCCGTCATATTAGTAATGTCCATTTGGGCCCCCCAGAATCGACACAACCATTGCTTTTACCTTTGTTTATTAACACATGCGCCTGTTATCATCCCCAAATCTTCGTCATTGTAGTTGAAGCAATATGACTGAAAGAAAGGTAAAAGCAGAGAAGAACTCGATGCCGTCGTGTTAGTAATGTCCATTCGGGTCCCCCAGAATCGACACAACCATTGCTTTTACCTTTGTTTATTGACAAATGCGCCTGTTATTATCCCCAAATCTTCGTCATTTTATTCGATGCGATATGACTGAAAGAAAGGTAAAAGCAGAGAAAAACTCGATGCCGTCATATTAGTAATGTCCATTTGGGTCCCCCAGAATCGACACAACCATTGCTTTTACCTCTGTTTATTAACAAATGCGCCTGTTACCATCCCCAAATCTTCGTCATTTTATTCGATGCGATATAACTGAAAGAAAGGTAAAAGCAGAGAAGAACTCGATGCCGTCATATCAGGCATATCCAATCGGGTACCCCAGAATCATTACAATTATTGCTTTATCTTTTTTTATTAATAAATGCGCCTGTAATCGTCTTCAAATCGTCGTCATTGTATTTGATGCGATACGACAGAAACAAAGGTAAAAGCAGAGAACAACTCGACGCCGTCATATTAGTACTGTCCATTTGGGCCCCCCAGAATCGACACAACCATTGCTTTTACCTTTGTTTATTAACACATGCGCCTGTTTTCATCCCCAAATCTTCGTCATTGTATGTGAACCAATATGACCGAAAGAAAGATAAAAGCAGAGAAGAACTCGATGCCGTCCTGTTAGTAATGTCCATTCGGGTCCCCCAGATAGAGCACAATTATTGCATTTATCTTTTTTTATTAACAAATGCGCCTGTAATCATCTTCAAATCGTCGTCAGTGTATTTGATGCGATAGGACAGAAAGAAAGGTAAAAGAAGAGAAAAACTCGATGCCGTCATATTAGTAATGTCCATTTGGGTCCCCCAGAATCGACACAACCATTGCTTTTACGTCTGTTTATTAACAAATGCGCCAGTTATCATCCCCAAATCTTCGTCATTGGATTTGAAGCAATATAACTGAAAGAAAGGTAAAAGCAGAGAAGAACTCGATTCCGTCGTGTTAGTAATGTCCATTCGGGTCCCCCAGAATCGACACAACCATTGCTTTTACCTTTGTTTATTAACAAATGCGCCTGTTATCATCCCCAAATCTTCATCATTTTATTCGATGCGATATAACTGAAAGAAAGGTAAAAGCAGAGAAGAACTCGATGCCGTCATATCAGGCATATCCAATCGGGTACCCGAGAATCATCACAATTATTCCTTTTATCTTTTTTTATTAACAAATGTGCCTGTAATCGTCTTCAAATCGTCGTCAGTGTATTTGATGCGATATGACAGAAAGAAAGGTAAAAGCAGAGAAAAACTCGACGCCGTCATAGTAGTAATGTCCATTTGGGTCCCCCAGAATCGACACAACCATTGCTTTTACCTTTGTTTATTAACAAATGCGCCTGTTACCATCCCCAAATCTTCGTCATTTTAGTCGATGCGATATGACTGAAAGAAAGGTAAAAGCAGAGAAGAACTCGATGCCGTCATATCAGGCACATCCATTCGGGTCCCGCAGAATGAGCACAATTATTGCTTTTATCTTCTTTTATTAACAAATGCGCCTGTAATCGTCTTCAAATCGTCGTCATTGTATTTGATGCGATACGACAGAAACAACCGTAAAAGCAGAGAAAAACTCTACGCCGTCATATTCGTAATGTCCATTTGGGTCCCCCAGAATCGACACAACCATTGCTTTTACCTATGTTTATTAACAAATGCGCCTGCTATCATCCCCAAATCTTCGCCATTTTATTCGATGCGATATAACTGAAAGAAAGGTAAAAGCAGAGAAGAACTCGATGCCGTCGTGTTAGTAATGTCCATTCGGGTCCCCCAGAATCGACACAACCATTGCGTTAACATTTGTTTATTAACAAATGCGCCTGTTACCATCCCCAAATCTTCGTCATTTTATTCGATGCGATTTGACTCAAAGAAAGGTAAAAGCAGAGAAGAACTCGATGCCGTCATATCAGGCATATCCATTCGGGTCCCGCAGAATGAGCACAATTATTGCTTTTATCTTTTTTCATTAACAATTGCGCCTGTAATCGTCATCAAATCGTCGTCATTGTATTTGATGCGACACGACAGAAACAAAGGTAAAAGCAGAAAAAACCCTACGCCGTCATATTAGTAATGTCCATGTGGGTCCCACAGAATCGACACAACCATTGCTTTTACCTTTGTTTATTAACAAATGCGCCTGTTATCATCCGCAAATCTTCGTCATTGTATTTGAAGCAATATGACTGAAAGAAAGGTTAAAGCAGAGAAGAACTCGATGCCGTCGTGTTAGTAATGTCCATTCGGGTCCCCCAGAATCGACACAACAATTGCTTTTACCTTTGTTTATTAACAAATGCGCCTGTTACCATCCCCAATTCTTCGTCATTTTATTCGATGCGATATAACTGAAAGAAAGGTAAAAGCAGAGAAGAACTCGATGCCGTCATATCAGGCATATCCAATCGGGTACCCCAGAATCATCACAATTATTGCTTTTATCTTTTTTATTAACAAATGCGCCTGTAATCGTCTTCAAATCGTCGTCATTGTATTTGATGCGATACGACAGAAACACAGGTAAAAGCAGAGAAAAACTCGACGCCGTCATATTAGTAATGTCCATTTGGGTCCCCCAGAATCGACACAACCATTGCTTTTACCTTTGTTTATTAACAAATGCGCCTGTTATCATCCCCAAATCTTCGTCATTTTATTCGATGCGATATGACTAAAAGAAATGTAAAAGCAGAGAAGAACTCGATGCCGTCGTGTTAGTAATGTCCATTCGGGTCCGCCAGAAAGAGCACAATTATTGCATTTATCTTTTTTTATTAACAAATGCGCCTGTAATCGTCTTCAAATCGTCGTCAGCGTATTTGATGCGATATGACAGAAAGAAAGGTAAATGCAGAGAAAAACTCGACGCCGTCATAGTAGTAATGTCCATTTGGGTCCCCCAGAATCGACACAACCATTGCTTTTACCTTTGTTTATTATCAAATGCGCCTGTTACCATCCCCAAATCTTCGTCATTTTAGTCGATGCGATATGACTGAAAGAAAGGTAAAAGCAGAGAAGAACTCGATGCCGTCATATCAGGCACATCCATTCGGCTCCGGCAGAATGAGCACAATTATTGCTTTTATCTTTTTTTATTAACAAATGCGCCTGTAATCGTCTTCAAATCGTCGTCATTGTATTTGATGCGATACGACAGAAACAAAGGTAAAAGCAGAGAAAAACTCTACGCCGTCTAATTAGTACTGTCCATTTGGGTCCCCCAGAATCGACACAACCATTGCTTTTACCTATGTTTATTAACAAATGCGCCTGTTATCATCCCCAAATCTTCGCCATTTTATTCGATGCGATATAACTGAAAGAAAGGTAAAAGCAGAGAAGAACTCGATGCCGTCATATCAGGCATATCCATTCGGGTCCCGCAGAATGAGCACAATTAATGCTTTTATCTTTTTTTTATTAACAAATGCGCCTTTAATCGTCTTCAAATCGTCGTCATTGTATTTGATGCGACACCACAGAAACAAAGGAAAAAGCAGAGAAAAACTCTACGCCGTCATATTAGTAATGTCCATTTGGGTCTCCCAGAATCGACAGAACCATTGCTTTTACCTTTGTTTATTAACAAATGCGCCTGTTATCATCCCCAAATCTTCGCCATTTTATTCGATGCGATATAACTGAAAGAAAGGTAAAAGCAGAGAAGAACTCGATGCCGTCGTGCTAGTAATGTCCATTCGGGTCCCCCAGAAAGGGCACAATTATTGCTTTTATATTTTTTTAATAACAAATGCGCCTGTAATCGTCTTCAAATCGTCGTCAGTGTATTTGATGCGATGTGACAGCGAGAAAAGTAAAAGCAGAGAAAAACTCGACGCCGTCGTAGTAGTAATGTCCATTTGGGTCCCCCAGAATCGACACAACCATTGCTTTCACCTTTGTTTATTAACAAATGCGCCTGCTATCATCCCCAAATCTTCGTCATTGTATTTGAAGCAATATGACTGAAAGAAAGGTAAAAGCAGAGAAGAAATCGATGCCGTCGTCTTAGTAATGTCCATTCGGGTCCCCCAGCATCGACACAACCATTGCTTTTACCTTTGTTTATTAACAAATGCGCCTGTTACCATCCCCAAATCTTCGTCATTTTATTCGATGCGATATGACTGAAAGAAAGGTAAAAGCAGAGAAGAACTCGATGCCGTCATATTAGGCATATCCATTCGGGTCCCGCAGAATGAGCACAAATATTGCTTTTATCTTTTTTTATTAACAAATGCGCCTGTAATCGTCTTCAAATCGTCGTCATTGTATTTCATGCGACATGACAGAAACAAAGGTAAAAGCAGACATAAACTCTACGCCGTCATATTAGTAATGTCCATTTGGGTCTCCCAGAATCGACACAACCATTGCTTTTACGTTTGCTTATTAACAAATGCGCCTGTTAACATCCCAAAATTTTCGCCATTTTATTCGATGCGATATAACTGAACGAAAGGTAAAAGCAGAGAAGAACTCGATGCCGTCGTGTTAGTATTGTCCATTCGGGTCCCCCAGAAAGAGCACAATTATTGCTTTTATCTTTTTTTATTAACAAATGCGCCTGTAATCGTCTTTAAATGGTCGTCATTGAATTTGATGCGATACGACAGAAACAAAGGTAAAAGCAGAGAAACACTGGACGCCGTCATATTAGTAATGTCCATTTGGGCCCCCCAGAATCGACACAACCATTGCTTTTACCTTTGTTTATTAACACATGCGCCTGTTATCATCCCCAAATCTTCGTCATTGTAGTTGAAGGAATATGACTGAAAGAAAGGTAGAAGCAGAGAAGAACTCGATGCCGTCGTGTTAGTAATGTCCATTCGGGTCCCCCAGAATCGACACAACCATTGCTTTTACCTTTGTTTATTAACAAATGCGCCTGTTACCATCCCCAAATCTTCGTCATTTTATTCGATGCGATATGACTGAAAGAAAGGTAAAAGCAGAGAAGAACTCGATGCCGTCATATTAGGCATATCCATTCGGGTCCCGCAGAATGAGCACAAATATTGCTTTTATCTTTTTTTATTAACAAATGCGCCTGTAATCGTCTTCAAAGCGTCGTCATTGTATTTGATGCGACACGACAGAAACAAAGGTAAAAGCAGAGATAAACTCTACGCCGTCATATTAGTAATGTCCATTTGGGTCTCCCAGAATCGACACAACCATTGCTTTTACGTTTGCTTATTAACAAATGCGCCTGTTAACATCCCAAAATTTTCGCCATTTTATTCGATGCGATATAACTGAACGAAAGGTAAAAGCAGAGAAGAACTCGATGCCGTCGTGTTAGTATTGTCCATTAGGGTCCCCCAGAAAGAGCACAATTATTGCTTTTATCTTTTTTTATTAACAAATGCGCCTGTCATCGTCTTCAAAGCGTCGTCATTGTATTTGATGCGACACGACAGAAACAAAGGTAAAAGCAGAGATAAACTCTACGCCGTCATATTAGTAATGTCCATTTGGGCCCCCCAGAATCGACACAACCATTGCTTTTACCTTTGTTTATTAACACATGCGCCTGTTATCATCCCCAAATCTTCGTCATTGTAGTTGAAGCAATATGACTGAAAGAAAGGTAAAAGCAGAGAAGAACTCGATGCCGTCGTGTTAGTAATGTCCATTCGGGTCCCCCAGAATCGACACAACCATTGCTTTTACCTTTGTTTATTAACAAATGCGCCTGTTATCATCCCCAAATCTTCGTCATTGTATTTGAAACAATATGACTGAAAGAAAAGTAAAAGCAGAAAAGAACTCGTTGCCGTCGTGTTGGTAATGCCCATTCGGGTCCCCCAGAATCGACACAACCATTGCTTTTACCTTTGTTTATTAACAAATGCGCCTGTTATCATCCCCAAATCTTCGTCATTTTATTCGATGCGATATAACTGAAAGAAAGGTGAAAGCAGAGAAGTACTCGATGCCGTCATATCGGGCATATCCAATCGGGTACCCCAGAATCATCACAATTATTGCTTTTATCGTTTTTTTATTAACAAATGCGCCTGTAATCGTCTTCAAATCGTCGTCATTGTATTTGATGCGATACGACAGAAACAAAGGTAAAAGCAGAGAAAAAGTTGACGCCGTCATATTAGTAATGTCCATTTGGGCCCCCCAGAATCGACACAACCATTGCATTTACCTTTGTTTATTAACAAATGCGCCTGTTTCCATCCCCAAATCTATGTCATTGTATTTGAAGCAATATGACCGAAAGAAAGGTAAAAGCAGAGAAGAACTCGATGCCGTCCTGTTAGTAATGTCCACTCGGGTCCCCCAGAAAGAGCACAATTATTGCTTTTATCTTTTTTTGTTAACAAATGCGCCTGTAATCGTCTTCAAATCGTCGTCATTGTATTTGATGCGATACGACAGAAACAAAGGTAAAAGCAGAGAAAAACTCTACGCCGTCATATTAGTAATGTCCATTTGGGTCCCCCAGTATCGACAGAACTATTGCTTTTACCTTTGTTTTTTAACAAATGCCTCTGTTATCATCCCCAAATCTTCGCCACTTTATTCGATGCGATATAACTGAAAGAAAGGTAAAAGCAGAGAAGAACTCGATGCCGTCGTGTTAGTAATGTCCTTTTGGGTCCCCCAGAAATGGCACAATTATTGCTTTTATCTTTTTTTATTAACAAATGCGCCTGTAATCGTCTTCACATCGTCGTCAGTGTATTTGATGCGATATGACAGCAAGAAAAGTAAAAGCAGAGAAAAACTCGACGCCGTCATAGTTGTAATGTCCATTTGGGTCCCCCAGAATGGACACAACCATTGCTTTTACCTTTGTTTATTTACAAATGCGCCTGTTATCATCCTCAAATCTTCGTCATTGTATTTGAAGCAATATTACTGAAAGAAAGGTAAAAGCAGAGAAGAAATCGATGCCGTCGTGTTAGTAATGTCCATTCGGGTCCCCCAGAATCGACACAACCATTGCTTTTACCTTTGTTCATTAACAAATGCGCCTGGTACCATCCCCAAATCTTCGTCATTTTATTCGATGCGATATGACTGAAAGAAAGGTAAAAGCAGAGAAGAACTCGATGCCGTCATATTAGGCATATCCATTCGGGTCCTGCAGAATGAGCACAAATATTGCTTTTATCTTTTTTTATTAACAAATGCGCCTGTAATCGTCTTCAAATCGTCGTCATTGTATTTGATGCGACACGACAGAAACAAAGGTAAAAGCAGAGAAAAACTCTACGCCGTCATATTAGTAATGTCCAGTTCGGTTCCCCAGAATCGACACAACCATTGCTCTTACCTTTGTTTATTAAAAAATGCGCCTGTTATCATCCCCAAATCTTCGCCATTTTATTCGATGCGATATAACTGAACGAAAGGTAAAAGCAGAGAAGAACTCGATGCCGTCGTGTTAGTATTGTCCATTCGGGTCCCCCAGAAAGAGCACAATTATTGCTTTTATCTTTTTTTATTAACAAATGCGCCTGTAATCGTCTTCAAATGGTCGTCATTGAATTTGATGCGATACGATAGAAACAAAGGTAAAAGCAGAGAAACACTGGACGCCGTCATATTAGTAATGTCCATTTGGGCCCCCCAGAATCGACACAACCATTGCTTTTACCTTTGTTTATTAACACATGCGCCTGTTATCATCCCCAAATCTTCGTCATTGTAGTTGAAGCAATATGACTGAAAGAAAGGTAGAAGCAGAGAAGAACTCGATGCCGTCGTGTTAGTAATGTCCATTCGGGTCCCCCAGAATCGACACAACCATTGCTTTTACCTTTGTTTATTGACAAATGCGCCTGTTATTATCCCCAAATCTTCGTCATTTTATTCGATGCGATATGACTGAAAGAAAGGTAAAAGCAGAGAAAAACTCGATGCCGTCATATTAGTAATGTCCATTTGGGTCCCCCAGAATCGACACAACCCTTGCTTTTACCTCTGTTTATTAACAAATGCGCCTGTTACCATCCCCAAATCTTCGTCATTTTATTCGATGCGATATAACTGAAAGAAAGGTAAAAGCAGAGAAGAACTCGATGCCGTCATATCAGGCATATCCAATCGGGTACCCCAGAATCATTACAATTATTGCTTTTATCTTTTTTTATTAATAAATGCGCCTGTAATCGTCTTTAATTCGTCGTCATTGTATTTGATGCGATACGACAGAAACAAAGGTAAAAGCAGAGAACAACTCGACGCCGTCATATTAGTACTGTCCATTTGGGCCCCCCAGAATCGACACAACCATTGCTTTTACCTTTGTTTATTAACACATGCGCCTGTTTTCATCCCCAAATCTTCGTCATTGTATGTGAAGCAATATGACCGAAAGAAAGATAAAAGCAGAGAAGAACTCGATGCCGTCCTGTTAGTAATGTCCATTCGGGTCCCCCAGATAGAGCACAATTATTGCATTTATCTTTTTTTATTAACAAATGCGCCTGTAATCGTCTTCAAATCGTCGTCAGTGTATTTGATGCGATAGGACAGAAAGAAAGGTAAAAGAAGAGAAAAACTCGATGCCGTCATATTAGTAATGTCCATTTGGGTCCCCCAGAATCGACACAACCATTGCTTTTACGTCTGTTTATTAACAAATGCGCCAGTTATCATCCCCAAATCTTCGTCATTGGATTTGAAGCAATATAACTGAAAGAAAGGTAAAAGCAGAGAAGAACTCGATTCCGTCGTGTTAGTAATGTCCATTCGGGTCCCCCAGAATCGACACAACCATTGCTTTTACCTTTGTTTATTAACAAATGCGCCTGTTATCATCCCCAAATCTTCATCATTTGATTCGATGCGATATAACTGAAAGAAAGGTAAAAGCAGAGAAGAACTCGATGCCGTCATATCAGGCATATCCAATCGGGTACCCCAGAATCATCACAATTATTCCTTTTATCTTTTTTTATTAACAAATGTGCCTGTAATCGTCTTCAAATCGTCGTCAGTGTATTTGATGCGATATGACAGAAAGAAAAGTAAAAGCAGAGAAAAACTCGACGCCGTCATAGTAGTAATGTCCATTTGGGTCCCCCAGAATCGACACAACCATTGCTTTTACCTTTGTTTATTAACAAATGCGCCTGTTACCATCCCCAAATCTTCGTCATTTTAGTCGATGCGATATGACTGAAAGAAAGGTAAAAGCAGAGAAGAACTCGATGCCGTCATATCAGGCACATCCATTCGGGTCCCGCAGAATGAGCACAATTATTGCTTTTATCTTCTTTTATTAACAAATGCGCCTGTAATCGTCTTCAAATCGTCGTCATTGTATTTGATGCGATACGACAGAAACAACCGTAAAAGCAGAGAAAAACTCTACGCCGTCATATTCGTAATGTCCATTTGGGTCCCCCAGAATCGACACAACCATTGCTTTTACCTATGTTTATTAACAAATGCGCCTGCTATCATCCCCAAATCTTCGCCATTTTATTCGATGCGATATAACTGAAAGAAAGGTAAAAGCAGAGAAGAACTCGATGCCGTCGTGTTAGTAATGTCCATTCGGGTCCCCCAGAATCGACACAACCATTGCGTTAACATTTGTTTATTAACAAATGCGCCTGTTACCATCCCCAAATCTTCGTCAATTTATTCGATGCGATTTGACTCAAAGAAAGGTAAAAGCAGAGAAGAACTCGATGCCGTCATATCAGGCATATTCATTCGGGTCCCGCAGAATGAGCACAATTATTGCTTTTATCTTTTTTCATTAACAATTGCGCCTGTAATCGTCATCAAATCGTCGTCATTGTATTTGATGCGACACGACAGAAACAAAGGTAAAAGCAGAAAAAACCCTACGCCGTCATATTAGTAATGTCCATGTGGGTCCCACAGAATCGACACAACCATTGCTTTTACGTTTGTTTATTAACAAATGCGCCTGTTATCATCCTCAAATCTTCGTCATTGTATTTGAAGCAATATGACTGAAAGAAAGGTTAAAGCAGAGAAGAACTCGATGCCGTCGTGTTAGTAATGTCCATTCGGGTCCCCCAGAATCGACACAACAATTGCTTTTACCTTTATTTATTAACAAATGCGCCTGTTACCATCCCCAAATCTTCGTCATTTTATTCGATGCGATATGACTGAAAGAAAGGTAAAAGCAGAGAAGAACTCGATGCCGTCATATTAGGCATATCCATTCGGGTCCCGCAGAATGAGCACAAATATTGCTTTTATCTTTTTTTATTAACAAATGCGCCTGTAATCGTCTTCAAAGCGTCGTCATTGTATTTGATGCGACACGACAGAAACAAAGGTAAAAGCAGAGATAAACTCTACGCCGTCATATTAGTAATGTCCATTTGGGTCTCCCAGAATCGACACAACCATTGCTTTTACGTTTGCTTATTAACAAATGCGCCTGTTAACATCCCAAAATTTTCGCCATTTTATTCGATGCGATATAACTGAACGAAAGGTAAAAGCAGAGAAGAACTCGATGCCGTCGTGTTAGTATTGTCCATTAGGGTCCCCCAGAAAGAGCACAATTATTGCTTTTATCTTTTTTTATTAACAAATGCGCCTGTAATCGTCTTCAAAGCGTCGTCATTGTATTTGATGCGACACGACAGAAACAAAGGTAAAAGCAGAGATAAACTCTACGCCGTCATATTAGTAATGTCCATTTGGGCCCCCCAGAATCGACACAACCATTGCTTTTACCTTTGTTTATTAACACATGCGCCTGTTATCATCCCCAAATCTTCGTCATTGTAGTTGAAGCAATATGACTGAAAGAAAGGTAAAAGCAGAGAAGAACTCGATGCCGTCGTGTTAGTAATGTCCATTCGGGTCCCCCAGAATCGACACAACCATTGCTTTTACCTTTGTTTATTAACAAATGCGCCTGTTATCATCCCCAAATCTTCGTCATTGTATTTGAAACAATATGACTGAAAGAAAAGTAAAAGCAGAGAAGAACTCGTTGCCGTCGTGTTGGTAATGCCCATTCGGGTCCCCCAGAATCGACACAACCATTGCTTTTACCTTTGTTTATTAACAAATGCGCCTGTTATCATCCCCAAATCTTCGTCATTTTATTCGATGCGATATAACTGAAAGAAAGGTGAAAGCAGAGAAGTACTCGATGCCGTCATATCGGGCATATCCAATCGGGTACCCCAGAATCATCACAATTATTGCTTTTATCGTTTTTTTATTAACAAATGCGCCTGTAATCGTCTTCAAATCGTCGTCATTGTATTTGATGCGATACGACAGAAACAAAGGTAAAAGCAGAGAAAAAGTTGACGCCGTCATATTAGTAATGTCCATTTGGGCCCCCCAGAATCGACACAACCATTGCATTTACCTTTGTTTATTAACAAATGCGCCTGTTTCCATCCCCAAATCTATGTCATTGTATTTGAAGCAATATGACCGAAAGAAAGGTAAAAGCAGAGAAGAACTCGATGCCGTCCTGTTAGTAATGTCCACTCGGGTCCCCCAGAAAGAGCACAATTATTGCTTTTATCTTTTTTTGTTAACAAATGCGCCTGTAATCGTCTTCAAATCGTCGTCATTGTATTTGATGCGATACGACAGAAACAAAGGTAAAAGCAGAGAAAAACTCTACGCCGTCATATTAGTAATGTCCATTTGGGTCCCCCAGTATCGACAGAACTATTGCTTTTACCTTTGTTTTTTAACAAATGCCTCTGTTATCATCCCCAAATCTTCGCCACTTTATTCGATGCGATATAACTGAAAGAAAGGTAAAAGCAGAGAAGAACTCGATGCCGTCGTGTTAGTAATGTCCTTTTGGGTCCCCCAGAAATGGCACAATTATTGCTTTTATCTTTTTTTATTAACAAATGCGCCTGTAATCGTCTTCACATCGTCGTCAGTGTATTTGATGCGATATGACAGCAAGAAAAGTAAAAGCAGAGAAAAACTCGACGCCGTCATAGTTGTAATGTCCATTTGGGTCCCCCAGAATGGACACAACCATTGCTTTTACCTTTGTTTATTTACAAATGCGCCTGTTATCATCCTCAAATCTTCGTCATTGTATTTGAAGCAATATTACTGAAAGAAAGGTAAAAGCAGAGAAGAAATCGATGCCGTCGTGTTAGTAATGTCCATTCGGGTCCCCCAGAATCGACACAACCATTGCTTTTACCTTTGTTCATTAACAAATGCGCCTGGTACCATCCCCAAATCTTCGTCATTTTATTCGATGCGATATGACTGAAAGAAAGGTAAAAGCAGAGAAGAACTCGATGCCGTCATATTAGGCATATCCATTCGGGTCCTGCAGAATGAGCACAAATATTGCTTTTATCTTTTTTTATTAACAAATGCGCCTGTAATCGTCTTCAAATCGTCGTCATTGTATTTGATGCGACACGACAGAAACAAAGGTAAAAGCAGAGAAAAACTCTACGCCGTCATATTAGTAATGTCCAGTTCGGTTCCCCAGAATCGACACAACCATTGCTCTTACCTTTGTTTATTAAAAAATGCGCCTGTTATCATCCCCAAATCTTCGCCATTTTATTCGATGCGATATAACTGAACGAAAGGTAAAAGCAGAGAAGAACTCGATGCCGTCGTGTTAGTATTGTCCATTCGGGTCCCCCAGAAAGAGCACAATTATTGCTTTTATCTTTTTTTATTAACAAATGCGCCTGTAATCGTCTTCAAATGGTCGTCATTGAATTTGATGCGATACGATAGAAACAAAGGTAAAAGCAGAGAAACACTGGACGCCGTCATATTAGTAATGTCCATTTGGGCCCCCCAGAATCGACACAACCATTGCTTTTACCTTTGTTTATTAACACATGCGCCTGTTATCATCCCCAAATCTTCGTCATTGTAGTTGAAGCAATATGACTGAAAGAAAGGTAGAAGCAGAGAAGAACTCGATGCCGTCGTGTTAGTAATGTCCATTCGGGTCCCCCAGAATCGACACAACCATTGCTTTTACCTTTGTTTATTGACAAATGCGCCTGTTATTATCCCCAAATCTTCGTCATTTTATTCGATGCGATATGACTGAAAGAAAGGTAAAAGCAGAGAAAAACTCGATGCCGTCATATTAGTAATGTCCATTTGGGTCCCCCAGAATCGACACAACCCTTGCTTTTACCTCTGTTTATTAACAAATGCGCCTGTTACCATCCCCAAATCTTCGTCATTTTATTCGATGCGATATAACTGAAAGAAAGGTAAAAGCAGAGAAGAACTCGATGCCGTCATATCAGGCATATCCAATCGGGTACCCCAGAATCATTACAATTATTGCTTTTATCTTTTTTTATTAATAAATGCGCCTGTAATCGTCTTTAATTCGTCGTCATTGTATTTGATGCGATACGACAGAAACAAAGGTAAAAGCAGAGAACAACTCGACGCCGTCATATTAGTACTGTCCATTTGGGCCCCCCAGAATCGACACAACCATTGCTTTTACCTTTGTTTATTAACACATGCGCCTGTTTTCATCCCCAAATCTTCGTCATTGTATGTGAAGCAATATGACCGAAAGAAAGATAAAAGCAGAGAAGAACTCGATGCCGTCCTGTTAGTAATGTCCATTCGGGTCCCCCAGATAGAGCACAATTATTGCATTTATCTTTTTTTATTAACAAATGCGCCTGTAATCGTCTTCAAATCGTCGTCAGTGTATTTGATGCGATAGGACAGAAAGAAAGGTAAAAGAAGAGAAAAACTCGATGCCGTCATATTAGTAATGTCCATTTGGGTCCCCCAGAATCGACACAACCATTGCTTTTACGTCTGTTTATTAACAAATGCGCCAGTTATCATCCCCAAATCTTCGTCATTGGATTTGAAGCAATATAACTGAAAGAAAGGTAAAAGCAGAGAAGAACTCGATTCCGTCGTGTTAGTAATGTCCATTCGGGTCCCCCAGAATCGACACAACCATTGCTTTTACCTTTGTTTATTAACAAATGCGCCTGTTATCATCCCCAAATCTTCATCATTTGATTCGATGCGATATAACTGAAAGAAAGGTAAAAGCAGAGAAGAACTCGATGCCGTCATATCAGGCATATCCAATCGGGTACCCCAGAATCATCACAATTATTCCTTTTATCTTTTTTTATTAACAAATGTGCCTGTAATCGTCTTCAAATCGTCGTCAGTGTATTTGATGCGATATGACAGAAAGAAAAGTAAAAGCAGAGAAAAACTCGACGCCGTCATAGTAGTAATGTCCATTTGGGTCCCCCAGAATCGACACAACCATTGCTTTTACCTTTGTTTATTAACAAATGCGCCTGTTACCATCCCCAAATCTTCGTCATTTTAGTCGATGCGATATGACTGAAAGAAAGGTAAAAGCAGAGAAGAACTCGATGCCGTCATATCAGGCACATCCATTCGGGTCCCGCAGAATGAGCACAATTATTGCTTTTATCTTCTTTTATTAACAAATGCGCCTGTAATCGTCTTCAAATCGTCGTCATTGTATTTGATGCGATACGACAGAAACAACCGTAAAAGCAGAGAAAAACTCTACGCCGTCATATTCGTAATGTCCATTTGGGTCCCCCAGAATCGACACAACCATTGCTTTTACCTATGTTTATTAACAAATGCGCCTGCTATCATCCCCAAATCTTCGCCATTTTATTCGATGCGATATAACTGAAAGAAAGGTAAAAGCAGAGAAGAACTCGATGCCGTCGTGTTAGTAATGTCCATTCGGGTCCCCCAGAATCGACACAACCATTGCGTTAACATTTGTTTATTAACAAATGCGCCTGTTACCATCCCCAAATCTTCGTCAATTTATTCGATGCGATTTGACTCAAAGAAAGGTAAAAGCAGAGAAGAACTCGATGCCGTCATATCAGGCATATTCATTCGGGTCCCGCAGAATGAGCACAATTATTGCTTTTATCTTTTTTCATTAACAATTGCGCCTGTAATCGTCATCAAATCGTCGTCATTGTATTTGATGCGACACGACAGAAACAAAGGTAAAAGCAGAAAAAACCCTACGCCGTCATATTAGTAATGTCCATGTGGGTCCCACAGAATCGACACAACCATTGCTTTTACCTTTGTTTATTAACAAATGCGCCTGTTATCATCCCCAAATCTTCGTCATTGTATTTGAAGCAATATGACTGAAAGAAAGGTTAAAGCAGAGAAGAACTCGATGCCGTCGTGTTAGTAATGTCCATTCGGGTCCCCCAGAATCGACACAACAATTGCTTTTACCTTTATTTATTAACAAATGCGCCTGTTACCATCCCCAAATCTTCGTCATTTTATTCGATGCGATATAACTGAAAGAAAGGTAAAAGCAGAGAAGAACTCGATGCCGTCATATCAGGCATATCCAATCGGGTACCCCAGAATCATCACAATTATTGCTTTTATCTTTTTTATTAACAAATGCGCCTGTAATCGTCTTCAAATCGTCGTCATTGTATTTGATGCGATACGACAGAAACACAGGTAAAAGCAGAGAAAAACTCGACGCCGTCATATTAGTAATGTCCATTTGGGCCCCCCAGAATCGACACAACCATTGCTTTTACCTTTGTTTATTAACAAATGCGCCTGTTATCATCCCCAAATCTTCGTCATTTTATTCGATGCGATATGACTAAAAGAAAGGTAAAAGCAGAGAAGAACTCGATGCCGTCGTGTTAGTAATGTCCATTCGGGTCCGCCAGAAAGAGCACAATTATTGCATTTATCTTTTTTTATTAACAAATGCGCCTGTAATCGTCTTCAAATCGTCGTCAGCGTATTTGATGCGATATGACAGAAAGAAAGGTAAATGCAGAGAAAAACTCGACGCCGTCATAGTAGTAATGTCCATTTGGGTCCCCCACAATCGACACAACCATTGCTTTTACCTTTGTTTATTATCAAATGCGCCTGTTACCATCCCCAAATCTTCGTCATTTTAGTCGATGCGATATGACTGAAAGAAAGGTAAAAGCAGAGAAGAACTCGATGCCGTCATATCAGGCACATCCATTCGGCTCCGGCAGAATGAGCACAATTATTGCTTTTATCTTTTTTTATTAACAAATGCGCCTGTACTCGTCTTCAAATCGTCGTCATTGTATTTGATGCGATACGACAGAAACAAAGGTAAAAGCAGAGAAAAACTCTACGCCGTCTAATTAGTAATGTCCATTTGGGTCCCCCAGAATCGACACAACCATTGCTTTTACCTATGTTTATTAACAAATGCGCCTGTTATCATACCCAAATCTTCGCCATTTTATTCGATGCGATATAACTGAAAGAAAGGTAAAAGCAGAGAACAACTCGATGCCGTCATATCAGGCATATCCATTCGGGTCCCGCAGAATGAGCACAATTAATGCTTTTATCTTTTTTTTTATTAACAAATGCGCCTTTAATCGTCTTCAAATCGTCGTCATTGTATTTGATGCGACACCACAGAAACAAAGGAAAAAGCAGAGAAAAACTCTACGCCGTCATATTAGTAATGTCCATTTGGGTCTCCCAGAATCGACAGAACCATTGCTTTTACCTTTGTTTATTAACAAATGCGCCTGTTATCATCCCCAAATCTTCGCCATTTTATTCGATGCGATATAACTGAAAGAAAGGTAAAAGCAGAGAAGAACTCGATGCCGTCGTGCTAGTAATGTCCATTCGGGTCCCCCAGAAAGGGCACAATTATTGCTTTTATATTTTTTTAATAACAAATGCGCCTGTAATCGTCTTCAAATCGTCGTCAGTGTATTTGATGCGATGTGACAGCGAGAAAAGTAAAAGCAGAGAAAAACTCGACGCCGTCGTAGTAGTAATGTCCATTTGGGTCCCCCAGAATCGACACAACCATTGCTTTCACCTTTGTTTATTAACAAATGCGCCTGCTATCATCCCCAAATCTTCGTCATTGTATTTGAAGCAATATGACTGAAAGAAAGGTAAAAGCAGAGAAGAAATCGATGCCGTCGTCTTAGTAATGTCCATTCGGGTCCCCCAGCATCGACACAACCATTGCTTTTACCTTTGTTTATTAACAAATGCGCCTGTTACCATCCCCAAATCTTCGTCATTTTATTCGATGCGATATGACTGAAAGAAAGGTAAAAGCAGAGAAGAACTCGATGCCGTCATATTAGGCATATCCATTCGGGTCCCGCAGAATGAGCACAAATATTGCTTTTATCTTTTTTTATTAACAAATGCGCCTGTAATCGTCTTCAAATCGTCGTCATTGTATTTCATGCGACATGACAGAAACAAAGGTAAAAGCAGACATAAACTCTACGCCGTCATATTAGTAATGTCCATTTGGGTCTCCCAGAATCGACACAACCATTGCTTTTACGTTTGCTTATTAACAAATGCGCCTGTTAACATCCCAAAATTTTCGCCATTTTATTCGATGCGATATAACTGAACGAAAGGTAAAAGCAGAGAAGAACTCGATGCCGTCGTGTTAGTATTGTCCATTCGGGTCCCCCAGAAAGAGCACAATTATTGCTTTTATCTTTTTTTATTAACAAATGCGCCTGTAATCGTCTTCAAATGGTCGTCATTGAATTTGATGCGATACGACAGAAACAAAGGTAAAAGCAGAGAAACACTGGACGCCGTCATATTAGTAATGTCCATTTGGGCCCCCCAGAATCGACACAACCATTGCTTTTACCTTTGTTTATTAACACATGCGCCTGTTATCATCCCCAAATCTTCGTCATTGTAGTTGAAGCAATATGACTGAAAGAAAGGTAGAAGCAGAGAAGAACTCGATGCCGTCGTGTTAGTAATGTCCATTCGGGTCCCCCAGAATCGACACAACCATTGCTTTTACCTTTGTTTATTAACAAATGCGCCTGTTACCATCCCCAAATCTTCGTCATTTTATTCGATGCGATATGACTGAAAGAAAGGTAAAAGCAGAGAAGAACTCGATGCCGTCATATTAGGCATATCCATTCGGGTCCCGCAGAATGAGCACAAATATTGCTTTTATCTTTTTTTATTAACAAATGCGCCTGTAATCGTCTTCAAAGCGTCGTCATTGTATTTGATGCGACACGACAGAAACAAAGGTAAAAGCAGAGATAAACTCTACGCCGTCATATTAGTAATGTCCATTTGGGTCTCCCAGAATCGACACAACCATTGCTTTTACGTTTGCTTATTAACAAATGCGCCTGTTAACATCCCAAAATTTTCGCCATTTTATTCGATGCGATATAACTGAACGAAAGGTAAAAGCAGAGAAGAACTCGATGCCGTCGTGTTAGTATTGTCCATTAGGGTCCCCCAGAAAGAGCACAATTATTGCTTTTATCGTTTTTTATTAACAAATGCGCCTGTAATCGTCTTCAAATCGTCGTCATTGACTTTGATGCGATACGACAGAAACAAAGGTAAAAGCAGAGAAACACTGGACGCCGTCATATTAGTAATGTCCATTTGGGCCCCCCAGAATCGACACAACCATTGCTTTTACCTTTGTTTATTAACACATGCGCCTGTTATCATCCCCAAATCTTCGTCATTGTAGTTGAAGCAATATGACTGAAAGAAAGGTAAAAGCAGAGAAGAACTCGATGCCGTCGTGTTAGTAATGTCCATTCGGGTCCCCCAGAATCGACACAACCATTGCTTTTACCTTTGTTTATTGACAAATGCGCCTGTTATTATCCCCAAATCTTCGTCATTTTATTCGATGCGATATGACTGAAAGAAAGGTAAAAGCAGAGAAAAACTCGATGCCGTCATATTAGTAATGTCCATTTGGGTCCCCCAGAATCGACACAACCATTGCTTTTACCTCTGTTTATTAACAAATGCGCCTGTTACCATCCCCAAATCTTCGTCATTTTATTCGATGCGATATAACTGAAAGAAAGGTAAAAGCAGAGAAGAACTCGATGCCGTCATATCAGGCATATCCAATCGGGTACCCCAGAATCATTACAATTATTGCTTTATCTTTTTTTATTAATAAATGCGCCTGTAATCGTCTTCAAATCGTCGTCATTGTATTTGATGCGATACGACAGAAACAAAGGTAAAAGCAGAGAACAACTCGACGCCGTCATATTAGTACTGTCCATTTGGGCCCCCCAGAATCGACACAACCATTGCTTTTACCTTTGTTTATTAACACATGCGCCTGTTTTCATCCCCAAATCTTCGTCATTGTATGTGAACCAATATGACCGAAAGAAAGATAAAAGCAGAGAAGAACTCGATGCCGTCCTGTTAGTAATGTCCATTCGGGTCCCCCAGATAGAGCACTATTATTGCATTTATCTTTTTTTATTAACAAATGCGCCTGTAATCATCTTCAAATCGTCGTCAGTGTATTTGATGCGATAGGACAGAAAGAAAGGTAAAAGAAGAGAAAAACTCGATGCCGTCATATTAGTAATGTCCATTTGGGTCCCCCAGAATCGACACAACCATTGCTTTTACGTCTGTTTATTAACAAATGCGCCAGTTATCATCCCCAAATCTTCGTCATTGGATTTGAAGCAATATAACTGAAAGAAAGGTAAAAGCAGAGAAGAACTCGATTCCGTCGTGTTAGTAATGTCCATTCGGGTCCCCCAGAATCGACACAACCATTGCTTTTACCTTTGTTTATTAACAAATGCGCCTGTTATCATCCCCAAATCTTCATCATTTTATTCGATGCGATATAACTGAAAGAAAGGTAAAAGCAGAGAAGAACTCGATGCCGTCATATCAGGCATATCCAATCGGGTACCCGAGAATCATCACAATTATTCCTTTTATCTTTTTTTATTAACAAATGTGCCTGTAATCGTCTTCAAATCGTCGTCAGTGTATTTGATGCGATATGACAGAAAGAAAGGTAAAAGCAGAGAAAAACTCGACGCCGTCATAGTAGTAATGTCCATTTGGGTCCCCCAGAATCGACACAACCATTGCTTTTACCTTTGTTTATTAACAAATGCGCCTGTTACCATCCCCAAATCTTCGTCATTTTAGTCGATGCGATATGACTGAAAGAAAGGTAAAAGCAGAGAAGAACTCGATGCCGTCATATCAGGCACATCCATTCGGGTCCCGCAGAATGAGCACAATTATTGCTTTTATCTTCTTTTATTAACAAATGCGCCTGTAATCGTCTTCAAATCGTCGTCATTGTATTTGATGCGATACGACAGAAACAACCGTAAAAGCAGAGAAAAACTCTACGCCGTCATATTCGTAATGTCCATTTGGGTCCCCCAGAATCGACACAACCATTGCTTTTACCTATGTTTATTAACAAATGCGCCTGCTATCATCCCCAAATCTTCGCCATTTTATTCGATGCGATATAACTGAAAGAAAGGTAAAAGCAGAGAAGAACTCGATGCCGTCGTGTTAGTAATGTCCATTCGGGTCCCCCAGAATCGACACAACCATTGCGTTAACATTTGTTTATTAACAAATGCGCCTGTTACCATCCCCAAATCTTCGTCATTTTATTCGATGCGATTTGACTCAAAGAAAGGTAAAAGCAGAGAAGAACTCGATGCCGTCATATCAGGCATATCCATTCGGGTCCCGCAGAATGAGCACAATTATTGCTTTTATCTTTTTTCATTAACAATTGCGCCTGTAATCGTCATCAAATCGTCGTCATTGTATTTGATGCGACACGACAGAAACAAAGGTAAAAGCAGAAAAAACCCTACGCCGTCATATTAGTAATGTCCATGTGGGTCCCACAGAATCGACACAACCATTGCTTTTACCTTTGTTTATTAACAAATGCGCCTGTTATCATCCGCAAATCTTCGTCATTGTATTTGAAGCAATATGACTGAAAGAAAGGTTAAAGCAGAGAAGAACTCGATGCCGTCGTGTTAGTAATGTCCATTCGGGTCCCCCAGAATCGACACAACAATTGCTTTTACCTTTGTTTATTAACAAATGCGCCTGTTACCATCCCCAATTCTTCGTCATTTTATTCGATGCGATATAACTGAAAGAAAGGTAAAAGCAGAGAAGAACTCGATGCCGTCATATCAGGCATATCCAATCGGGTACCCCAGAATCATCACAATTATTGCTTTTATCTTTTTTATTAACAAATGCGCCTGTAATCGTCTTCAAATCGTCGTCATTGTATTTGATGCGATACGACAGAAACACAGGTAAAAGCAGAGAAAAACTCGACGCCGTCATATTAGTAATGTCCATTTGGGTCCCCCAGAATCGACACAACCATTGCTTTTACCTTTGTTTATTAACAAATGCGCCTGTTATCATCCCCAAATCTTCGTCATTTTATTCGATGCGATATGACTAAAAGAAATGTAAAAGCAGAGAAGAACTCGATGCCGTCGTGTTAGTAATGTCCATTCGGGTCCGCCAGAAAGAGCACAATTATTGCATTTATCTTTTTTTATTAACAAATGCGCCTGTAATCGTCTTCAAATCGTCGTCAGCGTATTTGATGCGATATGACAGAAAGAAAGGTAAATGCAGAGAAAAACTCGACGCCGTCATAGTAGTAATGTCCATTTGGGTCCCCCAGAATCGACACAACCATTGCTTTTACCTTTGTTTATTATCAAATGCGCCTGTTACCATCCCCAAATCTTCGTCATTTTAGTCGATGCGATATGACTGAAAGAAAGGTAAAAGCAGAGAAGAACTCGATGCCGTCATATCAGGCACATCCATTCGGCTCCGGCAGAATGAGCACAATTATTGCTTTTATCTTTTTTTATTAACAAATGCGCCTGTAATCGTCTTCAAATCGTCGTCATTGTATTTGATGCGATACGACAGAAACAAAGGTAAAAGCAGAGAAAAACTCTACGCCGTCTAATTAGTACTGTCCATTTGGGTCCCCCAGAATCGACACAACCATTGCTTTTACCTATGTTTATTAACAAATGCGCCTGTTATCATCCCCAAATCTTCGCCATTTTATTCGATGCGATATAACTGAAAGAAAGGTAAAAGCAGAGAAGAACTCGATGCCGTCATATCAGGCATATCCATTCGGGTCCCGCAGAATGAGCACAATTAATGCTTTTATCTTTTTTTTATTAACAAATGCGCCTTTAATCGTCTTCAAATCGTCGTCATTGTATTTGATGCGACACCACAGAAACAAAGGAAAAAGCAGAGAAAAACTCTACGCCGTCATATTAGTAATGTCCATTTGGGTCTCCCAGAATCGACAGAACCATTGCTTTTACCTTTGTTTATTAACAAATGCGCCTGTTATCATCCCCAAATCTTCGCCATTTTATTCGATGCGATATAACTGAAAGAAAGGTAAAAGCAGAGAAGAACTCGATGCCGTCGTGCTAGTAATGTCCATTCGGGTCCCCCAGAAAGGGCACAATTATTGCTTTTATATTTTTTTAATAACAAATGCGCCTGTAATCGTCTTCAAATCGTCGTCAGTGTATTTGATGCGATGTGACAGCGAGAAAAGTAAAAGCAGAGAAAAACTCGACGCCGTCGTAGTAGTAATGTCCATTTGGGTCCCCCAGAATCGACACAACCATTGCTTTCACCTTTGTTTATTAACAAATGCGCCTGCTATCATCCCCAAATCTTCGTCATTGTATTTGAAGCAATATGACTGAAAGAAAGGTAAAAGCAGAGAAGAAATCGATGCCGTCGTCTTAGTAATGTCCATTCGGGTCCCCCAGCATCGACACAACCATTGCTTTTACCTTTGTTTATTAACAAATGCGCCTGTTACCATCCCCAAATCTTCGTCATTTTATTCGATGCGATATGACTGAAAGAAAGGTAAAAGCAGAGAAGAACTCGATGCCGTCATATTAGGCATATCCATTCGGGTCCCGCAGAATGAGCACAAATATTGCTTTTATCTTTTTTTATTAACAAATGCGCCTGTAATCGTCTTCAAATCGTCGTCATTGTATTTCATGCGACATGACAGAAACAAAGGTAAAAGCAGACATAAACTCTACGCCGTCATATTAGTAATGTCCATTTGGGTCTCCCAGAATCGACACAACCATTGCTTTTACGTTTGCTTATTAACAAATGCGCCTGTTAACATCCCAAAATTTTCGCCATTTTATTCGATGCGATATAACTGAACGAAAGGTAAAAGCAGAGAAGAACTCGATGCCGTCGTGTTAGTATTGTCCATTCGGGTCCCCCAGAAAGAGCACAATTATTGCTTTTATCTTTTTTTATTAACAAATGCGCCTGTAATCGTCTTTAAATGGTCGTCATTGAATTTGATGCGATACGACAGAAACAAAGGTAAAAGCAGAGAAACACTGGACGCCGTCATATTAGTAATGTCCATTTGGGCCCCCCAGAATCGACACAACCATTGCTTTTACCTTTGTTTATTAACAAATGCGCCTGTTACCATCCCCAAATCTTCGTCATTTTATTCGATGCGATATGACTGAAAGAAAGGTAAAAGCAGAGAAGAACTCGATGCCGTCATATTAGGCATATCCATTCGGGTCCCGCAGAATGAGCACAAATATTGCTTTTATCTTTTTTTATTAACAAATGCGCCTGTAATCGTCTTCAAAGCGTCGTCATTGTATTTGATGCGACACGACAGAAACAAAGGTAAAAGCAGAGATAAACTCTACGCCGTCATATTAGTAATGTCCATTTGGGTCTCCCAGAATCGACACAACCATTGCTTTTACGTTTGCTTATTAACAAATGCGCCTGTTAACATCCCAAAATTTTCGCCATTTTATTCGATGCGATATAACTGAACGAAAGGTAAAAGCAGAGAAGAACTCGATGCCGTCGTGTTAGTATTGTCCATTAGGGTCCCCCAGAAAGAGCACAATTATTGCTTTTATCTTTTTTTATTAACAAATGCGCCTGTAATCGTCTTCAAATCGTCGTCATTGAATTTGATGCGATACGACAGAAACAAAGGTAAAAGCAGAGAAACACTGGACGCCGTCATATTAGTAATGTCCATTTGGGCCCCCCAGAATCGACACAACCATTGCTTTTACCTTTGTTTATTAACACATGCGCCTGTTATCATCCCCAAATCTTCGTCATTGTAGTTGAAGCAATATGACTGAAAGAAAGGTAAAAGCAGAGAAGAACTCGATGCCGTCGTGTTAGTAATGTCCATTCGGGTCCCCCAGAATCGACACAACCATTGCTTTTACCTTTGTTTATTAACAAATGCGCCTGTTATCATCCCCAAATCTTCGTCATTGTATTTGAAACAATATGACTGAAAGAAAAGTAAAAGCAGAGAAGAACTCGATGCCGTCGTGTTGGTAATGCCCATTCGGGTCCCCCAGAATCGACACAACCATTGCTTTTACCTTTGTTTATTAACAAATGCGCCTGTTATCATCCCCAAATCTTCGTCATTTTATTCGATGCGATATAACTGAAAGAAAGGTGAAAGCAGAGAAGTACTCGATGCCGTCATATCGGGCATATCCAATCGGGTACCCCAGAATCATCACAATTATTGCTTTTATCGTTTTTTTATTAACAAATGCGCCTGTAATCGTCTTCAAATCGTCGTCATTGTATTTGATGCGATACGACAGAAACAAAGGTAAAAGCAGAGAAAAAGTTGACGCCGTCATATTAGTAATGTCCATTTGGGCCCCCCAGAATCGACACAACCATTGCATTTACCTTTGTTTATTAACAAATGCGCCTGTTTCCATCCCCAAATCTATGTCATTGTATTTGAAGCAATATGACCGAAAGAAAGGTAAAAGCAGAGAAGAACTCGATGCCGTCCTGTTAGTAATGTCCACTCGGGTCCCCCAGAAAGAGCACAATTATTGCTTTTATCTTTTTTTGTTAACAAATGCGCCTGTAATCGTCTTCAAATCGTCGTCATTGTATTTGATGCGATACGACAGAAACAAAGGTAAAAGCAGAGAAAAACTCTACGCCGTCATATTAGTAATGTCCATTTGGGTCCCCCAGTATCGACAGAACTATTGCTTTTACCTTTGTTTTTTAACAAATGCCTCTGTTATCATCCCCAAATCTTCGCCACTTTATTCGATGCGATATAACTGAAAGAAAGGTAAAAGCAGAGAAGAACTCGATGCCGTCGTGTTAGTAATGTCCTTTTGGGTCCCCCAGAAATGGCACAATTATTGCTTTTATCTTTTTTTATTAACAAATGCGCCTGTAATCGTCTTCACATCGTCGTCAGTGTATTTGATGCGATATGACAGCAAGAAAAGTAAAAGCAGAGAAAAACTCGACGCCGTCATAGTTGTAATGTCCATTTGGGTCCCCCAGAATGGACACAACCATTGCTTTTACCTTTGTTTATTTACAAATGCGCCTGTTATCATCCTCAAATCTTCGTCATTGTATTTGAAGCAATATTACTGAAAGAAAGGTAAAAGCAGAGAAGAAATCGATGCCGTCGTGTTAGTAATGTCCATTCGGGTCCCCCAGAATCGACACAACCATTGCTTTTACCTTTGTTCATTAACAAATGCGCCTGGTACCATCCCCAAATCTTCGTCATTTTATTCGATGCGATATGACTGAAAGAAAGGTAAAAGCAGAGAAGAACTCGATGCCGTCATATTAGGCATATCCATTCGGGTCCTGCAGAATGAGCACAAATATTGCTTTTATCTTTTTTTATTAACAAATGCGCCTGTAATCGTCTTCAAATCGTCGTCATTGTATTTGATGCGACACGACAGAAACAAAGGTAAAAGCAGAGAAAAACTCTACGCCGTCATATTAGTAATGTCCAGTTCGGTTCCCCAGAATCGACACAACCATTGCTCTTACCTTTGTTTATTAAAAAATGCGCCTGTTATCATCCCCAAATCTTCGCCATTTTATTCGATGCGATATAACTGAACGAAAGGTAAAAGCAGAGAAGAACTCGATGCCGTCGTGTTAGTATTGTCCATTCGGGTCCCCCAGAAAGAGCACAATTATTGCTTTTATCTTTTTTTATTAACAAATGCGCCTGTAATCGTCTTCAAATGGTCGTCATTGAATTTGATGCGATACGATAGAAACAAAGGTAAAAGCAGAGAAACACTGGACGCCGTCATATTAGTGATGTCCATTTGGGCCCCCCAGAATCGACACAACCATTGCTTTTACCTTTGTTTATTAACACATGCGCCTGTTATCATCCCCAAATCTTCGTCATTGTAGTTGAAGCAATATGACTGAAAGAAAGGTAGAAGCAGAGAAGAACTCGATGCCGTCGTGTTAGTAATGTCCATTCGGGTCCCCCAGAATCGACACAACCATTGCTTTTACCTTTGTTTATTGACAAATGCGCCTGTTATTATCCCCAAATCTTCGTCATTTTATTCGATGCGATATGACTGAAAGAAAGGTAAAAGCAGAGAAAAACTCGATGCCGTCATATTAGTAATGTCCATTTGGGTCCCCCAGAATCGACACAACCCTTGCTTTTACCTCTGTTTATTAACAAATGCGCCTGTTACCATCCCCAAATCTTCGTCATTTTATTCGATGCGATATAACTGAAAGAAAGGTAAAAGCAGAGAAGAACTCGATGCCGTCATATCAGGCATATCCAATCGGGTACCCCAGAATCATTACAATTATTGCTTTTATCTTTTTTTATTAATAAATGCGCCTGTAATTGTCTTCAAATCGTCGTCATTGTATTTGATGCGATACGACAGAAACAAAGGTAAAAGCAGAGAACAACTCGACGCCGTCATATTAGTACTGTCCATTTGGGCCCCCCAGAATCGACACAACCATTGCTTTTACCTTTGTTTATTAACACATGCGCCTGTTTTCATCCCCAAATCTTCGTCATTGTATGTGAAGCAATATGACCGAAAGAAAGATAAAAGCAGAGAAGAACTCGATGCCGTCCTGTTAGTAATGTCCATTCGGGTCCCCCAGATAGAGCACAATTATTGCATTTATCTTTTTTTATTAACAAATGCGCCTGTAATCGTCTTCAAATCGTCGTCAGTGTATTTGATGCGATAGGACAGAAAGAAAGGTAAAAGAAGAGAAAAACTCGATGCCGTCATATTAGTAATGTCCATTTGGGTCCCCCAGAATCGACACAACCATTGCTTTTACGTCTGTTTATTAACAAATGCGCCAGTTATCATCCCCAAATCTTCGTCATTGGATTTGAAGCAATATAACTGAAAGAAAGGTAAAAGCAGAGAAGAACTCGATTCCGTCGTGTTAGTAATGTCCATTCGGGTCCCCCAGAATCGACACAACCATTGCTTTTACCTTTGTTTATTAACAAATGCGCCTGTTATCATCCCCAAATCTTCATCATTTGATTCGATGCGATATAACTGAAAGAAAGGTAAAAGCAGAGAAGAACTCGATGCCGTCATATCAGGCATATCCAATCGGGTACCCCAGAATCATCACAATTATTCCTTTTATCTTTTTTTATTAACAAATGTGCCTGGAATCGTCTTCAAATCGTCGTCAGTGTATTTGATGCGATATGACAGAAAGAAAAGTAAAAGCAGAGAAAATCTCGACGCCGTCATAGTAGTAATGTCCATTTGGGTCCCCCAGAATCGACACAACCATTGCTTTTACCTTTGTTTATTAACAAATGCGCCTGTTACCATCCCCAAATCTTCGTCATTTTAGTCGATGCGATATGACTGAAAGAAAGGTAAAAGCAGAGAAGAACTCGATGCCGTCATATCAGGCACATCCATTCGGGTCCCGCAGAATGAGCACAATTATTGCTTTAATCTTCTTTTATTAACAAATGCGCCTGTAATCGTCTTCAAATCGTCGTCATTGTATTTGATGCGATACGACAGAAACAACCGTAAAAGCAGAGAAAAACTCTACGCCGTCATATTCGTAATGTCCATTTGGGTCCCCCAGAATCGACACAACCATTGCTTTTACCTATGTTTATTAACAAATGCGCCTGCTATCATCCCCAAATCTTCGCCATTTTATTCGATGCGATATAACTGAAAGAAAGGTAAAAGCAGAGAAGAACTCGATGCCGTCGTGTTAGTAATGTCCATTCGGGTCCCCCAGAATCGACACAACCATTGCGTTAACATTTGTTTATTAACAAATGCGCCTGTTACCATCCCCAAATCTTCGTCAATTTATTCGATGCGATTTGACTCAAAGAAAGGTAAAAGCAGAGAAGAACTCGATGCCGTCATATCAGGCATATTCATTCGGGTCCCGCAGAATGAGCACAATTATTGCTTTTATCTTTTTTCATTAACAATTGCGCCTGTAATCGTCATCAAATCGTCGTCATTGTATTTGATGCGACACGACAGAAACAAAGGTAAAAGCAGAAAAAACCCTACGCCGTCATATTAGTAATGTCCATGTGGGTCCCACAGAATCGACACAACCATTGCTTTTACCTTTGTTTATTAACAAATGCGCCTGTTATCATCCCCAAATCTTCGTCATTGTATTTGAAGCAATATGACTGAAAGAAAGGTTAAAGCAGAGAAGAACTCGATGCCGTCGTGTTAGTAATGTCCATTCGGGTCCCCCAGAATCGACACAACAATTGCTTTTACCTTTATTTATTAACAAATGCGCCTGGTACCATCCCCAAATCTTCGTCATTTTATTCGATGCGATATAACTGAAAGAAAGGTAAAAGCAGAGAAGAACTCGATGCCGTCATATCAGGCATATCCAATCGGGTACCCCAGAATCATCACAATTATTGCTTTTATCTTTTTTATTAACAAATGCGCCTGTAATCGTCTTCAAATCGTCGTCATTGTATTTGATGCGATACGACAGAAACACAGGTAAAAGCAGAGAAAAACTCGACGCCGTCATATTAGTAATGTCCATTTGGGTCCCCCAGAATCGACACAACCATTGCTTTTACCTTTGTTTATTAACAAATGCGCCTGTTATCATCCCCAAATCTTCGTCATTTTATTCGATGCGATATGACTAAAAGAAAGGTAAAAGCAGAGAAGAACTCGATGCCGTCGTGTTAGTAATGTCCATTCGGGTCCGCCAGAAAGAGCACAATTATTGCATTTATCTTTTTTTATTAACAAATGCGCCTGTAATCGTCTTCAAATCGTCGTCAGCGTATTTGATGCGATATGACAGAAAGAAAGGTAAATGCAGAGAAAAACTCGACGCCGTCATAGTAGTAATGTCCATTTGGGTCCCCCACAATCGACACAACCATTGCTTTTACCTTTGTTTATTATCAAATGCGCCTGTTACCATCCCCAAATCTTCGTCATTTTAGTCGATGCGATATGACTGAAAGAAAGGTAAAAGCAGAGAAGAACTCGATGCCGTCATATCAGGCACATCCATTCGGCTCCGGCAGAATGAGCACAATTATTGCTTTTATCTTTTTTTATTAACAAATGCGCCTGTACTCGTCTTCAAATCGTCGTCATTGTATTTGATGCGATACGACAGAAACAAAGGTAAAAGCAGAGAAAAACTCTACGCCGTCTAATTAGTAATGTCCATTTGGGTCCCCCAGAATCGACACAACCATTGCTTTTACCTATGTTTATTAACAAATGCGCCTGTTATCATACCCAAATCTTCGCCATTTTATTCGATGCGATATAACTGAAAGAAAGGTAAAAGCAGAGAACAACTCGATGCCGTCATATCAGGCATATCCATTCGGGTCCCGCAGAATGAGCACAATTAATGCTTTTATCTTTTTTTTTATTAACAAATGCGCCTTTAATCGTCTTCAAATCGTCGTCATTGTATTTGATGCGACACCACAGAAACAAAGGAAAAAGCAAAGAAAAACTCTACGCCGTCATATTAGTAATGTCCATTTGGGTCTCCCAGAATCGACAGAACCATTGCTTTTACCTTTGTTTATTAACAAATGCGCCTGTTATCATCCCCAAATCTTCGCCATTTTATTCGATGCGATATAACTGAAAGAAAGGTAAAAGCAGAGAAGAACTCGATGCCGTCGTGCTAGTAATGTCCATTCGGGTCCCCCAGAAAGGGCACAATTATTGCTTTTATATTTTTTTAATAACAAATGCGCCTGTAATCGTCTTCAAATCGTCGTCAGTGTATTTGATGCGATGTGACAGCGAGAAAAGTAAAAGCAGAGAAAAACTCGACGCCGTCGTAGTAGTAATGTCCATTTGGGTCCCCCAGAATCGACACAACCATTGCTTTCACCTTTGTTTATTAACAAATGCGCCTGCTATCATCCCCAAATCTTCGTCATTGTATTTGAAGCAATATGACTGAAAGAAAGGTAAAAGCAGAGAAGAAATCGATGCCGTCGTCTTAGTAATGTCCATTCGGGTCCCCCAGCATCGACACAACCATTGCTTTTACCTTTGTTTATTAACAAATGCGCCTGTTACCATCCCCAAATCTTCGTCATTTTATTCGATGCGATATGACTGAAAGAAAGGTAAAAGCAGAGAAGAACTCGATGCCGTCATATTAGGCATATCCATTCGGGTCCCGCAGAATGAGCACAAATATTGCTTTTATCTTTTTTTATTAACAAATGCGCCTGTAATCGTCTTCAAATCGTCGTCATTGTATTTCATGCGACATGACAGAAACAAAGGTAAAAGCAGACATAAACTCTACGCCGTCATATTAGTAATGTCCATTTGGGTCTCCCAGAATCGACACAACCATTGCTTTTACGTTTGCTTATTAACCTGTTAACATCCCAAAGTTAACATCCCAAAATTTTCGCCATTTTATTCGATGCGATATAACTGAACGAAAGGTAAAAGCAGAGAAGAACTCGATGCCGTCGTGTTAGTATTGTCCATTCGGTTCCCCCAGAAAGAGCACAATTATTGCTTTTATCTTTTTTTATTAACAAATGCGCCTGTAATCGTCTTCAAATGGTCGTCATTGAATTTGATGCGATACGACAGAAACAAAGGTAAAAGCAGAGAAACACTGGACGCCGTCATATTAGTAATGTCCATTTGGGCCCCCCAGAATCGACACAACCATTGCTTTTACCTTTGTTTATTAACACATGCGCCTGTTATCATCCCCAAATCTTCGTCATTGTAGTTGAAGCAATATGACTGAAAGAAAGGTAGAAGCAGAGAAGAACTCGATGCCGTCGTGTTAGTAATGTCCATTCGGGTCCCCCAGAATCGACACAACCATTGCTTTTACCTTTGTTTATTAACAAATGCGCCTGTTACCATCCCCAAATCTTCGTCATTTTATTCGATGCGATATGACTGAAAGAAAGGTAAAAGCAGAGAAGAACTCGATGCCGTCATATTAGGCATATCCATTCGGGTCCCGCAGAATGAGCACAAATATTGCTTTTATCTTTTTTTATTAACAAATGCGCCTGTAATCGTCTTCAAAGCGTCGTCATTGTATTTGATGCGACACGACAGAAACAAAGGTAAAAGCAGAGATAAACTCTACGCCGTCATATTAGTAATGTCCATTTGGGTCTCCCAGAATCGACACAACCATTGCTTTTACGTTTGCTTATTAACAAATGCGCCTGTTAACATCCCAAAATTTTCGCCATTTTATTCGATGCGATATAACTGAACGAAAGGTAAAAGCAGAGAAGAACTCGATGCCGTCGTGTTAGTATTGTCCATTAGGGTCCCCCAGAAAGAGCACAATTATTGCTTTTATCGTTTTTTATTAACAAATGCGCCTGTAATCGTCTTCAAATCGTCGTCATTGACTTTGATGCGATACGACAGAAACAAAGGTAAAAGCAGAGAAACACTGGACGCCGTCATATTAGTAATGTCCATTTGGGCCCCCCAGAATCGACACAACCATTGCTTTTACCTTTGTTTATTAACACATGCGCCTGTTATCATCCCCAAATCTTCGTCATTGTAGTTGAAGCAATATGACTGAAAGAAAGGTAAAAGCAGAGAAGAACTCGATGCCGTCGTGTTAGTAATGTCCATTCGGGTCCCCCAGAATCGACACAACCATTGCTTTTACCTTTGTTTATTGACAAATGCGCCTGTTATTATCCCCAAATCTTCGTCATTTTATTCGATGCGATATGACTGAAAGAAAGGTAAAAGCAGAGAAAAACTCGATGCCGTCATATTAGTAATGTCCATTTGGGTCCCCCAGAATCGACACAACCATTGCTTTTACCTCTGTTTATTAACAAATGCGCCTGTTACCATCCCCAAATCTTCGTCATTTTATTCGATGCGATATAACTGAAAGAAAGGTAAAAGCAGAGAAGAACTCGATGCCGTCATATCAGGCATATCCAATCGGGTACCCCAGAATCATTACAATTATTGCTTTATCTTTTTTTATTAATAAATGCGCCTGTAATCGTCTTCAAATCGTCGTCATTGTATTTGATGCGATACGACAGAAACAAAGGTAAAAGCAGAGAACAACTCGACGCCGTCATATTAGTACTGTCCATTTGGGCCCCCCAGAATCGACACAACCATTGCTTTTACCTTTGTTTATTAACACATGCGCCTGTTTTCATCCCCAAATCTTCGTCATTGTATGTGAACCAATATGACCGAAAGAAAGATAAAAGCAGAGAAGAACTCGATGCCGTCCTGTTAGTAATGTCCATTCGGGTCCCCCAGATAGAGCACAATTATTGCATTTATCTTTTTTTATTAACAAATGCGCCTGTAATCATCTTCAAATCGTCGTCAGTGTATTTGATGCGATAGGACAGAAAGAAAGGTAAAAGAAGAGAAAAACTCGATGCCGTCATATTAGTAATGTCCATTTGGGTCCCCCAGAATCGACACAACCATTGCTTTTACGTCTGTTTATTAACAAATGCGCCAGTTATCATCCCCAAATCTTCGTCATTGGATTTGAAGCAATATAACTGAAAGAAAGGTAAAAGCAGAGAAGAACTCGATTCCGTCGTGTTAGTAATGTCCATTCGGGTCCCCCAGAATCGACACAACCATTGCTTTTACCTTTGTTTATTAACAAATGCGCCTGTTATCATCCCCAAATCTTCATCATTTTATTCGATGCGATATAACTGAAAGAAAGGTAAAAGCAGAGAAGAACTCGATGCCGTCATATCAGGCATATCCAATCGGGTACCCGAGAATCATCACAATTATTCCTTTTATCTTTTTTTATTAACAAATGTGCCTGTAATCGTCTTCAAATCGTCGTCAGTGTATTTGATGCGATATGACAGAAAGAAAGGTAAAAGCAGAGAAAAACTCGACGCCGTCATAGTAGTAATGTCCATTTGGGTCCCCCAGAATCGACACAACCATTGCTTTTACCTTTGTTTATTAACAAATGCGCCTGTTACCATCCCCAAATCTTCGTCATTTTAGTCGATGCGATATGACTGAAAGAAAGGTAAAAGCAGAGAAGAACTCGATGCCGTCATATCAGGCACATCCATTCGGGTCCCGCAGAATGAGCACAATTATTGCTTTTATCTTCTTTTATTAACAAATGCGCCTGTAATCGTCTTCAAATCGTCGTCATTGTATTTGATGCGATACGACAGAAACAACCGTAAAAGCAGAGAAAAACTCTACGCCGTCATATTCGTAATGTCCATTTGGGTCCCCCAGAATCGACACAACCATTGCTTTTACCTATGTTTATTAACAAATGCGCCTGCTATCATCCCCAAATCTTCGCCATTTTATTCGATGCGATATAACTGAAAGAAAGGTAAAAGCAGAGAAGAACTCGATGCCGTCGTGTTAGTAATGTCCATTCGGGTCCCCCAGAATCGACACAACCATTGCGTTAACATTTGTTTATTAACAAATGCGCCTGTTACCATCCCCAAATCTTCGTCATTTTATTCGATGCGATTTGACTCAAAGAAAGGTAAAAGCAGAGAAGAACTCGATGCCGTCATATCAGGCATATCCATTCGGGTCCCGCAGAATGAGCACAATTATTGCTTTTATCTTTTTTCATTAACAATTGCGCCTGTAATCGTCATCAAATCGTCGTCATTGTATTTGATGCGACACGACAGAAACAAAGGTAAAAGCAGAAAAAACCCTACGCCGTCATATTAGTAATGTCCATGTGGGTCCCACAGAATCGACACAACCATTGCTTTTACCTTTGTTTATTAACAAATGCGCCTGTTATCATCCGCAAATCTTCGTCATTGTATTTGAAGCAATATGACTGAAAGAAAGGTTAAAGCAGAGAAGAACTCGATGCCGTCGTGTTAGTAATGTCCATTCGGGTCCCCCAGAATCGACACAACAATTGCTTTTACCTTTGTTTATTAACAAATGCGCCTGTTACCATCCCCAATTCTTCGTCATTTTATTCGATGCGATATAACTGAAAGAAAGGTAAAAGCAGAGAAGAACTCGATGCCGTCATATCAGGCATATCCAATCGGGTACCCCAGAATCATCACAATTATTGCTTTTATCTTTTTTATTAACAAATGCGCCTGTAATCGTCTTCAAATCGTCGTCATTGTATTTGATGCGATACGACAGAAACACAGGTAAAAGCAGAGAAAAACTCGACGCCGTCATATTAGTAATGTCCATTTGGGTCCCCCAGAATCGACACAACCATTGCTTTTACCTTTGTTTATTAACAAATGCGCCTGTTATCATCCCCAAATCTTCGTCATTTTATTCGATGCGATATGACTAAAAGAAATGTAAAAGCAGAGAAGAACTCGATGCCGTCGTGTTAGTAATGTCCATTCGGGTCCGCCAGAAAGAGCACAATTATTGCATTTATCTTTTTTTATTAACAAATGCGCCTGTAATCGTCTTCAAATCGTCGTCAGCGTATTTGATGCGATATGACAGAAAGAAAGGTAAATGCAGAGAAAAACTCGACGCCGTCATAGTAGTAATGTCCATTTGGGTCCCCCAGAATCGACACAACCATTGCTTTTACCTTTGTTTATTATCAAATGCGCCTGTTACCATCCCCAAATCTTCGTCATTTTAGTCGATGCGATATGACTGAAAGAAAGGTAAAAGCAGAGAAGAACTCGATGCCGTCATATCAGGCACATCCATTCGGCTCCGGCAGAATGAGCACAATTATTGCTTTTATCTTTTTTTATTAACAAATGCGCCTGTACTCGTCTTCAAATCGTCGTCATTGTATTTGATGCGATACGACAGAAACAAAGGTAAAAGCAGAGAAAAACTCTACGCCGTCTAATTAGTAATGTCCATTTGGGTCCCCCAGAATCGACACAACCATTGCTTTTACCTATGTTTATTAACAAATGCGCCTGTTATCATACCCAAATCTTCGCCATTTTATTCGATGCGATATAACTGAAAGAAAGGTAAAAGCAGAGAACAACTCGATGCCGTCATATCAGGCATATCCATTCGGGTCCCGCAGAATGAGCACAATTAATGCTTTTATCTTTTTTTTTTATTAACAAATGCGCCTTTAATCGTCTTCAAATCGTCGTCATTGTATTTGATGCGACACCACAGAAACAAAGGAAAAAGCAGAGAAAAACTCTACGCCGTCATATTAGTAATGTCCATTTGGGTCTCCCAGAATCGACAGAACCATTGCTTTTACCTTTGTTTATTAACAAATGCGCCTGTTATCATCCCCAAATCTTCGCCATTTTATTCGATGCGATATAACTGAAAGAAAGGTAAAAGCAGAGAAGAACTCGATGCCGTCGTGCTAGTAATGTCCATTCGGGTCCCCCAGAAAGGGCACAATTATTGCTTTTATATTTTTTTAATAACAAATGCGCCTGTAATCGTCTTCAAATCGTCGTCAGTGTATTTGATGCGATGTGACAGCGAGAAAAGTAAAAGCAGAGAAAAACTCGACGCCGTCGTAGTAGTAATGTCCATTTGGGTCCCCCAGAATCGACACAACCATTGCTTTCACCTTTGTTTATTAACAAATGCGCCTGCTATCATCCCCAAATCTTCGTCATTGTATTTGAAGCAATATGACTGAAAGAAAGGTAAAAGCAGAGAAGAAATCGATGCCGTCGTCTTAGTAATGTCCATTCGGGTCCCCCAGCATCGACACAACCATTGCTTTTACCTTTGTTTATTAACAAATGCGCCTGTTACCATCCCCAAATCTTCGTCATTTTATTCGATGCGATATGACTGAAAGAAAGGTAAAAGCAGAGAAAAACTCGATGCCGTCATATTAGGCATATCCATTCGGGTCCCGCAGAATGAGCACAAATATTGCTTTTATCTTTTTTTATTAACAAATGCGCCTGTAATCGTCTTCAAATCGTCGTCATTGTATTTCATGCGACATGACAGAAACAAAGGTAAAAGCAGACATAAACTCTACGCCGTCATATTAGTAATGTCCATTTGGGTCTCTCAGAATCGACACAACCATTGCTTTTACGTTTGCTTATTAACAAATGCGCCTGTTAACATCCCAAAATTTTCGCCATTTTATTCGATGCGATATAACTGAACGAAAGGTAAAAGCAGAGAAGAACTCGATGCCGTCGTGTTAGTATTGTCCATTCGGGTCCCCCAGAAAGAGCACAATTATTGCTTTTATCTTTTTTTATTAACAAATGCGCCTGTAATCGTCTTCAAATGGTCGTCATTGAATTTGATGCGATACGACAGAAACAAAGGTAAAAGCAGAGAAACACTGGACGCCGTCATATTAGTAATGTCCATTTGGGCCCCCCAGAATCGACACAACCATTGCTTTTACCTTTGTTTATTAACACATGCGCCTGTTATCATCCCCAAATCTTCGTCATTGTAGTTGAAGCAATATGACTGAACGAAAGGTAGAAGCAGAGAAGAACTCGATGCCGTCGTGTTAGTAATGTCCATTCGGGTCCCCCAGAATCGACACAACCATTGCTTTTACCTTTGTTTATTAACAAATGCGCCTGTTACCATCCCCAAATCTTCGTCATTTTATTCGATGCGATATGACTGAAAGAAAGGTAAAAGCAGAGAAGAACTCGATGCCGTCATATTAGGCATATCCATTCGGGTCCCGCAGAATGAGCACAAATATTGCTTTTATCTTTTTTTATTAACAAATGCGCCTGTAATCGTCTTCAAAGCGTCGTCATTGTATTTGATGCGACACGACAGAAACAAAGGTAAAAGCAGAGATAAACTCTACGCCGTCATATTAGTAATGTCCATTTGGGTCTCCCAGAATCGACACAACCATTGCTTTTACGTTTGCTTATTAACAAATGCGCCTGTTAACATCCCAAAATTTTCGCCATTTTATTCGATGCGATATAACTGAACGAAAGGTAAAAGCAGAGAAGAACTCGATGCCGTCGTGTTAGTATTGTCCATTAGGGTCCCCCAGAAAGAGCACAATTATTGCTTTTATCGTTTTTTATTAACAAATGCGCCTGTAATCGTCTTCAAATCGTCGTCATTGACTTTGATGCGATACGACAGAAACAAAGGTAAAAGCAGAGAAACACTGGACGCCGTCATATTAGTAATGTCCATTTGGGCCCCCCAGAATCGACACAACCATTGCTTTTACCTTTGTTTATTAACACATGCGCCTGTTATCATCCCCAAATCTTCGTCATTGTAGTTGAAGCAATATGACTGAAAGAAAGGTAAAAGCAGAGAAGAACTCGATGCCGTCGTGTTAGTAATGTCCATTCGGGTCCCCCAGAATCGACACAACCATTGCTTTTACCTTTGTTTATTGACAAATGCGCCTGTTATTATCCCCAAATCTTCGTCATTTTATTCGATGCGATATGACTGAAAGAAAGGTAAAAGCAGAGAAAAACTCGATGCCGTCATATTAGTAATGTCCGTTTGGGTCCCCCAGAATCGACACAACCATTGCTTTTACCTCTGTTTATTAACAAATGCGCCTGTTACCATCCCCAAATCTTCGTCATTTTATTCGATGCGATATAACTGAAAGAAAGGTAAAAGCAGAGAAGAACTCGATGCCGTCATATCAGGCATATCCAATCGGGTACCCCAGAATCATTACAATTATTGCTTTATCTTTTTTTATTAATAAATGCGCCTGTAATCGTCTTCAAATCGTCGTCATTGTATTTGATGCGATACGACAGAAACAAAGGTAAAAGCAGAGAACAACTCGACGCCGTCATATTAGTACTGTCCATTTGGGCCCCCCAGAATCGACACAACCATTGCTTTTACCTTTGTTTATTAACACATGCGCCTGTTTTCATCCCCAAATCTTCGTCATTGTATGTGAACCAATATGACCGAAAGAAAGATAAAAGCAGAGAAGAACTCGATGCCGTCCTGTTAGTAATGTCCATTCGGGTCCCCCAGATAGAGCACAATTATTGCATTTATCTTTTTTTATTAACAAATGCGCCTGTAATCATCTTCAAATCGTCGTCAGTGTATTTGATGCGATAGGACAGAAAGAAAGGTAAAAGAAGAGAAAAACTCGATGCCGTCATATTAGTAATGTCCATTTGGGTCCCCCAGAATCGACACAACCATTCCTTTTACGTCTGTTTATTAACAAATGCGCCAGTTATCATCCCCAAATCTTCGTCATTGGATTTGAAGCAATATAACTGAAAGAAAGGTAAAAGCAGAGAAGAACTCGATTCCGTCGTGTTAGTAATGTCCATTCGGGTCCCCCAGAATCGACACAACCATTGCTTTTACCTTTGTTTATTAACAAATGCGCCTGTTATCATCCCCAAATCTTCATCATTTTATTCGATGCGATATAACTGAAAGAAAGGTAAAAGCAGAGAAGAACTCGATGCCGTCATATCAGGCATATCCAATCGGGTACCCGAGAATCATCACAATTATTCCTTTTATCTTTTTTTATTAACAAATGTGCCTGTAATCGTCTTCAAATCGTCGTCAGTGTATTTGATGCGATATGACAGAAAGAAAGGTAAAAGCAGAGAAAAACTCGACGCCGTCATAGTAGTAATGTCCATTTGGGTCCCCCAGAATCGACACAACCATTGCTTTTACCTTTGTTTATTAACAAATGCGCCTGTTACCATCCCCAAATCTTCGTCATTTTAGTCGATGCGATATGACTGAAAGAAAGGTAAAAGCAGAGAAGAACTCGATGCCGTCATATCAGGCACATCCATTCGGGTCCCGCAGAATGAGCACAATTATTGCTTTTATCTTCTTTTATTAACAAATGCGCCTGTAATCGTCTTCAAATCGTCGTCATTGTATTTGATGCGATACGACAGAAACAACCGTAAAAGCAGAGAAAAACTCTACGCCGTCATATTCGTAATGTCCATTTGGGTCCCCCAGAATCGACACAACCATGGCTTTTACCTATGTTTATTAACAAATGCGCCTGCTATCATGCCCAAATCTTCGTCATTTTATTCGATGCGATATAACTGAAAGAAAGGTAAAAGCAGAGAAGAACTCGATGCCGTCGTGTTAGTAATGTCCATTCGGGTCCCCCAGAATCGACACAACCATTGCGTTAACATTTGTTTATTAACAAATGCGCCTGTTACCATCCCCAAATCTTCGTCATTTTATTCGATGCGATTTGACTCAAAGAAAGGTAAAAGCAGAGAAGAACTCGATGCCGTCATATCAGGCATATCCATTCGGGTCCCGCAGAATGAGCACAATTATTGCTTTTATCTTTTTTCATTAACAATTGCGCCTGTAATCGTCATCAAATCGTCGTCATTGTATTTGATGCGACACGACAGAAACAAAGGTAAAAGCAGAAAAAACCCTACGCCGTCATATTAGTAATGTCCATGTGGGTCCCACAGAATCGACACAACCATTGCTTTTACCTTTGTTTATTAACAAATGCGCCTGTTATCATCCCCAAATCTTCGTCATTGTATTTGAAGCAATATGACTGAAAGAAAGGTTAAAGCAGAGAAGAACTCGATGCCGTCGTGTTAGTAATGTCCATTCGGGTGCCCCAGAATCGACACAACAATTGCTTTTACCTTTGTTTATTAACAAATGCGCCTGTTACCATCCCCAATTCTTCGTCATTTTATTCGATGCGATATAACTGAAAGAAAGGTAAAAGCAGAGAAGAACTCGATGCCGTCATATCAGGCATATCCAATCGGGTACCCCAGAATCATCACAATTATTGCTTTTATCTTTTTTATTAACAAATGCGCCTGTAATCGTCTTCAAATCTTCGTCATTGTATTTGATGCGATACGACAGAAACACAGGTAAAAGCAGAGAAAAACTCGACGCCGTCATATTAGTAATGTCCATTTGGGTCCCCCAGAATCGACACAACCATTGCTTTTACCTTTGTTTATTAACAAATGCGCCTGTTATCATCCCCAAATCTTCGTCATTTTATTCGATGCGATATGACTAAAAGAAATGTAAAAGCAGAGAAGAACTCGATGCCGTCGTGTTAGTAACGTCCATTCGGGTCCGCCAGAAAGAGCACAATTATTGCATTTATCTTTTTTTATTAACAAATGCGCCTGTAATCGTCTTCAAATCGTCGTCAGCGTATTTGATGCGATATGACAGAAAGAAAGGTAAATGCAGAGAAAAACTCGACGCCGTCATAGTAGTAATGTCCATTTGGGTCCCCCAGAATCGACACAACCATTGCTTTTACCTTTGTTTATTATCAAATGCGCCTGTTACCATCCCCAAATCTTCGTCATTTTAGTCGATGCGATATGACTGAAAGAAAGGTAAAAGCAGAGAAGAACTCGATGCCGTCATATCAGGCACATCCATTCGGCTCCGGCAGAATGAGCACAATTATTGCTTTTATCTTTTTTTATTAACAAATGCGCCTGTAATCGTCTTCAAATCGTCGTCATTGTATTTGATGCGATACGACAGAAACAAAGGTAAAAGCAGAGAAAAACTCTACGCCGTCTAATTAGTAATGTCCATTTGGGTCCCCCAGAATCGACACAACCATTGCTTTTACCTATGTTTATTAACAAATGCGCCTGTTATCATCCCCAAATCTTCGCCATTTTATTCGATGCGATATAACTGAAAGAAAGGTAAAAGCAGAGAAGAACTCGATGCCGTCATATCAGGCATATCCATTCGGGTCCCGCAGAATGAGCACAATTAATGCTTTTATCTTTTTTTTATTAACAAATGCGCCTTCAATCGTCTTCAAATCGTCGTCATTGTATTTGATGCGACACCACAGAAACAAAGGAAAAAGCAGAGAAAAACTCTACGCCGTCATATTAGTAATGTCCATTTGGGTCTCCCAGAATCGACAGAACCATTGCTTTTACCTTTGTTTATTAACAAATGCGCCTGTTATCATCCCCAAATCTTCGCCATTTTATTCGATGCGATATAACTGAAAGAAAGGTAAAAGCAGAGAAGAACTCGATGCCGTCGTGCTAGTAATGTCCATTCGGGTCCCCCAGAAAGGGCACAATTATTGCTTTTATATTTTTTTAATAACAAATGCGCCTGTAATCGTCTTCAAATCGTCGTCAGTGTATTTGATGCGATGTGACAGCGAGAAAAGTAAAAGCAGAGAAAAACTCGACGCCGTCGTAGTAGTAATGTCCATTTGGGTCCCCCAGAATCGACACAACCATTGCTTTCACCTTTGTTTATTAACAAATGCGCCTGCTATCATCCCCAAATCTTCGTCATTGTATTTGAAGCAATATGACTGAAAGAAAGGTAAAAGCAGAGAAGAAATCGATGCCGTCGTCTTAGTAATGTCCATTCGGGTCCCCCAGCATCGACACAACCATTGCTTTTACCTTTGTTTATTAACAAATGCGCCTGTTACCATCCCCAAATCTTCGTCATTTTATTCGATGCGATATGACTGAAAGAAAGGTAAAAGCAGAGAAGAACTCGATGCCGTCATATTAGGCATATCCATTCGGGTCCCGCAGAATGAGCACAAATATTGCTTTTATCTTTTTTTATTAACAAATGCGCCTGTAATCGTCTTCAAATCGTCGTCATTGTATTTCATGCGACACGACAGAAACAAAGGTAAAAGCAGACATAAACTCTACGCCGTCATATTAGTAATGTGCATTTGGGTCTCCCAGAATCGACACAACCATTGCTTTTACGTTTGCTTATTAACAAATGCGCCTGTTAACATCCCAAAATTTTCGCCATTTTATTCGATGCGATATAACTGAACGAAAGGTAAAAGCAGAGAAGAACTCGATGCCGTCGTGTTAGTATTGTCCATTCGGGTCCCCCAGAAAGAGCACAATTATTGCTTTTATCTTTTTTTATTAACAAATGCGCCTGTAATCGTCTTCAAATGGTCGTCATTGAATTTGATGCGATACGACAGAAACAAAGGTAAAAGCAGAGAAACACTGGACGCCGTCATATTAGTAATGTCCATTTGGGCCCCCCAGAATCGACACAACCATTGCTTTTACCTTTGTTTATTAACACATGCGCCTGTTATCATCCCCAAATCTTCGTCATTGTAGTTGAAGCAATATGACTGAAAGAAAGGTAGAAGCAGAGAAGAACTCGATGCCGTCGTGTTAGTAATGTCCATTCGGGTCCCCCAGAATCGACACAACCATTGCTTTTACCTTTATTTATTAACAAATGCGCCTGTTACCATCCCCAAATCTTCGTCATTTTATTCGATGCGATATGACTGAAAGAAAGGTAAAAGCAGAGAAGAACTCGATGCCGTCATATTAGGCATATCCATTCGGGTCCCGCAGAATGAGCACAAATATTGCTTTTATCTTTTTTTATTAACAAATGCGCCTGTAATCGTCTTCAAAGCGTCGTCATTGTATTTGATGCGACACGACAGAAACAAAGGTAAAAGCAGAGATAAACTCTACGCCGTCATATTAGTAATGTCCATTTGGGTCTCCCAGAATCGACACAACCATTGCTTATACGTTTGCTTATTAACAAATGCGCCTGTTAACATCCCAAAATTTTCGCCATTTTATTCGATGCGATATAACTGAACGAAAGGTAAAAGCAGAGAAGAACTCGATGCCGTCGTGTTAGTATTGTCCATTAGGGTCCCCCAGAAAGAGCACAATTATTGCTTTTATCTTTTTTTATTAACAAATGCGCCTGTAATCGTCTTCAAATCGTCGTCATTGAATTTGATGCGATACGACAGAAACAAAGGTAAAAGCAGACAAACACTGGACGCCGTCATATTAGTAATGTCCATTTGGGCCCCCCAGAATCGACACAACCATTGCTTTTACCTTTGTTTATTAACACATGCGCCTGTTATCATCCCCAAATCTTCGTCATTGTAGTTGAAGCAATATGACTGAAAGAAAGGTACAAGCAGAGAAGAACTCGATGCCGTCGTGTTAGTAATGTCCATTCGGGTCCCCCAGAATCGACACAACCATTGCTTTTACCTTTGTTTATTGACAAATGCGCCTGTTATTATCCCCAAATCTTCGTCATTTTATTCGATGCGATATGACTGAAAGAAAGGTAAAAGCAGAGAAAAACTCGATGCCGTCATATTAGTAATGTCCATTTGGGTCCCCCAGAATCGACACAACCATTGCTTTTACCTCTGTTTATTAACAAATGCGCCTGTTACCATCCCCAAATCTTCGTCATTTTATTCGATGCGATATAACTGAAAGAAAGGTAAAAGCAGAGAAGAACTCGATGCCGTCATATCAGGCATATCCAATCGGGTACCCCAGAATCATTACAATTATTGCTTTTATCTTTTTTTATTAATAAATGCGCCTGTAATCGTCTTCAAATCGTCGTCATTGTATTTGATGCGATACGACAGAAACAAAGGTAAAAGCAGAGAACAACTCGACGCCGTCATATTAGTACTGTCCATTTGGGCCCCCCAGAATCGACACAACCATCGCTTTTACCTTTGTTTATTAACACATGCGCCTGTTTTCATCCCCAAATCTTCGTCATTGTATGTGAACCAATATGACCGAAAGAAAGATAAAAGCAGAGAAGAACTCGATGCCGTCCTGTTAGTAATGTCCATTCGGGTCCCCCAGATAGAGCACAATTATTGCATTTATCTTTTTTTATTAACAAATGCGCCTGTAATCATCTTCAAATCGTCGTCAGTGTATTTGATGCGATAGGACAGAAAGAAAGGTAAAAGAACAGAAAAACTCGATGCCGTCATATTAGTAATGTCCATTTGGGTCCCCCAGAATCGACACAACCATTGCTTTTACGTCTGTTTATTAACAAATGCGCCAGTTATCATCCCCAAATCTTCGTCATTGGATTTGAAGCAATATAACTGAAAGAAAGGTAAAAGCAGAGAAGAACTCGATTCCGTCGTGTTAGTAATGTCCATTCGGGTCCCCCAGAATCGACACAACCATTGCTTTTACCTTTGTTTATTAACAAATGCGCCTGTTATCATCCCCAAATCTTCATCATTTTATTCGATGCGATATAACTGAAAGAAAGGTAAAAGCAGAGAAGAACTCGATGCCGTCATATCAGGCATATCCAATCGGGTACCCGAGAATCATCACAATTATTCCTTTTATCTTTTTTTATTAACAAATGTGCCTGTAATCGTCTTCAAATCGTCGTCAGTGTATTTGATGCGATATGACAGAAAGAAAGGTAAAAGCAGAGAAAAACTCGACGCCGTCATAGTAGTAATGTCCATTTGGGTCCCCCAGAATCGACACAACCATTGCTTTTACCTTTGTTTATTAACAAATGCGCCTGTTACCATCACCAAATCTTCGTCATTTTAGTCGATGCGATATGACTGAAAGAAAGGTAAAAGCAGAGAAGAACTCGATGCCGTCATATCAGGCACATCCATTCGGGTCCCGCAGAATGAGCACAATTATTGCTTTTATCTTCTTTTATTAACAAATGCGCCTGTAATCGTCTTCAAATCGTCGTCATTGTATTTGATGCGATACGACAGAAACAACCGTAAAAGCAGAGAAAAACTCTACGCCGTCATATTCGTAATGTCCATTTGGGTCCCCCAGAATCGACACAACCATTGCTTTTACCTATGTTTATTAACAAATGCGCCTGCTATCATCCCCAAATCTTCGCCATTTTATTCGATGCGATATAACTGAAAGAAAGGTAAAAGCAGAGAAGAACTCGATGCCGTCGTGTTAGTAATGTCCATTCGGGTCCCCCAGAATCGACACAACCATTGCGTTAACATTTGTTTATTAACAAATGCGCCTGTTACCATCCCCAAATCTTCGTCATTTTATTCGATGCGATTTGACTCAAAGAAAGGTAAAAGCAGAGAAGAACTCGATGCCGTCATATCAGGCATATCCATTCGGGTCCCGCAGAATGAGCACAATTATTGCTTTTATCTTTTTTCATTAACAATTGCGCCTGTAATCGTCATCAAATCGTCGTCATTGTATTTGATGCGACACAACAGAAACAAAGGTAAAAGCAGAAAAAACCCTACGCCGTCATATTAGTAATGTCCATGTGGGTCCCACAGAATCGACACAACCATTGCTTTTACCTTTGTTTATTAACAAATGCGCCTGTTATCATCCCCAAATCTTCGTCATTGTATTTGAAGCAATATGACTGAAAGAAAGGTTAAAGCAGAGAAGAACTCGATGCCGTCGTGTTAGTAATGTCCATTCGGGTGCCCCAGAATCGACACAACAATTGCTTTTACCTTTGTTTATTAACAAATGCGCCTGTTACCATCCCCAATTCTTCGTCATTTTATTCGATGCGATATAACTGAAAGAAAGGTAAAAGCAGAGAAGAACTCGATGCCGTCATATCAGGCATATCCAATCGGGTACCCCAGAATCATCACAATTATTGCTTTTATCGTTTTTTATTAACAAATGCGCCTGTAATCGTCTTCAAATCGTCGTCATTGTATTTGATGCGATACGACAGAAACACAGGTAAAAGCAGAGAAAAACTCGACGCCGTCATATTAGTAATGTCCATTTGGGTCCCCCAGAATCGACACAACCATTGCTTTTACCTTTGTTTATTAACAAATGCGCCTGTTATCATCCCCAAATCTTCGTCATTTTATTCGATGCGATATGACTAAAAGAAATGTAAAAGCAGAGAAGAACTCGATGCCGTCGTGTTAGTAATGTCCATTCGGGTCCGCCAGAAAGAGCACAATTATTGCATTTATCTTTTTTTATTAACAAATGCGCCTGTAATCGTCTTCAAATCGTCGTCAGCGTATTTGATGCGATATGACAGAAAGAAAGGTAAATGCAGAGAAAAACTCGACGCCGTCATAGTAGTAATGTCCATTTGGGTCCCCCAGAATCGACACAACCATTGCTTTTACCTTTGTTTATTATCAAATGCGCCTGTTACCATCCCCAAATCTTCGTCATTTTAGTCGATGCGATATGACTGAAAGAAAGGTAAAAGCAGAGAAGAACTCGATGCCGTCATATCAGGCACATCCATTCGGCTCCGGCAGAATGAGCACAATTATTGCTTTTATCTTTTTTTATTAACAAATGCGCCTGTAATCGTCTTCAAATCGTCGTCATTGTATTTGATGCGATACGACAGAAACAAAGGTAAAAGCAGAGAAAAACTCTACGCCGTCTAATTAGTAATGTCCATTTGGGTCCCCCAAAATCGACACAACCATTGCTTTTACCTATGTTTATTAACAAATGCGCCTGTTATCATCCCCAAATCTTCGCCATTTTATTCGATGCGATATAACTGAAAGAAAGGTAAAAGCAGAGAAGAACTCGATGCCGTCGTGCTAGTAATGTCCATTCGGGTCCCCCAGAAAGGGCACAATTATTGCTTTTATATTTTTTTAATAACAAATGCGCCTGTAATCGTCTTCAAATCGTCGTCAGTGTATTTGATGCGATGTGACAGCGAGAAAAGTAAAAGCAGAGAAAAACTCGACGCCGTCGTAGTAGTAATGTCCATTTGGGTCCCCCAGAATCGACACAACCATTGCTTTCACCTTTGTTTATTAACAAATGCGCCTGCTATCATCCCCAAATCTTCGTCATTGTATTTGAAGCAATATGACTGAAAGAAAGGTAAAAGCAGAGAAGAAATCGATGCCGTCGTCTTAGTAATGTCCATTCGGGTCCCCCAGCATCGACACAACCATTGCTTTTACCTTTGTTTATTAACAAATGCGCCTGTTACCATCCCCAAATCTTCGTCATTTTATTCGATGCGATATGACTGAAAGAAAGGTAAAAGCAGAGAAGAACTCGATGCCGTCATATTAGGCATATCCATTCGGGTCCCGCAGAATGAGCACAAATATTGCTTTTATCTTTTTTTATTAACAAATGCGCCTGTAATCGTCTTCAAATCGTCGTCATTGTATTTCATGCGACACGACAGAAACAAAGGTAAAAGCAGACATAAACTCTACGCCGTCATATTAGTAATGTCCATTTGGGTCTCCCAGAATCGACACAACCATTGCTTTTACGTTTGCTTATTAACAAATGCGCCTGTTAACATCCCAAAATTTTCGCCATTTTATTCGATGCGATATAACTGAACGAAAGGTAAAAGCAGAGAAGAACTCGATGCCGTCGTGTTAGTATTGTCCATTCGGGTCCCCCAGAAAGAGCACAATTATTGCTTTTATCTTTTTTTATTAACAAATGCGCCTATAATCGTCTTCAAATGGTCGTCATTGAATTTGATGCGATACGACAGAAACAAAGGTAAAAGCAGAGAAACACTGGACGCCGTCATATTAGTAATGTCCATTTGGGCCCCCCAGAATCGACACAACCATTGCTTTTACCTTTGTTTATTAACACATGCGCCTGTTATCATCCCCAAATTTTCGTCATTGTAGTTGAAGCAATATGACTGAAAGAAAGGTAGAAGCAGAGAAGAACTCGATGCCGTCGTGTTAGTAATGTCCATTCGGGTCCCCCAGAATCGACACAACCATTGCTTTTACCTTTGTTTATTGACAAATGCGCCTGTTATTATCCCCAAATCTTCGTCATTTTATTCGATGCGATATGACTGAAAGAAAGGTAAAAGCAGAGAAAAACTCGATGCCGTCATATTAGTAATGTCCATTTGGGTCCCCCAGAATCGACACAACCCTTGCTTTTACCTCTGTTTATTAACAAATGCGCCTGTTACCATCCCCAAATCTTCGTCATTGGATTTGAAGCAATATAACTGAAAGAAAGGTAAAAGCAGAGAAGAACTCGATTCCGTCGTGTTAGTAATGTCCATTCGGGTCCCCCAGAATCGACACAACCATTGCTTTTACCTTTGTTTATTAACAAATGCGCCTGTTATCATCCCCAAATCTTCGCCATTTTATTCGATGCGATATAACTGAAAGAAAGGTAAAAGCAGAGAAGAACTCGATGCCGTCGTGCTAGTAATGTCCATTCGGGTCCCCCAGAAAGGGCACAATTATTGCTTTTATCTTTTTTTATTAACAAATGCGCCTGTAATCGTCTTCAAATCGTCGTCAGCGAATTTGATGCGATATGACAGAAAGAAAGGTAAATGCAGAGAAAAACTCGACGCCGTCATAGTAGTAATGTCCATTTGGCTCCCCCAGAATCGACACAACCATTGCTTTTACCTTTGTTTATTAACAAATGCGCCTGTTACCATCCCCAAATCTTCGTCATTTTAGTCGATGCGAAATGACTGAAAGCAAGGTAAAAGCAGAGAAGAACTCGATACCGTCATATCAGGCACATCCATTCGGGTCCCGCAGAATGAGCACAATTATTGCTTTTATCTTTTTTTATTAAAAAATGCGCCTGTAATCGTCTTCAAATCGTCGTCATTGTATTTGATGCGATACGACAGAAACAACCGTTAAAGCAGAGAAAAACTCTACGCCGTCATATTAGTAATGTCCATTTGGGTCCCCCAGAATCGACACAACCATTGCTTTTACCTATGTTTATTAACAAATGCGCCTGCTATCATCCCCAAATCTTCGCTATTTTATTCGATGCGATATGACTCAAAGAAAGGTAAAAGCAGAGAAGAACTCGATGCCGTCATATCAGGCATAACCATTCGGGTACCCCAGAATCATCACAATTATTGCTTTTATCTTTTTTTATTAACAAATGCGCCTGTAATCGTCTTCAAATCGTCGTCATTGTATTTGAAGCAATATGACTGAAAGAAAGGTAAAAGCAGAGAAGAACTCGATGCCGTCGTGTTAGTAATGTCCATTCGGGTCCCCCAGAATCGACACAACCATTGCTTTTACCTTTGCTTATTAACAAATGCGCCTGTTACCATCCCCAAATCTTCGTCATTTTATTCGATGCGATATAACTGAAAGAAAGGTAAAAGCAGAGAAGAACTCGATGCCGTCATATCAGGCATATCCAATCGGGTACCCCAGAATCATCACAATTATTGCTTTTATCTTTTTTTATTAACAAATGCGCCTGTAATCGTCTTCAAATCGTCGTCATTGTATTTGATGCGATACGACAGAAACAAAGGTAAAGGCAGAGAAAAACTCGACGCCGTCATATTAGTAGTGTCCATTTGGGTCCCCCAGAATCGACACAACCATTGCTTTTACCTTTGTTAATTAACAAATGCGCCTGTTATCATCCCCAAATCTTCGTCATTTTATTCGATGCGATATGACTAAAAGAAAGGTAAAAGCAGAGAAGAACTCGATGCCGTCGCGTTAGTAATGTCCATTCGGGTCCCCCAGAAAGAGCACAATTATTGCTTTTATCTTGTTCTATTAACAAATGCGCCTGTAATCGTCTTCAAATCGTCGTCAGTGTATTTGATGCGATATGAGAGAAAGAAAGGTAAATGCAGAGAAAAACTCGACGCCGTCATAGTAGTAATGTCCATTTGGGTCCCCCAGAATCGACACAACCATTGCTTTTACCTTTGCTTATTAACAAATGCGCCTGTTACCATCCCCAAATCTTCGTCGTTTTAGTCGATGCGGTATGACTGAAAGAAAGGTAAAAGCAGAGAAGTACTCGATACCGTCATATCAGGCACATCCATTCGGGTCCCGCAGAATGAGCACAATTATTGCTTTTATCTTTTTTTATTAACAAATGCGCCTGTAATCGTCTTCAAATCGTCGTCATTGTATTTGATGCGATACGACAGAAACAAAGGTAAAAGCAGAGAAAAACTCTACGCCGTCAAATTAGTAATGTCCATTTGGGTCCCCCAGAATCGACACAACCATTGCTTTTACCTATGTTTATTAACAAATGCGCCTGTTATCATCCCCAAATCTTCGCCATTGTATTCGATGCGATATAACCGAAAGAAAGGTAAAAGCAGAGAAGACCTCGATGCCGTCGTGTTAGTAATGTCCATTCGGGTCCCCCAGAATCGACACAACCATTGCGTTTACCTTTGTTTATTAACAAATGCACCTATTACCATCCCCAAATCTTCGTCATTTTATTCGATGCGATATGACGCAAAGAAAGGTAAAAGCAGAGAAGAACTCGATGCCGTCATATCAGGCATATCCATTCGGGTCCCGCAGAATGAGCACAATTATTGCTTTTATCTTTTTTTATTAACATATGCGCCTGTAATCGTCTTCAAATCGTCGTCATTGTATTTGATGCGACACGACAGAAACAAAGGTAAAAGCAGAGAAAAACTCTTCGCCGTCATATTAGTAATGTCCATTTGGGTCCCCCAGAATCGACACAACCATTGCTTTTAACTATGTTTATTACCAAATGCGCCTGTTATCATCCCCAAATCTTCGCCATTTTATTCGATGCGATATAACTGAAAGAAAGGTGAAAGCAGAGAAGAACTCGATGCCGTCGTGCTAGTAATGTCCATTCGGGTCCCCCAGAAAGGGCACAACTATTGCTTTTATCTTTTTTTATTAACAAATGCGCCTGTAATCGTCTTCAAATCGTCGTCAGCGAATTTGATGCGATATGACAGAAAGAAAGGTAAATGCAGAGAAAAACTCGACGCCGTCATAGTAGTAATGTCCATTTGGGTCCCCCAGAATCGACACAACCATTGCTTTTACCTTTGTTTATTAACAAATGCGCCTGTTACCATCCCCAAATCTTCGTCATTTTAGTCGATGCGATATGACTGAAAGAAAGGTAAAAGCAGAGAAGAACTCGATGCCGTCATATCAGGCACATCCATTCGGGTCCCGCAGAATGAGCACAATTATTGCTTTTATCTTTTTTTATTAACAATTGCGCCTGTAATCGTCTTCAAATCGTCGTCATTGTATTTGATGCGACACGACAGAAACAAAGGTAAAAGCAGAAAAAACCCTACGCCGTCATATTAGTAATGTCCATTTGGGTCCCCCAGAATCGACACAACCATTGCTTTTACCTTTGTTTATTAACAAATGCGCCTGTTATCATCCCCAAATCTGCGTCATTGTATTAGAAGCAATATGACTGAAAGAAAGGTAAAAGCAGAGAAGAACTCGATGCCGTCGTGTTAGTAATGTCCATTCGGGTCCCCCAGAATCGACACAACCATTGCTTTTACCTTTGTTTATTAACAAATGCGCCTGTTACCATCCCCAAATCTTCGTCATTTTATTCGAAGCGATATAACTGAAAGAAAGGTAAAAGCAGAGAAGAACTCGATGCCGTCATATCAGGCATATCCAATCGGGTACCCCAGAATCATCACAATTATTGCTTTTATCTTTTTTATTAACAAATGCGGCTGTAATCGTCTTCAAATCGTCGTCATTGTATTTGATGCGATACGACAGAAACACAGGTAAAAGCAGAGAAAAACTCGACGCCGTCAGATTAGTAATGTCCATTCGGGCCCCCCAGAATCGACACAACCATTGCTTTTACCTTTGTTTATTAACACATGCGCCTGTTTTCATCCCCAAATCTTCGTCATTGTATGTGAAGCAATATGACCGAAAGAAAGGTAAAAGCAGAGAAGAACTCGATGCCGTCCTGTTAGTAATGTCCATTCGGGTCCCCCAGAAAGAGCACAATTATTGCATTTATCTTTTTTTATTAACAAATGCGCCTGTAATCGTCTCCAAATCGTCGTAAGTGTATTTGATGCGATACGACAGAAAGAAAGGTAAAAGCAGAGAAAACCTCGATGCCGTCATATTAGTAATGTCCATTTGGGTCCCCCAGAATCGACACAACCATTGCTTTTACCTCTGTTTATTAACAAATGCGCCTGTTATCATCCCCAAATCTTCGCCATTGTATTTGAAGCAATATGACTGAAAGAAAGGTAAAAGCAGAGAAGAGCTCGATTCCGTCGTCTTAGTAATGTCCATTCGGGTCCCCCAGAATCGACACAACCATTGCTTTTACCTTTGTTTATTAACAAATGCGCCTGTTACCATCCCCAAATCTTCGTCATTTTATTCGATGCGATATAACTGAAAGAAAGGTAAAAGCAGAGAAGAACTCGATGCCGTCATATCAGGCATATCCAATCGGGTACCCCAGAATCATTACAATTATTGCTTTTATCTTTTTTTATTAACAAATGCGCCTGTAATCGTCTTCAAATCGTCGTCATTGTATTTGATGCGATACGACAGAAACGAAGGTAAAAGCAGAGAACAACTCGACGCCGTCATATTAGTACTGTCCATTTGGGCCCCCCAGAATCGACACAACCATTGCTTTTACCTTTGTTTATTAACACATGCGCCTGTTTTCATCCCCAAATCTTCGTCATTGTATGTGAAGCAATATGACCGAAAGAAAGATAAAAGCAGAGAAGAACTCGATGCCGTCCTCTTAGTAATGTCCATTCGGGTCCCCCAGATAGAGCACAATTATTGCATTTATCTTTTTTTATTAACAAATGCGCCTGTAATCGTCTTCAAATCGTCGTCAGTGTATTTGATGCGATAGGACAGAAAGAAAGGTAAAAGAAGAGAAAAACTCGATGCCGTCATATTAGTAATGTCCATTTGGGTCCCCCAGAATCGACACAACCATTGCTTTTACGTCTGTTTATTAACAAATGCGCCAGTTACCATCCCCTAATCTTCGTCATTGGATTTGAAGCAATATAACTGAAAGAAAGGTAAAAGCAGAGAAGAACTCGATTCCGTCGTGTTAGGAATGTCCATTCGGTTCCCCCAGAATCGACACAACCATTGCTTTTACCTTTGTTTATTAACAAATGCGCCTGTTATCATCCCCAAATCTTCATCATTTTATTCGATGCGATATAACTGAAAGAAAGGTAAAAGCAGAGAAGAACTCGATGCCGTCATATCAGGCATATCCAATCGGGTACCCCAGAATCATCACAATTATTCCTTTTATCTTTTTTTATTAACAAATGTGCCTGTAATCGTCTTCAAATCGTCGTCAGTGTATTTGATGCGATATGACAGAAAGAAAGGTAAAAGCAGAGAAAAACTCGACGCCGTCATAGTAGTAATGTCCATTTGGGTCCCCCAGAATCGACACAACCATTGCTTTTACCTTTGTTTATTAACAAATGCGCCTGTTACCATCCCCAAATCTTCGTCATTTTAGTCGATGCGATATGACTGAAAGAAAGGTAAAAGCAGAGAAGAACTCGATGCCGTCATATGAGGCACATCCATTCGGGTCCCGCAGAATGAGCACAATTATTGCTTTTATCTTTTTTTATTAACAAATGCGCCTGTAATCGTCTTCAAATCGTCGTCATTGTATTTGATGCGATACGACAGAAACAACCGTAAAAGCAGAGAAAAACTCTACGCCGTCATATTAGTAATGTCCATTTGGGTCCCCCAGAATCGACACAACCATTGCTTTTACCTATGTTTATTAACAAATGCGCCTGCTATCATCCCCAAATCTTCGCCATTTTATTCGATGCGATATAACTGAAAGAAAGGTAAAAGCAGAGAAGAACTCGATGCCGTCGTGTTAGTAATGTCTATTCGGGTCCCCCAGAATCGACACAACCATTGCGTTTACATTTGTTTATTAAAAAATGCGCCTGTTACCATCCCCAAATCTTCGTCATTTTATTCGATGCGATTTGACTCAAAGAAAGGTAAAAGCAGAGAAGAACTCGATGCCGTCATATCAGGCATATCCATTCGGGTCCCGCAGAATGAGCACAATTATTGCTTTTATCTTTTTTCATTAACAATTGCGCCTGTAATCGTCATCAAATCGTCGTCATTGTATTTGATGCGACACGACAGAAACAAAGGTAAAAGCAGAAAAAACCCTACGCCGTCATATTAGTAATGTCCATGTGGGTCCCACAGAATCGACACAACCATTGCTTTTACCTTTGTTTATTAACAAATGCGCCTGTTATCATCCCCAAATCTTCGTCATTTTATTCGATGCGATATAACTGAAAGAAAGGTAAAAGCAGAGAAGAACTCGATGCCGTCATACCAGGCATATCCAATTGGGTACCCCAGAATCATCACAATTATTGCTTGTATCTTTTTTTATTAACAAGTGCGCCTGTAATCGTCTTCAAATCGTCGTCAGTGTATTTGATGCGATATGACAGAAAGAAAGGTAAAAGCAGAGAAAAACTCGACGCCGTCATAGTAGTAATGTCCATTTGGGTCCCCCAGAATCGACACAACCATTGCTTTTACCTTTGTTTATTAACAAATGCGCCTGTTATCATCCCCAAATCTTCGTCATTGTATTTGAAGCAACATGACTGAAAGAAAGGTAAAAGCAGAGAAGAACTCGATGCCGTCGTGTTAGTAATGTCCATTCGGGTCCCCCAGAATCGACACAACCATTGCTTTTACCTTTGTTTATTAACAAATGCGCCTGTTATCATCCCCAAATCTTCGTCATTTTATTCGATGCGATATGACTAAAAGAAAGGTAAAAGCAGAGAAGAACTCGATGCCGTCGTGTTAGTAATGTCCATTCGGGTCCGCCAGAAAGAGAGCAATTATCGCATTTATGTTTTTTTATTAACAAATGCGCCTGTAATCGTCTGCAAATCGTCGTCAGCGTATTTGATGCGATATGACAGAAAGAAAGGTAAATGCAGAGAAAAACTCGACGCCGTCATAGTAGTAATGTCCATTTGGGTCCCCCAGAATCGACACAACCATTGCTTTTACCTTTGTTTATTCACAAATGCGCCTGTTACCATCCCCAAATCTTCGTCATTTTATTCGATGCGAAATGACTCAAAGAAAGGTAAAAGCAGAGAAGAACTCGATGCCGTCATATCAGGCATATCCATTCGGGTCCCGCAGAATCAGCACAATTAATGCTTTTATCTTTTTTTTATTAACAAATGCGCCTTTAATCGTCTTCAAATCGTCGTCATTGTATTTGATGCGACACGACAGAAACAAAGGAAAAAGCAGAGAAAAACTCTACGCCGTCATATCAGTAATGTCCATTTGGGTCTCCCAGAATCGACAGAACCATTGCTTTTACCTTTGTTTATTAACAAATGCGCCTGTTATCATCCCCAAATCTTCGCCATTTTATTCGATGCGATTTAACTGAAAGAAAGGTAAAAGCAGAGAAGAACTCGATGCCGTCGTGCCAGTAACGTCCATTCGGGTCCCCCAGAAAGGGTACAATTATTGCTTTTATATTTTTTTAATAACAAATGCGCCTGTAATCGTCTTCAAATCGTCGTCAGTGTATTTGATGCGATATGACAGAAAGAAAGGTAAAAGCAGAGAAAAACTCGACGCCGTCATAGTAGTAATGTCCATTTGGGTCCCCCAGAATCGACACAACCATTGCTTTTACCTTTGTTTATTAACAAATGCGCCTGTTACCATCCCCAAATCTTCGTCATTTTAGTCGATGCGATATGACTGAAAGAAAGGTAAAAGCAGAGAAGAACTCGATGCCGTCATATCAGGCACATCCATTCGGGTCCCGCAGAATGAGCACAATTATTGCTTTTATCTTTTTTTATTAACAAATGCGCCTGTAATCGTCTTCAAATCGTCGTCATTGTATTTGATGCGATACGACAGAAACAACCGTAAAAGCAGAGAAAAACTCTACGCCGTCATATTAGTAATGTCCATTTGGGTCCCCCAGAATCGACACAACCATTGCTTTTACCTATGTTTATTAACAAATGCGCCTGCTATCATCCCCAAATCTTCGCCATTTTATTCGATGCGATATAACTGAAAGAAAGGTAAAAGCAGAGAAGAACTCGATGCCGTCGTGTTAGTAATGTCCATTCGGGTCCCCCAGAATCGACACAACCATTGCGTTTACATTTGTTTATTAAAAAATGCGCCTGTTACCATCCCCAAATCTTCGTCATTTTATTCGATGCGATTTGACTCAAAGAAATGTAAAAGCAGAGAAGAACTCGATGCCGTCATATCAGGCATATCCATTCGGGTCCCGCAGAATGAGCACAATTATTGCTTTTATCTTTTTTCATTAACAATTGCGCCTGTAATCGTCATCAAATCGTCGTCATTGTATTTGATGCGACACGACAGAAACAAAGGTAAAAGCAGAAAAAACCCTACGCCGTCATATTAGTAATGTCCATGTGGGTCCCACAGAATCGACACAACCATTGCTTTTACCTTTGTTTATTAACAAATGCGCCTGTTATCATCCCCAAATCTTCGTCATTTTATTCGATGCGATATAACTGAAAGAAAGGTAAAAGCAGAGAAGAACTCGATGCCGTCATACCAGGCATATCCAATCGGGTACCCCAGAATCATCACAATTATTGCTTGTATCTTTTTTTATTAATAAGTGCGCCTGTAATCGTCTTCAAATCGTCGTCAGTGTATTTGATGCGATATGACAGAAAGAAAGGTAAAAGCAGAGAAAAACTCGACGCCGTCATAGTAGTAATGTCCATTTGGGTCCCCCAGAATCGACACAACCATTGCTTTTACCTTTGTTTATTAACAAATGCGCCTGTTATCATCCCCAAATCTTCGTCATTGTATTTGAAGCAATATGACTGAAAGAAAGGTAAAAGCAGAGAAGAACTCGAGGCCGTCGTGTTAGTAATGTCCATTCGGGTCCCCCAGAATCGACACAACCATTGCTTTTACCTTTGTTTATTAACAAATGCGCCTGTTACCATCCCCAAATCTTCGTCATTTTATTCGATGCGATATAACTGAAAGAAAGGTAAAAGCAGAGAAGAACTCGATGCCGTCATATCAGGCATATCCAATCGGGTACCCCAGAATCATCACAATTATTGCTTTTATCTTTTTTATTAACAAATGCGCCTGTAATCGTCTTCAAATCGTCGTCATTGTATTTGATGCGATACGACAGAAACACAGGTAAAAGCAGAGAAAAACTCGACGCCGTCATATTAGTAATGTCCATTTGGGTCCCCCAGAATCGACACAACCATTGCTTTTACCTTTGTTGATTAACAAATGCGCCTGTTATCATCCCCAAATCTTCGTCATTTTATTCGATGCGATATGACTAAAAGAAAGGTAAAAGCAGAGAAGAACTCGATGCCGTCGTGTTAGTAATGTCCATTCGGGTCCGCCAGAAAGAGCACAATTATCGCATTTATGTTTTTTTATTAACAAATGCGCCTGTAATCGTCTTCAAATCGTCGTCAGCGTATTTGATTCGATATGACAGAAAGAAAGGTAAATGCAGAGAAAAACTCGACGCCGTCATAGTAGTAATGTCCATTTGGGTCCCCCAGAATCGACACAACCATTGCTTTTACCTTTGTTTATTATCAAATGCGCCTGTTACCATCCCCAAATCTTCGTCATTTTAGTCGATGCGATATGACTGAAAGAAAGGTAAAAGCAGAGAAGAACTCGATGCCGTCATATCAGGCACATCCATTCGGCTCCGGCAGAATGAGCACAATTATTGCTTTTATCTTTTTTTATTAACAAATCCGCCTGTAATCGTCTTCAAATCGTCGTCATTGTATTTGATGCGATACGACAGAAACAAAGGTAAAAGCAGAGAAAAACTCTACGCCGTCTAATTAGTAATGTCCATTTGGGTCCCCCAGAATCGACACAACCATTGCTTTTACCTATGTTTATTAACAAATGCGCCTGTTATCATCCCCAAATCTTCGCCATTTTATTCGATGCGATATAACTGAAAGAAAGGTAAAAGCAGAGAAGAACTCGATGCCGTCATATCAGGCATATCCATTCGGGTCCCGCAGAATGAGCACAATTAATGCTTTTATCTTTTTTTTATTAACAAATGCGCCTTTAATCGTCTTCAAATCGTCGTCATTGTATTTGATGCGACACGACAGACACAAAGGAAAAAGCAGAGAAAAACTCTACGCCGTCATATTAGTAATGTCCATTTGGGTCTCCCAGAATCGACAGAACCATTGCTTTTACCTTTGTTTATTAACAAATGCGCCTGTTATCATCCCCAAATCTTCGCCATTTTATTCGATGCGATATAACTGAAAGAAAGGTAAAAGCAGAGAAGAACTCGATGCCGTCGTGCTAGTAATGTCCATTCGAGTCCCCCAGAATCGACACAACCATTGCTTTCACCTTTGTTTATTAACAAATGCGCCTGCTATCATCCCCAAATCTTCGTCATTGTATTTGAAGCAATATGACTGAAAGAAAGGTAAAAGCAGAGAAGAAATCGATGCCGTCGTCTTAGTAATGTCCATTCGGGTCCCCCAGCATCGACACAACCATTGCTTTTACCTTTGCTTATTAACAAATGCGCCTGTTACCATCCCCAAATCTTCGTCATTTTATTCGATGCGATATGACTGAAATAAAGGTAAAAGCAGAGAAGAACTCGATGCCGTCATATTAGGCATATCCATTCGGGTCCCGCAGAATGAGCACAAATATTGCTTTTATCTTTTTTTATTAACAAATGCGCCTGTAATCGTCTTCAAATCGTCGTCATTGTATTTCATGCGACACGACAGAAACAAAGGTAAAAGCAGATATAAACTCTACGCCGTCATATTAGTAATGTCCATTTGGGTCTCCCAGAATCGACACAACCATTGCTTTTACGTTTGCTTATTAACAAATGCGCCTGTTAACATCCCAAAATTTTCGCCATTTTATTCGATGCGATATAACTGAACGAAAGGTAAAAGCAGAGAAGAACTCGATGCCGTCGTGTTAGTATTGTCCATTCGGGTCCCCCAGAAAGAGCACAATTATTGCTTTTATCTTTTTTTATTAACAAATGCGCCTGTAATCGTCTTCAAATGGTCGTCATTGAATTTGATGCGATACGACAGAAACAAAGGTAAAAGCAGAGAAACACTGGACGCCGTCATATTAGTAATGTCCATTTGGGCCCCCCAGAATCGACACAACAACAAATTGCTTTTACCTTTGTTTATTAACACATGCGCCTGTTATCATCCCCAAATCTTCGTCATTGTAGTTGAAGCAATATGACTGAAAGAAAGGTAGAAGCAGAGAAGAACTCGATGCTGTCGTGTTAGTAATGTCCATTCGGGTCCCCCAGAATCGACACAACCATTGCTTTTACCTTTGTTTATTGACAAATGCGCCTGTTATTATCCCCAAATCTTCGTCATTTTATTCGATGCGATATGACTGAAAGAAAGGTAAAAGCAGAGAAGAACTCGATGCCGTCGTGTTAGTAATGTCCATTCGGGTCCCCCAGAATCGACACAACCATTGCTTTTACCTTTGTTTATTAATAAATGCGCCTGTTATCATCCCCAAGTCTTCGTCATTGTATTTGAAGCAATATGACTGAAAGAAAGGTAAAAGCAGAGAAGAACTCGATTCCGTCGAGTTAGTAATGTCCATTCGGGTCCCCCAGAATCGACACAACCATTGCTTTTACCTTTGTTCATTACCAAATGCGCCTGTTATCATCCCCTAATCTTCATCATTTTATTCGATGCGATATAACTGAAAGAAAGGTAAAAGCAGAGAAGAACTCGATGCCGTCATATCAGGCATATCCATTCGGGTCCCGCAGAATGAGCACAATTATTGCTTTTATCTTTTTTTATTAACAAATGCGCCTGTAATCGTCTTCAAATCGTCGTCATTGTATTTGATGCGACACGACAGAAACAAAGGTAAAAGCAGAGAAAAACTCTTCGCCGTCATATTAGTAATGTCCATTTGGGTCCCCCAGAATCGACACAACCATTGCTTTTACCTATGTTTATTAACAAATGCGCCTGTTATCATCCCCAAATCTTCGCCATTTTATTCGATGCGATATAACTGAAAGAAAGGTAAAAGCAGAGAAGAACTCGATGCCGTCGTGCTAGTAATGTCCATTCGGTTCCCCCAGAATCGACACAACCATTGCTTTTACCTTTGTTTATTAACAAATGCGCCTGTTATCATCCCCAAATCTTCATCATTTTATTCGATGCGATATAACTGAAAGAAAGGTAAAAGCAGAGAAGAACTCGATGCCGTCATATCAGGCATATCCAATCGGGTACCCCAGAATCATCACAATTATTCCTTTTATGTTTTTTTATTAACAAATGTGCCTGTAATCGTCTTCAAATCGTCGTCAGTGTATTTGATGCGATATGACAGAAAGAAAGGTAAAAGCAGAGAAAAACTCGACGCCGTCATAGTAGTAATGTCCATTTGGGTCCCCCAGAATCGACACAACCATTGCTTTTACCTTTGTTTATTAACAAATGCGCCTGTTACCATCCCCAAATCTTCGTCATTTTAGTCGATGCGATATGACTGAAAGAAAGGTAAAAGCAGAGAAGAACTCGATGCCGTCATATCAGGCACATCCATTCGGGTCCCGCAGAATGAGCACAATTATTGCTTTTATCTTTTTTTATTAACAAATGCGCCTGTAATCGTCTTCAAATCGTCGTCATTGTATTTGATGCGATACGACAGAAACAACCGTAAAAGCAGAGAAAAACTCTACGCCGTCATATTAGTAATGTCCATTTGGGTCCCCCAGAATCGACACAACCATTGCTTTTACCTATGTTTATTAACAAATGCGCCTGCTATCATCCCCAAATCTTCGCCATTTTATTCGATGCGATATAACTGAAAGAAAGGTAAAAGCAGAGAAGAACTCGATGCCGTCGTGTTAGTAATGTCTATTCGGGTCCCCCAGAATCGACACAACCATTGCGTTTACATTTGTTTATTAAAAAATGCGCCTGTTACCATCCCCAAATCTTCGTCATTTTATTCGATGCGATTTGACTCAAAGAAAGGTAAAAGAAGAGAAGAACTCGATGCCGTCATATCAGGCATATCCATTCGGGTCCCGCAGAATGAGCACAATTATTGCTTTTATCTTTTTTCATTAACAATTGCGCCTGTAATCGTCATCAAATCGTCGTCATTGTATTTGATGCGACACGACAGAAACAAAGGTAAAAGCAGAAAAAACCCTACGCCGTCATATTAGTAATGTCCATGTGGGTCCCACAGAATCGACACAACCATTGCTTTTACCTTTGTTAATTAACAAATGCGCCTGTTATCATCCCCAAATCTTCGTCATTTTATTCGATGCGATATAACTGAAAGAAAGGTAAAAGCAGAGAAGAACTCGATGCCGTCATACCAGGCATATCCAATTGGGTACCCCAGAATCATCACAATTATTGCTTGTATCTTTTTTTATTAACAAGTGCGCCTGTAATCGTCTTCAAATCGTCGTCAGTGTATTTGATGCGATATGACAGAAAGAAAGGTAAAAGCAGAGAAAAACTCGACGCCGTCATAGTAGTAATGTCCATTTGGGTCCCCCAGAATCGACACAACCATTGCTTTTACCTTTGTTTATTAACAAATGCGCCTGTTATCATCCCCAAATCTTCGTCATTGTATTTGAAGCAACATGACTGAAAGAAAGGTAAAAGCAGAGAAGAACTCGATGCCGTCGTGTTAGTAATGTCCATTCGGGTCCCCCAGAATCGACACAACCATTGCTTTTACCTTTGTTTATTAACAAATGCGCCTGTTATCATCCCCAAATCTTCGTCATTTTATTCGATGCGATATGACTAAAAGAAAGGTAAAAGCAGAGAAAAACTCGACGCCGTCATAGTAGTAATGTCCATTTGGGTTCCCCAGAATCGACACAACCATTGCTTTTCCCTTTGTTTATTATCAAATGCGCCTGTTACCATCCCCAAATCTTCGTCATTTTAGTCGATGCGATATGACTGAAAGAAAGGTAAAAGCAGAGAAGAACTCGATGCCGTCATATCAGGCACATCCATTCGGCTCCGGCAGAATGAGCACAATTATTGCTTTTATCTTTTTTTATTAACAAATGCGCCTGTAATCGTCTTCAAATCGTCGTCATTGTATTTGATGCGATACGACAGAAACAAAGGTAAAAGCAGAGAAAAACTCTACGCCGTCTAATTAGTAATGTCCATTTGGGTCCCCCAGAATCGACACAACCATTGCTTTTACCTATGTTTATTAACAAATGCGCCTGTTATCATCCCCAAATCTTCGCCATTTTATTCGATGCGATATAACTGAAAGAAAGGTAAAAGCAGAGAAGAACTCGATGCCGTCGTGTTAGTAATATCCATTCGGGTCCCCCAGAATCGACACAACCATTGCGTTTACCTTTGTTTATTCACAAATGCGCCTGTTACCATCCCCAAATCTTCGTCATTTTATTCGATGCGATATGACTCAAAGAAAGGTAAAAGCAGAGAAGAACTCGATGCCGTCATATCAGGCATATCCATTCGGGTCCCGCAGAATGAGCACAATTAATGCTTTTATCTTTTTTTTATTAACAAATGCGCCTTTAATCGTCTTCAAATCGTCGTCATTGTATTTGATGCGACACGACAGAAACAAAGGAAAAAGCAGAGAAAAACTCTACGCCGTCATATCAGTAATGTCCATTTGGGTCTCCCAGAATCGACAGAACCATTGCTTTTACCTTTGTTTATTAACAAATGCGCCGGTTATCATCCCCAAATCTTCGTCATTTTATTCGATGCGATATAACTGAAAGAAAGGTAAAAGCAGAGAAGAACTCGATGCCGTCATACCAGGCATATCCAATCGGGTACCCCAGAATCATCACAATTATTGCTTGTATCTTTTTTTATTAATAAGTGCGCCTGTAATCGTCTTCAAATCGTCGTCAGTGTATTTGACGCGATATGACAGAAAGAAAGGTAAAAGCAGAGAAAAATTCGACGCCGTCATAGAAGTAATGTCCATTTGGGTCCCCCAGAATCGACACAACCATTGCTTTTACCTTTGTTTATTAACAAATGCGCCTGTTATCATCCCCAAATCTTCGTCATTGTATTTGAAGCAATATGACTGAAAGAAAGGTAAAAGCAGAGAAGAACTCGAGGCCGTCGTGTTAGTAATGTCCATTCGGGTCCCCCAGAATCGACACAACCATTGCTTTTACCTTTATTTATTAACAAATGCGCCTGTTACCATCCCCAAATCTTCGTCATTTTATTCGATGCGATATAACTGAAAGAAAGGTAAAAGCAGAGAAGAACTCGATGCCGTCATATCAGGCATATCCAATCGGGTACCCCAGAATCATCACAATTATTGCTTTTATCTTTTTTATTAACAAATGCGCCTGTAATCGTCTTCAAATCGTCGTCATTGTATTTGATGCGATACGACAGAAACACAGGTAAAAGCAGAGAAAAACTCGACGCCGTCATATTAGTAATGTCCATTTGGGTCCCCCAGAATCGACACAACCATTGCTTTTACCTTTGTTTATTAACAAATGCGCCTGTTATCATCCCCAAATCTTCGTCATTTTATTCGATGCGATATGACTAAAAGAAAGGTAAAAGCAGAGAAGAACTCGATGCCGTCGTGTTAGTAATGTCCATTCGGGTCCGCCAGAAAGAGCACAATTATCGCATTTATGTTTTTTTTATTAACAAATGCGCCTGTAATCGTCTTCAAATCGTCGTCAGCGTATTTGATGCGATATGACAGAAAGAAAGGTAAATGCAGAGAAAAACTCGACGCCGTCATAGTAGTAATGTCCATTTGGGTCCCCCAGAATCGACACAACCATTGCTTTTACCTTTGTTTATTATCAAATGCGCCTGTTACCATCCCCAAATCTTCGTCATTTTAGTCGATGCGATATGACTGAAAGAAAGGTAAAAGCAGAGAAGAACTCGATGCCGTCATATCAGGCACATCCATTCGGCTCCGGCAGAATGAGCACAATTATTGCTTTTATCTTTTTTTATTAACAAATCCGCCTGTAATCGTCTTCAAATCGTCGTCATTGTATTTGATGCGATACGACAGAAACAAAGGTAAAAGCAGAGAAAAACTCTACGCCGTCTAATTAGTAATGTCCATTTGGGTCCCCCAGAATCGACACAACCATTGCTTTTACCTATGTTTATTAACAAATGCGCCTGTTATCATCCCCAAATCTTCGCCATTTTATTCGATGCGATATAACTGAAAGAAAGGTAAAAGCAGAGAAGAACTCGATGCCGTCATATCAGGCATATCCATTCGGGTCCCGCAGAATGAGCACAATTAATGCTTTTATCTTTTTTTTATTAACAAATGCGCCTTTAATCGTCTTCAAATCGTCGTCATTGTATTTGATGCGACACGACAGACACAAAGGAAAAAGCAGAGAAAAACTCTACGCCGTCATATTAGTAATGTCCATTTGGGTCTCCCAGAATCGACAGAACCATTGCTTTTACCTTTGTTTATTAACAAATGCGCCTGTTATCATCCCCAAATCTTCGCCATTTTATTCGATGCGATATAACTGAAAGAAAGGTAAAAGCAGAGAAGAACTCGATGCCGTCGTGCTAGTAATGTCCATTCGAGTCCCCCAGAATCGACACAACCATTGCTTTCACCTTTGTTTATTAACAAATGCGCCTGCTATCATCCCCAAATCTTCGTCATTGTATTTGAAGCAATATGACTGAAAGAAAGGTAAAAGCAGAGAAGAAATCGATGCCGTCGTCTTAGTAATGTCCATTCGGGTCCCCCAGCATCGACACAACCATTGCTTTTACCTTTGCTTATTAACAAATGCGCCTGTTACCATCCCCAAATCTTCGTCATTTTATTCGATGCGATATGACTGAAATAAAGGTAAAAGCAGAGAAGAACTCGATGCCGTCATATTAGGCATATCCATTCGGGTCCCGCAGAATGAGCACAAATATTGCTTTTATCTTTTTTTATTAACAAATGCGCCTGTAATCGTCTTCAAATCGTCGTCATTGTATTTCATGCGACACGACAGAAACAAAGGTAAAAGCAGATATAAACTCTACGCCGTCATATTAGTAATGTCCATTTGGGTCTCCCAGAATCGACACAACCATTGCTTTTACGTTTGCTTATTAACAAATGCGCCTGTTAACATCCCAAAATTTTCGCCATTTTATTCGATGCGATATAACTGAACGAAAGGTAAAAGCAGAGAAGAACTCGATGCCGTCGTGTTAGTATTGTCCATTCGGGTCCCCCAGAAAGAGCACAATTATTGCTTTTATCTTTTTTTATTAACAAATGCGCCTGTAATCGTCTTCAAATGGTCGTCATTGAATTTGATGCGATACGACAGAAACAAAGGTAAAAGCAGAGAAACACTGGACGCCGTCATATTAGTAATGTCCATTTGGGCCCCCCAGAATCGACACAACAACAAATTGCTTTTACCTTTGTTTATTAACACATGCGCCTGTTATCATCCCCAAATCTTCGTCATTGTAGTTGAAGCAATATGACTGAAAGAAAGGTAGAAGCAGAGAAGAACTCGATGCTGTCGTGTTAGTAATGTCCATTCGGGTCCCCCAGAATCGACACAACCATTGCTTTTACCTTTGTTTATTGACAAATGCGCCTGTTATTATCCCCAAATCTTCGTCATTTTATTCGATGCGATATGACTGAAAGAAAGGTAAAAGCAGAGAAGAACTCGATGCCGTCGTGTTAGTAATGTCCATTCGGGTCCCCCAGAATCGACACAACCATTGCTTTTACCTTTGTTTATTAATAAATGCGCCTGTTATCATCCCCAAGTCTTCGTCATTGTATTTGAAGCAATATGACTGAAAGAAAGGTAAAAGCAGAGAAGAACTCGATTCCGTCGAGTTAGTAATGTCCATTCGGGTCCCCCAGAATCGACACAACCATTGCTTTTACCTTTGTTCATTACCAAATGCGCCTGTTATCATCCCCTAATCTTCATCATTTTATTCGATGCGATATAACTGAAAGAAAGGTAAAAGCAGAGAAGAACTCGATGCCGTCATATCAGGCATATCCATTCGGGTCCCGCAGAATGAGCACAATTATTGCTTTTATCTTTTTTTATTAACAAATGCGCCTGTAATCGTCTTCAAATCGTCGTCATTGTATTTGATGCGACACGACAGAAACAAAGGTAAAAGCAGAGAAAAACTCTTCGCCGTCATATTAGTAATGTCCATTTGGGTCCCCCAGAATCGACACAACCATTGCTTTTACCTATGTTTATTAACAAATGCGCCTGTTATCATCCCCAAATCTTCGCCATTTTATTCGATGCGATATAACTGAAAGAAAGGTAAAAGCAGAGAAGAACTCGATGCCGTCGTGCTAGTAATGTCCATTCGGTTCCCCCAGAATCGACACAACCATTGCTTTTACCTTTGTTTATTAACAAATGCGCCTGTTATCATCCCCAAATCTTCATCATTTTATTCGATGCGATATAACTGAAAGAAAGGTAAAAGCAGAGAAGAACTCGATGCCGTCATATCAGGCATATCCAATCGGGTACCCCAGAATCATCACAATTATTCCTTTTATGTTTTTTTATTAACAAATGTGCCTGTAATCGTCTTCAAATCGTCGTCAGTGTATTTGATGCGATATGACAGAAAGAAAGGTAAAAGCAGAGAAAAACTCGACGCCGTCATAGTAGTAATGTCCATTTGGGTCCCCCAGAATCGACACAACCATTGCTTTTACCTTTGTTTATTAACAAATGCGCCTGTTACCATCCCCAAATCTTCGTCATTTTAGTCGATGCGATATGACTGAAAGAAAGGTAAAAGCAGAGAAGAACTCGATGCCGTCATATCAGGCACATCCATTCGGGTCCCGCAGAATGAGCACAATTATTGCTTTTATCTTTTTTTATTAACAAATGCGCCTGTAATCGTCTTCAAATCGTCGTCATTGTATTTGATGCGATACGACAGAAACAACCGTAAAAGCAGAGAAAAACTCTACGCCGTCATATTAGTAATGTCCATTTGGGTCCCCCAGAATCGACACAACCATTGCTTTTACCTATGTTTATTAACAAATGCGCCTGCTATCATCCCCAAATCTTCGCCATTTTATTCGATGCGATATAACTGAAAGAAAGGTAAAAGCAGAGAAGAACTCGATGCCGTCGTGTTAGTAATGTCTATTCGGGTCCCCCAGAATCGACACAACCATTGCGTTTACATTTGTTTATTAAAAAATGCGCCTGTTACCATCCCCAAATCTTCGTCATTTTATTCGATGCGATTTGACTCAAAGAAAGGTAAAAGAAGAGAAGAACTCGATGCCGTCATATCAGGCATATCCATTCGGGTCCCGCAGAATGAGCACAATTATTGCTTTTATCTTTTTTCATTAACAATTGCGCCTGTAATCGTCATCAAATCGTCGTCATTGTATTTGATGCGACACGACAGAAACAAAGGTAAAAGCAGAAAAAACCCTACGCCGTCATATTAGTAATGTCCATGTGGGTCCCACAGAATCGACACAACCATTGCTTTTACCTTTGTTAATTAACAAATGCGCCTGTTATCATCCCCAAATCTTCGTCATTTTATTCGATGCGATATAACTGAAAGAAAGGTAAAAGCAGAGAAGAACTCGATGCCGTCATACCAGGCATATCCAATTGGGTACCCCAGAATCATCACAATTATTGCTTGTATCTTTTTTTATTAACAAGTGCGCCTGTAATCGTCTTCAAATCGTCGTCAGTGTATTTGATGCGATATGACAGAAAGAAAGGTAAAAGCAGAGAAAAACTCGACGCCGTCATAGTAGTAATGTCCATTTGGGTCCCCCAGAATCGACACAACCATTGCTTTTACCTTTGTTTATTAACAAATGCGCCTGTTATCATCCCCAAATCTTCGTCATTGTATTTGAAGCAACATGACTGAAAGAAAGGTAAAAGCAGAGAAGAACTCGATGCCGTCGTGTTAGTAATGTCCATTCGGGTCCCCCAGAATCGACACAACCATTGCTTTTACCTTTGTTTATTAACAAATGCGCCTGTTATCATCCCCAAATCTTCGTCATTTTATTCGATGCGATATGACTAAAAGAAAGGTAAAAGCAGAGAAAAACTCGACGCCGTCATAGTAGTAATGTCCATTTGGGTCCCCCAGAATCGACACAACCATTGCTTTTCCCTTTGTTTATTATCAAATGCGCCTGTTACCATCCCCAAATCTTCGTCATTTTAGTCGATGCGATATGACTGAAAGAAAGGTAAAAGCAGAGAAGAACTCGATGCCGTCATATCAGGCACATCCATTCGGCTCCGGCAGAATGAGCACAATTATTGCTTTTATCTTTTTTTATTAACAAATGCGCCTGTAATCGTCTTCAAATCGTCGTCATTGTATTTGATGCGATACGACAGAAACAAAGGTAAAAGCAGAGAAAAACACTACGCCGTCTAATTAGTAATGTCCATTTGGGCCCCCCAGAATCGACACAACAACAAATTGCTTTTACCTTTGTTTATTAACACATGCGCCTGTTATCATCCCCAAATCTTCGTCATTGTAGTTGAAGCAATATGACTGAAAGAAAGGTAGAAGCAGAGAAGAACTCGATGCTGTCGTGTTAGTAATGTCCATTCGGGTCCCCCAGAATCGACACAACCATTGCTTTTACCTTTGTTTATTGACAAATGCGCCTGTTATTATCCCCAAATCTTCGTCATTTTATTCGATGCGATATGACTGAAAGAAAGGTAAAAGCAGAGAAGAACTCGATGCCGTCGTGTTAGTAATGTCCATTCGGGTCCCCCAGAATCGACACAACCATTGCTTTTACCTTTGTTTATTAATAAATGCGCCTGTTATCATCCCCAAGTCTTCGTCATTGTATTTGAAGCAATATGACTGAAAGAAAGGTAAAAGCAGAGAAGAACTCGATTCCGTCGAGTTAGTAATGTCCATTCGGGTCCCCCAGAATCGACACAACCATTGCTTTTACCTTTGTTCATTAACAAATGCGCCTGTTATCATCCCCTAATCTTCATCATTTTATTCGATGCGATATAACTGAAAGAAAGGTAAAAGCAGAGAAGAACTCGATGCCGTCATATCAGGCATATCCATTCGGGTCCCGCAGAATGAGCACAATTATTGCTTTTATCTTTTTTTATTAACAAATGCGCCTGTAATCGTCTTCAAATCGTCGTCATTGTATTTGATGCGACACGACAGAAACAAAGGTAAAAGCAGAGAAAAACTCTTCGCCGTCATATTAGTAATGTCCATTTGGGTCCCCCAGAATCGACACAACCATTGCTTTTACCTATGTTTATTAACAAATGCGCCTGTTATCATCCCCAAATCTTCGCCATTTTATTCGATGCGATATAACTGAAAGAAAGGTAAAAGCAGAGAAGAACTCGATGCCGTCGTGCTAGTAATGTCCATTCGGGTCCCCCAGAAAGGGCACAATTATTGCTTTTATCTTTTTTTATTAACAAATGCGCCTGTAATCGTCTTCAAATCGTCGTCAGCGAATTTGATGCGATATGACAGAAAGAAAGGTAAATGCAGAGAAAAACTCGACGCCGTCATAGTAGTAATGTCCATTTGGCTCCCCCAGAATCGACACAACCATTGCTTTTACCTTTGTTTATTAACAAATGCGCCTGTTACCATCCCCAAATCTTCGTCATTTTAGTCGATGCGAAATGACTGAAAGAAAGGTAAAAGCAGAGAAGAACTCGATGCCGTCATATCAGGCACATCCATTCGGGTCCCGCAGAATGAGCACAATTATTGCTTTTATCTTTTTTTATTAAAAAATGCGCCTGTAATCGTCTTCAAATCGTCGTCATTGTATTTGATGCGATACGACAGAAACAACCGTAAAAGCAGAGAAAAACTCTACGCCGTCATATTAGTAATGTCCATTTGGGTCCCCCAGAATCGACACAACCATTGCTTTTACCTATGTTTATTAACAAATGCGCCTGCTATCATCCCCAAATCTTCGCTATTTTATTCGATGCGATATGACTCAAAGAAAGGTAAAAGCAGAGAAGAACTCGATGCCGTCATATCAGGCATAACCATTCGGGTACCCCAGAATCATCACAATTATTGCTTTTATCTTTTTTTATTAACAAATGCGCCTGTAATCGTCTTCAAATCGTCGTCATTGTATTTGAAGCAATATGACTGAAAGAAAGGTAAAAGCAGAGAAGAACTCGATGCCGTCGTGTTAGTAATGTCCATTCGGGTCCCCCAGAATCGACACAACCATTGCTTTTACCTTTGCTTATTAACAAATGCGCCTGTTACCATCCCCAAATCTTCGTCATTTTATTCGATGCGATATAACTGAAAGAAAGGTAAAAGCAGAGAAGAACTCGATGCCGTCATATCAGGCATATCCAATCGGGTACCCCAGAATCATCACAATTATTGCTTTTATCTTTTTTTATTAACAAATGCGCCTGTAATCGTCTTCAAATCGTCGTCATTGTATTTGATGCGATACGACAGAAACAAAGGTAAAGGCAGAGAAAAACTCGACGCCGTCATATTAGTAGTGTCCATTTGGGTCCCCCAGAATCGACACAACCATTGCTTTTACCTTTGTTAATTAACAAATGCGCCTGTTATCATCCCCAAATCTTCGTCATTTTATTCGATGCGATATGACTAAAAGAAAGGTAAAAGCAGAGAAGAACTCGATGCCGTCGCGTTAGTAATGTCCATTCGGGTCCCCCAGAAAGAGCACAATTATTGCTTTTATCTTGTTCTATTAACAAATGCGCCTGTAATCGTCTTCAAATCGTCGTCAGTGTATTTGATGCGATATGAGAGAAAGAAAGGTAATTGCACAGAAAAACTCGACGCCGTCATAGTAGTAATGTCCATTTGGGTCCCCCAGAATCGACACAACCATTGCTTTTACCTTTGCTTATTAACAAATGCGCCTGTTACCATCCCCAAATCTTCGTCGTTTTAGTCGATGCGGTATGACTGAAAGAAAGGTAAAAGCAGAGAAGTACTCGATACCGTCATATCAGGCACATCCATTCGGGTCCCGCAGAATGAGCACAATTATTGCTTTTATCTTTTTTTATTAACAAATGCGCCTGTAATCGTCTTCAAATCGTCGTCATTGTATTTGATGCGATACGACAGAAACAAAGGTAAAAGCAGAGAAAAACTCTACGCCGTCAAATTAGTAATGTCCATTTGGGTCCCCCAGAATCGACACAACCATTGCTTTTACCTATGTTTATTAACAAATGCGCCTCTTATCATCCCCAAATCTTCGCCATTGTATTCGATGCGATATAACCGAAAGAAAGGTAAAAGCAGAGAAGACCTCGATGCCGTCGTGTTAGTAATGTCCATTCGGGTCCCCCAGAATCGACACAACCATTGCGTTTACCTTTGTTTATTAACAAATGCACCTATTACCATCCCCAAATCTTCGTCATTTTATTCGATGCGATATGACGCAAAGAAAGGTAAAAGCAGAGAAGAACTCGATGCCGTCATATCAGGCATATCCATTCGGGTCCCGCAGAATGAGCACAATTATTGCTTTTATCTTTTTTTATTAACATATGCGCCTGTAATCGTCTTCAAATCGTCGTCATTGTATTTGATGCGACACGACAGAAACAAAGGTAAAAGCAGAGAAAAACTCTTCGCCGTCATATTAGTAATGTCCATTTGGGTCCCCCAGAATCGACACAACCATTGCTTTTAACTATGTTTATTACCAAATGCGCCTGTTATCATCCCCAAATCTTCGCCATTTTATTCGATGCGATATAACTGAAAGAAAGGTGAAAGCAGAGAAGAACTCGATGCCGTCGTGCTAGTAATGTCCATTCGGGTCCCCCAGAAAGGGCACAACTATTGCTTTTATCTTTTTTTATTAACAAATGCGCCTGTAATCGTCTTCAAATCGTCGTCAGCGAATTTGATGCGATATGACAGAAAGAAAGGTAAATGCAGAGAAAAACTCGACGCCGTCATAGTAGTAATGTCCATTTGGGTCCCCCAGAATCGACACAACCATTGCTTTTACCTTTGTTTATTAACAAATGCGCCTGTTACCATCCCCAAATCTTCGTCATTTTAGTCGATGCGATATGACTGAAAGAAAGGTAAAAGCAGAGAAGAACTCGATGCCGTCATATCAGGCACATCCATTCGGGTCCCGCAGAATGAGCACAATTATTGCTTTTATCTTTTTTTATTAACAATTGCGCCTGTAATCGTCTTCAAATCGTCGTCATTGTATTTGATGCGACACGACAGAAACAAAGGTAAAAGCAGAAAAAACCCTACGCCGTCATATTAGTAATGTCCATTTGGGTCCCCCAGAATCGACACAACCATTGCTTTTACCTTTGTTTATTAACAAATGCGCCTGTTATCATCCCCAAATCTGCGTCATTGTATTAGAAGCAATATGACTGAAAGAAAGGTAAAAGCAGAGAAGAACTCGATGCCGTCGTGTTAGTAATGTCCATTCGGGTCCCCCAGAATCGACACAACCATTGCTTTTACCTTTGTTTATTAACAAATGCGCCTGTTACCATCCCCAAATCTTCGTCATTTTATTCGAAGCGATATAACTGAAAGAAAGGTAAAAGCAGAGAAGAACTCGATGCCGTCATATCAGGCATATCCAATCGGGTACCCCAGAATCATCACAATTATTGCTTTTATCTTTTTTATTAACAAATGCGCCTGTAATCGTCTTCAAATCGTCGTCATTGTATTTGATGCGATACGACAGAAACACAGGTAAAAGCAGAGAAAAACTCGACGCCGTCAGATTAGTAATGTCCATTCGGGCCCCCCAGAATCGACACAACCATTGCTTTTACCTTTGTTTATTAACACATGCGCCTGTTTTCATCTCCAAATCTTCGTCATTGTATGTGAAGCAATATGACCGAAAGAAAGGTAAAAGCAGAGAAGAACTCGATGCCGTCCTGTTAGTAATGTCCATTCGGGTCCCCCAGAAAGAGCACAATTATTGCATTTATCTTTTTTTATTAACAAATGCGCCTGTAATCGTCTCCAAATCGTCGTAAGTGTATTTGATGCGATACGACAGAAAGAAAGGTAAAAGCAGAGAAAACCTCGATGCCGTCATATTAGTAATGTCCATTTGGGTCCCCCAGAATCGACACAACCATTGCTTTTACCTCTGTTTATTAACAAATGCGCCTGTTATCATCCCCAAATCTTCGCCATTGTATTTGAAGCAATATGACTGAAAGAAAGGTAAAAGCAGAGAAGAGCTCGATTCCGTCGTGTTAGTAATGTCCATTCGGGTCCCCCAGAATCGACACAACCATTGCTTTTACCTTTGTTTATTAACAAATGCGCCTGTTACCATCCCCAAATCTTCGTCATTTTATTCGATGCGATATAACTGAAAGAAAGGTAAAAGCAGAGAAGAACTCGATGCCGTCATATCAGGCATATCCAATCGGGTACCCCAGAATCATTACAATTATTGCTTTTATCTTTTTTTATTAACAAATGCGCCTGTAATCGTCTTCAAATCGTCGTCATTGTATTTGATGCGATACGACAGAAACGAAGGTAAAAGCAGAGAACAACTCGACGCCGTCATATTAGTACTGTCCATTTGGGCCCCCCAGAATCGACACAACCATTGCTTTTACCTTTGTTTATTAACACATGCGCCTGTTTTCATCCCCAAATCTTCGTCATTGTATGTGAAGCAATATGACCGAAAGAAAGATAAAAGCAGAGAAGAACTCGATGCCGTCCTCTTAGTAATGTCCATTCGGGTCCCCCAGATAGAGCACAATTATTGCATTTATCTTTTTTTATTAACAAATGCGCCTGTAATCGTCTTCAAATCGTCGTCAGTGTATTTGATGCGATAGGACAGAAAGAAAGGTAAAAGAAGGGAAAAACTCGACGCCGTCATAGTAGTAATGTCCATTTGGGTCCCCCAGAATCGACACAACCATTGCTTTTACCTTTGTTTATTAACAAATGCGCCTGTTACCATCCCCAAATCTTCGTCATTTTAGTCGATGCGATATGACTGAAAGAAAGGTAAAAGCAGAGAAGAACTCGATGCCGTCATATGAGGCACATCCATTCGGGTCCCGCAGAATGAGCACAATTATTGCTTTTATCTTTTTTTATTAACAAATGCGCCTGTAATCGTCTTCAAATCGTCGTCATTGTATTTGATGCGATACGACAGAAACAACCGTAAAAGCAGAGAAAAACTCTACGCCGTCATATTAGTAATGTCCATTTGGGTCCCCCAGAATCGACACAACCATCGCTTTTACCTATGTTTATTAACAAATGCGCCTGCTATCATCCCCAAATCTTCGCCATTTTATTCGATGCGATATAACTGAAAGAAAGGTAAAAGCAGAGAAGAACTCGATGCCGTCGTGTTAGTAATGTCTATTCGGGTCCCCCAGAATCGACACAACCATTGCGTTTACATTTGTTTATTAAAAAATGCGCCTGTTACCATCCCCAAATCTTCGTCATTTTATTCGATGCGATTTGACTCAAAGAAAGGTAAAAGCAGAGAAGAACTCGATGCCGTCATATCAGGCATATCCATTCGGGTCCCGCAGAATGAGCACAATTATTGCTTTTATCTTTTTTCATTAACAATTGCGCCTGTAATCGTCATCAAATCGTCGTCATTGTATTTGATGCGACACGACAGAAACAAAGGTAAAAGCAGAAAAAACCCTACGCCGTCATATTAGTAATGTCCATGTGGGTCCCACAGAATCGACACAACCATTGCTTTTACCTTTGTTTATTAACAAATGCGCCTGTTATCATCCCCAAATCTTCGTCATTTTATTCGATGCGATATAACTGAAAGAAAGGTAAAAGCAGAGAAGAACTCGATGCCGTCATACCAGGCATATCCAATTGGGTACCCCAGAATCATCACAATTATTGCTTGTATCTTTTTTTATTAACAAGTGCGCCTGTAATCGTCTTCAAATCGTCGTCAGTGTATTTGATGCGATATGACAGAAAGAAAGGTAAAAGCAGAGAAAAACTCGACGCCGTCATAGTAGTAATGTCCATTTGGGTCCCCCAGAATCGACACAACCATTGCTTTTACCTTTGTTTATTAACAAATGCGCCTGTTATCATCCCCAAATCTTCGTCATTGTATTTGAAGCAACATGACTGAAAGAAAGGTAAAAGCAGAGAAGAACTCGATGCCGTCGTGTTAGTAATGTCCATTCGGGTCCCCCAGAATCGACACAACCATTGCTTTTACCTTTGTTTATTAACAAATGCGCCTGTTATCATCCCCAAATCTTCGTCATTTTATTCGATGCGATATGACTAAAAGAAAGGTAAAAGCAGAGAAGAACTCGATGCCGTCGTGTTAGTAATGTCCATTCGGGTCCGCCAGAAAGAGCACAATTATCGCATTTATGTTTTTTTATTAACAAATGCGCCTGTAATCGTCTGCAAATCGTCGTCAGCGTATTTGATGCGATATGACAGAAAGAAAGGTAAATGCAGAGAAAAACTCGACGCCGTCATAGTAGTAATGTCCATTTGGGTCCCCCAGAATCGACACAACCATTGCTGTTACCTTTGTTTATTATCAAATGCGCCTGTTACCATCCCCAAATCTTCGTCATTTTAGTCGATGCGATATGACTGAAAGAAAGGTAAAAGCAGAGAAGAACTCGATGCCGTCATATCAGGCACATCCATTCGGCTCCGGCAGAATGAGCACAATTATTGCTTTTATCTTTTTTTATTAACAAATGCGCCTGTAATCGTCTTCAAATCGTCGTCATTGTATTTGATGCGATACGACAGAAACAAAGGTAAAAGCAGAGAAAAACTCTACGCCGTCTAATTAGTAATGTCCATTTGGGTCCCCCAGAATCGACACAACCATTGCTTTTACCTATGTTTATTAACAAATGCGCCTGTTATCATCCCCAAATCTTCGCCATTTTATTCGATGCGATATAACTGAAAGAAAGGTAAAAGCAGAGAAGAACTCGATGCCGTCGTGTTAGTAATATCCATTCGGGTCCCCCAGAATCGACACAACCATTGCGTTTACCTTTGTTTATTCACAAATGCGCCTGTTACCATCCCCAAATCTTCGTCATTTTATTCGATGCGATATGACTCAAAGAAAGGTAAAAGCAGAGAAGAACTCGATGCCGTCATATCAGGCATATCCATTCGGGTCCCGCAGAATGAGCACAATTAATGCTTTTATCTTTTTTTTATTAACAAATGCGCCTTTAATCGTCTTCAAATCGTCGTCATTGTATTTGATGCGACACGACAGAAACAAAGGAAAAAGCAGAGAAAAACTCTACGCCGTCATATCAGTAATGTCCATTTGGGTCTCCCAGAATCGACAGAACCATTGCTTTTACCTTTGTTTATTAACAAATGCGCCTGTTATCATCCCCAAATCTTCGCCATTTTATTCGATGCGATTTAACTGAAAGAAAGGTAAAAGCAGAGAAGAACTCGATGCCGTCGTGCCAGTAACGTCCATTCGGGTCCCCCAGAAAGGGTACAATTATTGCTTTTATATTTTTTTAATAACAAATGCGCCTGTAATCGTCTTCAAATCGTCGTCAGTGTATTTGATGCGATATGACAGAAAGAAAGGTAAAAGCAGAGAAAAACTCGACGCCGTCATAGTAGTAATGTCCATTTGGGTCCCCCAGAATCGACACAACCATTGCTTTTACCTTTGTTTATTAACAAATGCGCCTGTTACCATCCCCAAATCTTCGTCATTTTAGTCGATGCGATATGACTGAAAGAAAGGTAAAAGCAGAGAAGAACTCGATGCCGTCATATCAGGCACATCCATTCGGGTCCCGCAGAATGAGCACAATTATTGCTTTTATCTTTTTTTATTAACAAATGCGCCTGTAATCGTCTTCAAATCGTCGTCATTGTATTTGATGCGATACGACAGAAACAACCGTAAAAGCAGAGAAAAACTCTACGCCGTCATATTAGTAATGTCCATTTGGGTCCCCCAGAATCGACACAACCATTGCTTTTACCTATGTTTATTAACAAATGCGCCTGCTATCATCCCCAAATCTTCGCCATTTTATTCGATGCGATATAACTGAAAGAAAGGTAAAAGCAGAGAAGAACTCGATGCCGTCGTGTTAGTAATGTCCATTCGGGTCCCCCAGAATCGACACAACCATTGCGTTTACATTTGTTTATTAAAAAATGCGCCTGTTACCATCCCCAAATCTTCGTCATCTTATTCGATGCGATTTGACTCAAAGAAAGGTAAAAGCAGAGAAGAACTCGATGCCGTCATATCAGGCATATCCATTCGGGTCCCGCAGAATGAGCACAATTATTGCTTTTATCTTTTTTCATTAACAATTGCGCCTGTAATCGTCATCAAATCGTCGTCATTGTATTTGATGCGACACGACAGAAACAAAGGTAAAAGCAGAAAAAACCCTACGCCGTCATATTAGTAATGTCCATGTGGGTCCCACAGAATCGACACAACCATTGCTTTTACCTTTGTTTATTAACAAATGCGCCTGTTATCATCCCCAAATCTTCGTCATTTTATTCGATGCGATATAACTGAAAGAAAGGTAAAAGCAGAGAAGAACTCGATGCCGTCATACCAGGCATATCCAATCGGGTACCCCAGAATCATCACAATTATTGCTTGTATCTTTTTTTATTAATAAGTGCGCCTGTAATCGTCTTCAAATCGTCGTCAGTGTATTTGATGCGATATTACAGAAAGAAAGGTAAAAGCAGAGAAAAACTCGACGCCGTCATAGTAGTAATGTCCATTTGGGTCCCCCAGAATCGACACAACCATTGCTTTTACCTTTGTTTATTAACAAATGCGCCTGTTATCATCCCCAAATCTTCGTCATTGTATTTGAAGCAATATGACTGAAAGAAAGGTAAAAGCAGAGAAGAACTCGAGGCCGTCGTGTTAGTAATGTCCATTCGGGTCCCCCAGAATCGACACAACCATTGCTTTTACCTTTGTTTATTAACAAATGCGCCTGTTACCATCCCCAAATCTTCGTCATTTTATTCGATGCGATATAACTGAAAGAAAGGTAAAAGCAGAGAAGAACTCGATGCCGTCATATCAGGCATATCCAATCGGGTACCCCAGAATCATCACAATTATTGCTTTTATCTTTTTTATTAACAAATGCGCCTGTAATCGTCTTCAAATCGTCGTCATTGTATTTGATGCGATACGACAGAAACACAGGTAAAAGCAGAGAAAAACTCGACGCCGTCATATTAGTAATGTCCATTTGGGTCCCCCAGAATCGACACAACCATTGCTTTTACCTTTGTTGATTAACAAATGCGCCTGTTATCATCCCCAAATCTTCGTCATTTTATTCGATGCGATATGACTAAAAGAAAGGTAAAAGCAGAGAAGAACTCGATGCCGTCGTGTTAGTAATGTCCATTCGGGTCCGCCAGAAAGAGCACAATTATCGCATTTATGTTTTTTTATTAACAAATGCGCCTGTAATCGTCTTGAAATCGTCGTCAGCGTATTTGATTCGATATGACAGAAAGAAAGGTAAATGCAGAGAAAAACTCGACGCCGTCATAGTAGTAATGTCCATTTGGGTCCCCCAGAATCGACACAACCATTGCTTTTACCTTTGTTTATTATCAAATGCGCCTGTTACCATCCCCAAATCTTCGTCATTTTAGTCGATGCGATATGACTGAAAGAAAGGTAAAAGCAGAGAAGAACTCGCTGCCGTCATATCAGGCACATCCATTCGGCTCCGGCAGAATGAGCACAATTATTGCTTTTATCTTTTTTTATTAACAAATCCGCCTGTAATCGTCTTCAAATCGTCGTCATTGTATTTGATGCGATACGACAGAAACAAAGGTAAAAGCAGAGAAAAACTCTACGCCGTCTAATTAGTAATGTCCATTTGGGTCCCCCAGAATCGACACAACCATTGCTTTTACCTATGTTTATTAACAAATGCGCCTGTTATCATCCCCAAATCTTCGCCATTTTATTCGATGCGATATAACTGAAAGAAAGGTAAAAGCAGAGAAGAACTCGATGCCGTCATATCAGGCATATCCATTCGGGTCCCGCAGAATGAGCACAATTAATGCTTTTATCTTTTTTTTATTAACAAATGCGCCTTTAATCGTCTTCAAATCGTCGTCATTGTATTTGATGCGACACGACAGAAACAAAGGAAAAAGCAGAGAAAAACTCTACGCCGTCATATTAGTAATGTCCATTTGGGTCTCCCAGAATCGACAGAACCATTGCTTTTACCTTTGTTTATTAACAAATGCGCCTGTTATCATCCCCAAATCTTCGCCATTTTATTCGATGCGATATAACTGAAAGAAAGGTAAAAGCAGAGAAGAACTCGATGCCGTCGTGCTAGTAATGTCCATTCAAGTCCCCCAGAATCGACACAACCATTGCTTTCACCTTTGTTTATTAACAAATGCGCCTGCTATCATCCCCAAATCTTCGTCATTGTATTTGAAGCAATATGACTGAAAGAAAGGTAAAAGCAGAGAAGAAATCGATGCCGTCGTCTTAGTAATGTCCATTCGGGTCCCCCAGCATCGACACAACCATTGCTTTTACCTTTGCTTATTAACAAATGCGCCTGTTACCATCCCCAAATCTTCGTCATTTTATTCGATGCGATATGACTGAAATAAAGGTAAAAGCAGAGAAGAACTCGATGCCGTCATATTAGGCATATCCATTCGGGTCCCGCAGAATGAGCACAAATATTGCTTTTATCTTTTTTTATTAACAAATGCGCCTGTAATCGTCTTCAAATCGTCGTCATTGTATTTCATGCGACACGACAGAAACAAAGGTAAAAGCAGATATAAACTCTACGCCGTCATATTAGTAATGTCCATTTGGGTCTCCCAGAATCGACACAACCATTGCTTTTACGTTTGCTTATTAACAAATGCGCCTGTTAACATCCCAAAATTTTCGCCATTTTATTCGATGCGATATAACTGAACGAAAGGTAAAAGCAGAGAAGAACTCGATGCCGTCGTGTTAGTATTGTCCATTCGGGTCCCCCAGAAAGAGCACAATTATTGCTTTTATCTTTTTTTATTAACAAATGCGCCTGTAATCGTCTTCAAATGGTCGTCATTGAATTTGATGCGATACGACAGAAACAAAGGTAAAAGCAGAGAAACACTGGACGCCGTCATATTAGTAATGTCCATTTGGGCCCCCCAGAATCGACACAACAACAAATTGCTTTTACCTTTGTTTATTAACACATGCGCCTGTTATCATCCCCAAATCTTCGTCATTGTAGTTGAAGCAATATGACTGAAAGAAAGGTAGAAGCAGAGAAGAACTCGATGCTGTCGTGTTAGTAATGTCCATTCGGGTCCCCCAGAATCGACACAACCATTGCTTTTACCTTTGTTTATTGACAAATGCGCCTGTTATTATCCCCAAATCTTCGTCATTTTATTCGATGCGATATGACTGAAAGAAAGGTAAAAGCAGAGAAGAACTCGATGCCGTCGTGTTAGTAATGTCCATTCGGGTCCCCCAGAATCGACACAACCATTGCTTTTACCTTTGTTTATTAATAAATGCGCCTGTTATCATCCCCAAGTCTTCGTCATTGTATTTGAAGCAATATGACTGAAAGAAAGGTAAAAGCAGAGAAGAACTCGATTCCGTCGAGTTAGTAATGTCCATTCGGGTCCCCCAGAATCGACACAACCATTGCTTTTACCTTTGTTCATTACCAAATGCGCCTGTTATCATCCCCTAATCTTCATCATTTTATTCGATGCGATATAACTGAAAGAAAGGTAAAAGCAGAGAAGAACTCGATGCCGTCATATCAGGCATATCCATTCGGGTCCCGCAGAATGAGCACAATTATTGCTTTTATCTTTTTTTATTAACAAATGCGCCTGTAATCGTCTTCAAATCGTCGTCATTGTATTTGATGCGACACGACAGAAACAAAGGTAAAAGCAGAGAAAAACTCTTCGCCGTCATATTAGTAATGTCCATTTGGGTCCCCCAGAATCGACACAACCATTGCTTTTACCTATGTTTATTAACAAATGCGCCTGTTATCATCCCCAAATCTTCGCCATTTTATTCGATGCGATATAACTGAAAGAAAGGTAAAAGCAGAGAAGAACTCGATGCCGTCGTGCTAGTAATGTCCATTCGGTTCCCCCAGAATCGACACAACCATTGCTTTTACCTTTGTTTATTAACAAATGCGCCTGTTATCATCCCCAAATCTTCATCATTTTATTCGATGCGATATAACTGAAAGAAAGGTAAAAGCAGAGAAGAACTCGATGCCGTCATATCAGGCATATCCAATCGGGTACCCCAGAATCATCACAATTATTCCTTTTATGTTTTTTTATTAACAAATGTGCCTGTAATCGTCTTCAAATCGTCGTCAGTGTATTTGATGCGATATGACAGAAAGAAAGGTAAAAGCAGAGAAAAACTCGACGCCGTCATAGTAGTAATGTCCATTTGGGTCCCCCAGAATCGACACAACCATTGCTTTTACCTTTGTTTATTAACAAATGCGCCTGTTACCATCCCCAAATCTTCGTCATTTTAGTCGATGCGATATGACTGAAAGAAAGGTAAAAGCAGAGAAGAACTCGATGCCGTCATATCAGGCACATCCATTCGGGTCCCGCAGAATGAGCACAATTATTGCTTTTATCTTTTTTTATTAACAAATGCGCCTGTAATCGTCTTCAAATCGTCGTCATTGTATTTGATGCGATACGACAGAAACAACCGTAAAAGCAGAGAAAAACTCTACGCCGTCATATTAGTAATGTCCATTTGGGTCCCCCAGAATCGACACAACCATTGCTTTTACCTATGTTTATTAACAAATGCGCCTGCTATCATCCCCAAATCTTCGCCATTTTATTCGATGCGATATAACTGAAAGAAAGGTAAAAGCAGAGAAGAACTCGAGGCCGTCATGTTAGTAATGTCTATTCGGGTCCCCCAGAATCGACACAACCATTGCGTTTACATTTGTTTATTAAAAAATGCGCCTGTTACCATCCCCAAATCTTCGTCATTTTATTCGATGCGATTTGACTCAAAGAAAGGTAAAAGAAGAGAAGAACTCGATGCCGTCATATCAGGCATATCCATTCGGGTCCCGCAGAATGAGCACAATTATTGCTTTTATCTTTTTTCATTAACAATTGCGCCTGTAATCGTCATCAAATCGTCGTCATTGTATTTGATGCGACACGACAGAAACAAAGGTAAAAGCAGAAAAAACCCTACGCCGTCATATTAGTAATGTCCATGTGGGTCCCACAGAATCGACACAACCATTGCTTTTACCTTTGTTTATTAACAAATGCGCCTGTTATCATCCCCAAATCTTCGTCATTTTATTCGATGCGATATAACTGAAAGAAAGGTAAAAGCAGAGAAGAACTCGATGCCGTCATACCAGGCATATCCAATTGGGTACCCCAGAATCATCACAATTATTGCTTGTATCTTTTTTTATTAACAAGTGCGCCTGTAATCGTCTTCAAATCGTCGTCAGTGTATTTGATGCGATATGACAGAAAGAAAGGTAAAAGCAGAGAAAAACTCGACGCCGTCATAGTAGTAATGTCCATTTGGGTCCCCCAGAATCGACACAACCATTGCTTTTACCTTTGTTTATTAACAAATGCGCCTGTTATCATCCCCAAATCTTCGTCATTGTATTTGAAGCAACATGACTGAAAGAAAGGTAAAAGCAGAGAAGAACTCGATGCCGTCGTGTTAGTAATGTCCATTCGGGTCCCCCAGAATCGACACAACCATTGCTTTTACCTTTGTTTATTAACAAATGCGCCTGTTATCATCCCCAAATCTTCGTCATTTTATTCGATGCGATATGACTAAAAGAAAGGTAAAAGCAGAGAAAAACTCGACGCCGTCATAGTAGTAATGTCCATTTGGGTCCCCCAGAATCGACACAACCATTGCTTTTCCCTTTGATTATTATCAAATGCGCCTGTTACCATCCCCAAATCTTCGTCATTTTAGTCGATGCGATATGACTGAAAGAAAGGTAAAAGCAGAGAAGAACTCGATGCCGTCATATCAGGCACATCCATTCGGCTCCGGCAGAATGAGCACAATTATTGCTTTTATCTTTTTTTATTAACAAATGCGCCTGTAATCGTCTTCAAATCGTCGTCATTGTATTTGATGCGATACGACAGAAACAAAGGTAAAAGCAGAGAAAAACTCTACGCCGTCTAATTAGTAATGTCCATTTGGGTCCCCCAGAATCGACACAACCATTGCTTTTACCTATGTTTATTAACAAATGCGCCTGTTATCATCCCCAAATCTTCGCCATTTTATTCGATGCGATATAACTGAAAGAAAGGTAAAAGCAGAGAAGAACTCGATGCCGTCGTGTTAGTAATATCCATTCGGGTCCCCCAGAATCGACACAACCATTGCGTTTACCTTTGTTTATTCACAAATGCGCCTGTTACCATCCCCAAATCTTCGTCATTTTATTCGATGCGATATGACTCAAAGAAAGGTAAAAGCAGAGAAGAACTCGATGCCGTCATATCAGGCATATCCATTCGGGTCCCGCAGAATGAGCACAATTAATGCTTTTATCTTTTTTTTATTAACAAATGCGCCTTTAATCGTCTTCAAATCGTCGTCATTGTATTTGATGCGACACGACAGAAACAAAGGAAAAAGCAGAGAAAAACTCTACGCCGTCATATCAGTAATGTCCATTTGGGTCTCCCAGAATCGACAGAACCATTGCTTTTACCTTTGTTTATTAACAAATGCGCCTGTTATCATCCCCAAATCTTCGTCATTTTATTCGATGCGATATAACTGAAAGAAAGGTAAAAGCAGAGAAGAACTCGATGCCGTCATACCAGGCATATCCAATCGGGTACCCCAGAATCATCACAATTATTGCTTGTATCTTTTTTTATTAATAAGTGCGCCTGTAATCGTCTTCAAATCGTCGTCAGTGTATTTGATGCGATATGACAGAAAGAAAGGTAAAAGCAGAGAAAAATTCGACGCCGTCATAGTAGTAATGTCCATTTGGGTCCCCCAGAATCGACACAACCATTGCTTTTACCTTTGTTTATTAACAAATGCGCCTGTTATCATCCCCAAATCTTCGTCATTGTATTTGAAGCAATATGACTGAAAGAAAGGTAAAAGCAGAGAAGAACTCGAGGCCGTCGTGTTAGTAATGTCCATTCGGGTCCCCCAGAATCGACACAACCATTGCTTTTACCTTTGTTTATTAACAAATGCGCCTGTTACCATCCCCAAATCTTCGTCATTTTATTCGATGCGATATAACTGAAAGAAAGGTAAAAGCAGAGAAGAACTCGATGCCGTCATATCAGGCATATCCAATCGGGTACCCCAGAATCATCACAATTATTGCTTTTATCTTTTTTATTAACAAATGCGCCTGTAATCGTCTTCAAATCGTCGTCATTGTATTTGATGCGATACGACAGAAACACAGGTAAAAGCAGAGAAAAACTCGACGCCGTCATATTAGTAATGTCCATTTGGGTCCCCCAGAATCGACACAACCATTGCTTTTACCTTTGTTTATTAACAAATGCGCCTGTTATCATCCCCAAATCTTCGTCATTTTATTCGATGCGATATGACTAAAAGAAAGGTAAAAGCAGAGAAGAACTCGATGCCGTCGTGTTAGTAATGTCCATTCGGGTCCGCCAGAAAGAGCACAATTATCGCATTTATGTTTTTTTTATTAACAAATGCGCCTGTAATCGTCTTCAAATCGTCGTCAGCGTATTTGATGCGATATGACAGAAAGAAAGGTAAATGCAGAGAAAAACTCGACGCCGTCATAGTAGTAATGTTCATTTGGGTCCCCCAGAATCGACACAACCATTGCTTTTACCTTTGTTTATTATCAAATGCGCCTGTTACCATCCCCAAATCTTCGTCATTTTAGTCGATGCGATATGACTGAAAGAAAGGTAAAAGCAGAGAAGAACTCGATGCCGTCGTGTTAGTAATGTCCATTCGGGTCCCCCAGAATCGACACAACCATTGCTTTTACCTTTGTTTATTGACAAATGCGCCTGTTATTATCCCCAAATCTTCGTCATTTTATTCGATGCGATATGACTGAAAGAAAGGTAAAAGCAGAGAAGAACTCGATGCCGTCGTGTTAGTAATGTCCATTCGGGTCCCCCAGAATCGACACAACCATTGCTTTTACCTTTGTTTATTAATAAATGCGCCTGTTATCATCCCCAAGTCTTCGTCATTGTATTTGAAGCAATATGACTGAAAGAAAGGTAAAAGCAGAGAAGAACTCGATTCCGTCGAGTTAGTAATGTCCATTCGGGTCCCCCAGAATCGACACAACCATTGCTTTTACCTTTGTTCATTAACAAATGCGCCTGTTATCATCCCCTAATCTTCATCATTTTATTCGATGCGATATAACTGAAAGAAAGGTAAAAGCAGAGAAGAACTCGATGCCGTCATATCAGGCATATCCATTCGGGTCCCGCAGAATGAGCACAATTATTGCTTTTATCTTTTTTTATTAACAAATGCGCCTGTAATCGTCTTCAAATCGTCGTCATTGTATTTGATGCGACACGACAGAAACAAAGGTAAAAGCAGAGAAAAACTCTTCGCCGTCATATTAGTAATGTCCATTTGGGTCCCCCAGAATCGACACAACCATTGCTTTTACCTATGTTTATTAACAAATGCGCCTGTTATCATCCCCAAATCTTCGCCATTTTATTCGATGCGATATAACTGAAAGAAAGGTAAAAGCAGAGAAGAACTCGATGCCGTCGTGCTAGTAATGTCCATTCGGGTCCCCCAGAAAGGGCACAATTATTGCTTTTATCTTTTTTTATTAACAAATGCGCCTGTAATCGTCTTCAAATCGTCGTCAGCGAATTTGATGCGATATGACAGAAAGAAAGGTAAATGCAGAGAAAAACTCGACGCCGTCATAGTAGTAATGTCCATTTGGCTCCCCCAGAATCGACACAACCATTGCTTTTACCTTTGTTTATTAACAAATGCGCCTGTTACCATCCCCAAATCTTCGTCATTTTAGTCGATGCGAAATGACTGAAAGAAAGGTAAAAGCAGAGAAGAACTCGATGCCGTCATATCAGGCACATCCATTCGGGTCCCGCAGAATGAGCACAATTATTGCTTTTATCTTTTTTTATTAAAAAATGCGCCTGTAATCGTCTTCAAATCGTCGTCATTGTATTTGATGCGATACGACAGAAACAACCGTAAAAGCAGAGAAAAACTCTACGCCGTCATATTAGTAATGTCCATTTGGGTCCCCCAGAATCGACACAACCATTGCTTTTACCTATGTTTATTAACAAATGCGCCTGCTATCATCCCCAAATCTTCGCTATTTTATTCGATGCGATATGACTCAAAGAAAGGTAAAAGCAGAGAAGAACTCGATGCCGTCATATCAGGCATAACCATTCGGGTACCCCAGAATCATCACAATTATTGCTTTTATCTTTTTTTATTAACAAATGCGCCTGTAATCGTCTTCAAATCGTCGTCATTGTATTTGAAGCAATATGACTGAAAGAAAGGTAAAAGCAGAGAAGAACTCGATGCCGTCGTGTTAGTAATGTCCATTCGGGTCCCCCAGAATCGACACAACCATTGCTTTTACCTTTGCTTATTAACAAATGCGCCTGTTACCATCCCCAAATCTTCGTCATTTTATTCGATGCGATATAACTGAAAGAAAGGTAAAAGCAGAGAAGAACTCGATGCCGTCATATCAGGCATATCCAATCGGGTACCCCAGAATCATCACAATTATTGCTTTTATCTTTTTTTATTAACAAATGCGCCTGTAATCGTCTTCAAATCGTCGTCATTGTATTTGATGCGATACGACAGAAACAAAGGTAAAGGCAGAGAAAAACTCGACGCCGTCATATTAGTAGTGTCCATTTGGGTCCCCCAGAATCGACACAACCATTGCTTTTACCTTTGTTAATTAACAAATGCGCCTGTTATCATCCCCAAATCTTCGTCATTTTATTCGATGCGATATGACTAAAAGAAAGGTAAAAGCAGAGAAGAACTCGATGCCGTCGCGTTAGTAATGTCCATTCGGGTCCCCCAGAAAGAGCACAATTATTGCTTTTATCTTGTTCTATTAACAAATGCGCCTGTAATCGTCTTCAAATCGTCGTCAGTGTATTTGATGCGATATGAGAGAAAGAAAGGTAAATGCAGAGAAAAACTCGACGCCGTCATAGTAGTAATGTCCATTTGGGTCCCCCAGAATCGACACAACCATTGCTTTTACCTTTGCTTATTAACAAATGCGCCTGTTACCATCCCCAAATCTTCGTCGTTTTAGTCGATGCGGTATGACTGAAAGAAAGGTAAAAGCAGAGAAGTACTCGATACCGTCATATCAGGCACATCCATTCGGGTCCCGCAGAATGAGCACAATTATTGCTTTTATCTTTTTTTATTAACAAATGCGCCTGTAATCGTCTTCAAATCGTCGTCATTGTATTTGATGCGATACGACAGAAACAAAGGTAAAAGCAGAGAAAAACTCTACGCCGTCAAATTAGTAATGTCCATTTGGGTCCCCCAGAATCGACACAACCATTGCTTTTACCTATGTTTATTAACAAATGCGCCTGTTATCATCCCCAAATCTTCGCCATTGTATTCGATGCGATATAACCGAAAGAAAGGTAAAAGCAGAGAAGACCTCGATGCCGTCGTGTTAGTAATGTCCATTCGGGTCCCCCAGAATCGACACAACCATTGCGTTTACCTTTGTTTATTAACAAATGCACCTATTACCATCCCCAAATCTTCGTCATTTTATTCGATGCGATATGACGCAAAGAAAGGTAAAAGCAGAGAAGAACTCGATGCCGTCATATCAGGCATATCCATTCGGGTCCCGCAGAATGAGCACAATTATTGCTTTTATCTTTTTTCATTAACAATTGCGCCTGTAATCGTCATCAAATCGTCGTCATTGTATTTGATGCGACACGACAGAAACAAAGGTAAAAGCAGAAAAAACCCTACGCCGTCATATTAGTAATGTCCATGTGGGTCCCACAGAATCGACACAACCATTGCTTTTACCTTTGTTTATTAACAAATGCGCCTGTTATCATCCCCAAATCTTCGTCATTTTATTCGATGCGATATAACTGAAAGAAAGGTAAAAGCAGAGAAGAACTCGATGCCGTCATACCAGGCATATCCAATTGGGTACCCCAGAATCATCACAATTATTGCTTGTATCTTTTTTTATTAACAAGTGCGCCTGTAATCGTCTTCAAATCGTCGTCAGTGTATTTGATGCGATATGACAGAAAGAAAGGTAAAAGCAGAGAAAAACTCGACGCCGTCATAGTAGTAATGTCCATTTGGGTCCCCCAGAATCGACACAACCATTGCTTTTACCTTTGTTTATTAACAAATGCGCCTGTTATCATCCCCAAATCTTCGTCATTGTATTTGAAGCAACATGACTGAAAGAAAGGTAAAAGCAGAGAAGAACTCGATGCCGTCGTGTTAGTAATGTCCATTCGGGTCCCCCAGAATCGACACAACCATTGCTTTTACCTTTGTTTATTAACAAATGCGCCTGTTATCATCCCCAAATCTTCGTCATTTTATTCGATGCGATATGACTAAAAGAAAGGTAAAAGCAGAGAAAAACTCGACGCCGTCATAGTAGTAATGTCCATTTGGGTCCCCCAGAATCGACACAACCATTGCTTTTCCCTTTGTTTATTATCAAATGCGCCTGTTACCATCCCCAAATCTTCGTCATTTTAGTCGATGCGATATGACTGAAAGAAAGGTAAAAGCAGAGAAGAACTCGATGCCGTCATATCAGGCACATCCATTCGGCTCCGGCAGAATGAGCACAATTATTGCTTTTATCTTTTTTTATTAACAAATGCGCCTGTAATCGTCTTCAAATCGTCGTCATTGTATTTGATGCGATACGACAGAAACAAAGGTAAAAGCAGAGAAAAACTCTACGCCGTCTAATTAGTAATGTCCATTTGGGTCCCCCAGAATCGACACAACCATTGCTTTTACCTATGTTTATTAACAAATGCGCCTGTTATCATCCCCAAATCTTCGCCATTTTATTCGATGCGATATAACTGAAAGAAAGGTAAAAGCAGAGAAGAACTCGATGCCGTCGTGTTAGTAATATCCATTCGGGTCCCCCAGAATCGACACAACCATTGCGTTTACCTTTGTTTATTCACAAATGCGCCTGTTACCATCCCCAAATCTTCGTCATTTTATTCGATGCGATATGACTCAAAGAAAGGTAAAAGCAGAGAAGAACTCGATGCCGTCATATCAGGCATATCCATTCGGGTCCCGCAGAATGAGCACAATTAATGCTTTTATCTTTTTTTTATTAACAAATGCGCCTTTAATCGTCTTCAAATCGTCGTCATTGTATTTGATGCGACACGACAGAAACAAAGGAAAAAGCAGAGAAAAACTCTACGCCGTCATATCAGTAATGTCCATTTGGGTCTCCCAGAATCGACAGAACCATTGCTTTTACCTTTGTTTATTAACAAATGCGCCTGTTATCATCCCCAAATCTTCGTCATTTTATTCGATGCGATATAACCGAAAGAAAGGTAAAAGCAGAGAAGACCTCGATGCCGTCGTGTTAGTAATGTCCATTCGGGTCCCCCAGAATCGACACAACCATTGCGTTTACCTTTGTTTATTAACAAATGCACCTATTACCATCCCCAAATCTTCGTCATTTTATTCGATGCGATATGACGCAAAGAAAGGTAAAAGCAGAGAAGAACTCGATGCCGTCATATCAGGCATATCCATTCGGGTCCCGCAGAATGAGCACAATTATTGCTTTTATCTTTTTTTATTAACATATGCGCCTGTAATCGTCTTCAAATCGTCGTCATTGTATTTGATGCGACACGACAGAAACAAAGGTAAAAGCAGAGAAAAACTCTTCGCCGTCATATTAGTAATGTCCATTTGGGTCCCCCAGAATCGACACAACCATTGCTTTTAACTATGTTTATTACCAAATGCGCCTGTTATCATCCCCAAATCTTCGCCATTTTATTCGATGCGATATAACTGAAAGAAAGGTGAAAGCAGAGAAGAACTCGATGCCGTCGTGCTAGTAATGTCCATTCGGGTCCCCCAGAAAGGGCACAACTATTGCTTTTATCTTTTTTTATTAACAAATGCGCCTGTAATCGTCTTCAAATCGTCGTCAGCGAATTTGATGCGATATGACAGAAAGAAAGGTAAATGCAGAGAAAAACTCGACGCCGTCATAGTAGTAATGTCCATTTGGGTCCCCCAGAATCGACACAACCATTGCTTTTACCTTTGTTTATTAACAAATGCGCCTGTTACCATCCCCAAATCTTCGTCATTTTAGTCGATGCGATATGACTGAAAGAAAGGTAAAAGCAGAGAAGAACTCGATGCCGTCATATCAGGCACATCCATTCGGGTCCCGCAGAATGAGCACAATTATTGCTTTTATCTTTTTTTATTAACAATTGCGCCTGTAATCGTCTTCAAATCGTCGTCATTGTATTTGATGCGACACGACAGAAACAAAGGTAAAAGCAGAAAAAACCCTACGCCGTCATATTAGTAATGTCCATTTGGGTCCCCCAGAATCGACACAACCATTGCTTTTACCTTTGTTTATTAACAAATGCGCCTGTTATCATCCCCAAATCTGCGTCATTGTATTAGAAGCAATATGACTGAAAGAAAGGTAAAAGCAGAGAAGAACTCGATGCCGTCGTGTTAGTAATGTCCATTCGGGTCCCCCAGAATCGACACAACCATTGCTTTTACCTTTGTTTATTAACAAATGCGCCTGTTACCATCCCCAAATCTTCGTCATTTTATTCGAAGCGATATAACTGAAAGAAAGGTAAAAGCAGAGAAGAACTCGATGCCGTCATATCAGGCATATCCAATCGGGTACCCCAGAATCATCACAATTATTGCTTTTATCTTTTTTATTAACAAATGCGCCTGTAATCGTCTTCAAATCGTCGTCATTGTATTTGATGCGATACGACAGAAACACAGGTAAAAGCAGAGAAAAACTCGACGCCGTCAGATTAGTAATGTCCATTCGGGCCCCCCAGAATCGACACAACCATTGCTTTTACCTTTGTTTATTAACACATGCGCCTGTTTTCATCTCCAAATCTTCGTCATTGTATGTGAAGCAATATGACCGAAAGAAAGGTAAAAGCAGAGAAGAACTCGATGCCGTCCTGTTAGTAATGTCCATTCGGGTCCCCCAGAAAGAGCACAATTATTGCATTTATCTTTTTTTATTAACAAATGCGCCTGTAATCGTCTCCAAATCGTCGTAAGTGTATTTGATGCGATACGACAGAAAGAAAGGTAAAAGCAGAGAAAACCTCGATGCCGTCATATTAGTAATGTCCATTTGGGTCCCCCAGAATCGACACAACCATTGCTTTTACCTCTGTTTATTAACAAATGCGCCTGTTATCATCCCCAAATCTTCGCCATTGTATTTGAAGCAATATGACTGAAAGAAAGGTAAAAGCAGAGAAGAGCTCGATTCCGTCGTGTTAGTAATGTCCATTCGGGTCCCCCAGAATCGACACAACCATTGCTTTTACCTTTGTTTATTAACAAATGCGCCTGTTACCATCCCCAAATCTTCGTCATTTTATTCGATGCGATATAACTGAAAGAAAGGTAAAAGCAGAGAAGAACTCGATGCCGTCATATCAGGCATATCCAATCGGGTACCCCAGAATCATTACAATTATTGCTTTTATCTTTTTTTATTAACAAATGCGCCTGTAATCGTCTTCAAATCGTCGTCATTGTATTTGATGCGATACGACAGAAACGAAGGTAAAAGCAGAGAACAACTCGACGCCGTCATATTAGTACTGTCCATTTGGGCCCCCCAGAATCGACACAACCATTGCTTTTACCTTTGTTTATTAACACATGCGCCTGTTTTCATCCCCAAATCTTCGTCATTGTATGTGAAGCAATATGACCGAAAGAAAGATAAAAGCAGAGAAGAACTCGATGCCGTCCTCTTAGTAATGTCCATTCGGGTCCCCCAGATAGAGCACAATTATTGCATTTATCTTTTTTTATTAACAAATGCGCCTGTAATCGTCTTCAAATCGTCGTCAGTGTATTTGATGCGATAGGACAGAAAGAAAGGTAAAAGAAGGGAAAAACTCGACGCCGTCATAGTAGTAATGTCCATTTGGGTCCCCCAGAATCGACACAACCATTGCTTTTACCTTTGTTTATTAACAAATGCGCCTGTTACCATCCCCAAATCTTCGTCATTTTAGTCGATGCGATATGACTGAAAGAAAGGTAAAAGCAGAGAAGAACTCGATGCCGTCATATGAGGCACATCCATTCGGGTCCCGCAGAATGAGCACAATTATTGCTTTTATCTTTTTTTATTAACAAATGCGCCTGTAATCGTCTTCAAATCGTCGTCATTGTATTTGATGCGATACGACAGAAACAACCGTAAAAGCAGAGAAAAACTCTACGCCGTCATATTAGTAATGTCCATTTGGGTCCCCCAGAATCGACACAACCATCGCTTTTACCTATGTTTATTAACAAATGCGCCTGCTATCATCCCCAAATCTTCGCCATTTTATTCGATGCGATATAACTGAAAGAAAGGTAAAAGCAGAGAAGAACTCGATGCCGTCGTGTTAGTAATGTCTATTCGGGTCCCCCAGAATCGACACAACCATTGCGTTTACATTTGTTTATTAAAAAATGCGCCTGTTACCATCCCCAAATCTTCGTCATTTTATTCGATGCGATTTGACTCAAAGAAAGGTAAAAGCAGAGAAGAACTCGATGCCGTCATATCAGGCATATCCATTCGGGTCCCGCAGAATGAGCACAATTATTGCTTTTATCTTTTTTCATTAACAATTGCGCCTGTAATCGTCATCAAATCGTCGTCATTGTATTTGATGCGACACGACAGAAACAAAGGTAAAAGCAGAAAAAACCCTACGCCGTCATATTAGTAATGTCCATGTGGGTCCCACAGAATCGACACAACCATTGCTTTTACCTTTGTTTATTAACAAATGCGCCTGTTATCATCCCCAAATCTTCGTCATTTTATTCGATGCGATATAACTGAAAGAAAGGTAAAAGCAGAGAAGAACTCGATGCCGTCATACCAGGCATATCCAATTGGGTACCCCAGAATCATCACAATTATTGCTTGTATCTTTTTTTATTAACAAGTGCGCCTGTAATCGTCTTCAAATCGTCGTCAGTGTATTTGATGCGATATGACAGAAAGAAAGGTAAAAGCAGAGAAAAACTCGACGCCGTCATAGTAGTAATGTCCATTTGGGTCCCCCAGAATCGACACAACCATTGCTTTTACCTTTGTTTATTAACAAATGCGCCTGTTATCATCCCCAAATCTTCGTCATTGTATTTGAAGCAACATGACTGAAAGAAAGGTAAAAGCAGAGAAGAACTCGATGCCGTCGTGTTAGTAATGTCCATTCGGGTCCCCCAGAATCGACACAACCATTGCTTTTACCTTTGTTTATTAACAAATGCGCCTGTTATCATCCCCAAATCTTCGTCATTTTATTCGATGCGATATGACTAAAAGAAAGGTAAAAGCAGAGAAGAACTCGATGCCGTCGTGTTAGTAATGTCCATTCGGGTCCGCCAGAAAGAGCACAATTATCGCATTTATGTTTTTTTATTAACAAATGCGCCTGTAATCGTCTGCAAATCGTCGTCAGCGTATTTGATGCGATATGACAGAAAGAAAGGTAAATGCAGAGAAAAACTCGACGCCGTCATAGTAGTAATGTCCATTTGGGTCCCCCAGAATCGACACAACCATTGCTTTTACCTTTGTTTATTATCAAATGCGCCTGTTACCATCCCCAAATCTTCGTCATTTTAGTCGATGCGATATGACTGAAAGAAAGGTAAAAGCAGAGAAGAACTCGATGCCGTCATATCAGGCACATCCATTCGGCTCCGGCAGAATGAGCACAATTATTGCTTTTATCTTTTTTTATTAACAAATGCGCCTGTAATCGTCTTCAAATCGTCGTCATTGTATTTGATGCGATACGACAGAAACAAAGGTAAAAGCAGAGAAAAACTCTACGCCGTCTAATTAGTAATGTCCATTTGGGTCCCCCAGAATCGACACAACCATTGCTTTTACCTATGTTTATTAACAAATGCGCCTGTTATCATCCCCAAATCTTCGCCATTTTATTCGATGCGATATAACTGAAAGAAAGGTAAAAGCAGAGAAGAACTCGATGCCGTCGTGTTAGTAATATCCATTCGGGTCCCCCAGAATCGACACAACCATTGCGTTTACCTTTGTTTATTCACAAATGCGCCTGTTACCATCCCCAAATCTTCGTCATTTTATTCGATGCGATATGACTCAAAGAAAGGTAAAAGCAGAGAAGAACTCGATGCCGTCATATCAGGCATATCCATTCGGGTCCCGCAGAATGAGCACAATTAATGCTTTTATCTTTTTTTTATTAACAAATGCGCCTTTAATCGTCTTCAAATCGTCGTCATTGTATTTGATGCGACACGACAGAAACAAAGGAAAAAGCAGAGAAAAACTCTACGCCGTCATATCAGTAATGTCCATTTGGGTCTCCCAGAATCGACAGAACCATTGCTTTTACCTTTGTTTATTAACAAATGCGCCTGTTATCATCCCCAAATCTTCGCCATTTTATTCGATGCGATTTAACTGAAAGAAAGGTAAAAGCAGAGAAGAACTCGATGCCGTCGTGCCAGTAACGTCCATTCGGGTCCCCCAGAAAGGGTACAATTATTGCTTTTATATTTTTTTAATAACAAATGCGCCTGTAATCGTCTTCAAATCGTCGTCAGTGTATTTGATGCGATATGACAGAAAGAAAGGTAAAAGCAGAGAAAAACTCGACGCCGTCATAGTAGTAATGTCCATTTGGGTCCCCCAGAATCGACACAACCATTGCTTTTACCTTTGTTTATTAACAAATGCGCCTGTTACCATCCCCAAATCTTCGTCATTTTAGTCGATGCGATATGACTGAAAGAAAGGTAAAAGCAGAGAAGAACTCGATGCCGTCATATCAGGCACATCCATTCGGGTCCCGCAGAATGAGCACAATTATTGCTTTTATCTTTTTTTATTAACAAATGCGCCTGTAATCGTCTTCAAATCGTCGTCATTGTATTTGATGCGATACGACAGAAACAACCGTAAAAGCAGAGAAAAACTCTACGCCGTCATATTAGTAATGTCCATTTGGGTCCCCCAGAATCGACACAACCATTGCTTTTACCTATGTTTATTAACAAATGCGCCTGCTATCATCCCCAAATCTTCGCCATTTTATTCGATGCGATATAACTGAAAGAAAGGTAAAAGCAGAGAAGAACTCGATGCCGTCGTGTTAGTAATGTCCATTCGGGTCCCCCAGAATCGACACAACCATTGCGTTTACATTTGTTTATTAAAAAATGCGCCTGTTACCATCCCCAAATCTTCGTCATCTTATTCGATGCGATTTGACTCAAAGAAAGGTAAAAGCAGAGAAGAACTCGATGCCGTCATATCAGGCATATCCATTCGGGTCCCGCAGAATGAGCACAATTATTGCTTTTATCTTTTTTCATTAACAATTGCGCCTGTAATCGTCATCAAATCGTCGTCATTGTATTTGATGCGACACGACAGAAACAAAGGTAAAAGCAGAAAAAACCCTACGCCGTCATATTAGTAATGTCCATGTGGGTCCCACAGAATCGACACAACCATTGCTTTTACCTTTGTTTATTAACAAATGCGCCTGTTATCATCCCCAAATCTTCGTCATTTTATTCGATGCGATATAACTGAAAGAAAGGTAAAAGCAGAGAAGAACTCGATGCCGTCATACCAGGCATATCCAATCGGGTACCCCAGAATCATCACAATTATTGCTTGTATCTTTTTTTATTAATAAGTGCGCCTGTAATCGTCTTCAAATCGTCGTCAGTGTATTTGATGCGATATTACAGAAAGAAAGGTAAAAGCAGAGAAAAACTCGACGCCGTCATAGTAGTAATGTCCATTTGGGTCCCCCAGAATCGACACAACCATTGCTTTTACCTTTGTTTATTAACAAATGCGCCTGTTATCATCCCCAAATCTTCGTCATTGTATTTGAAGCAATATGACTGAAAGAAAGGTAAAAGCAGAGAAGAACTCGAGGCCGTCGTGTTAGTAATGTCCATTCGGGTCCCCCAGAATCGACACAACCATTGCTTTTACCTTTGTTTATTAACAAATGCGCCTGTTACCATCCCCAAATCTTCGTCATTTTATTCGATGCGATATAACTGAAAGAAAGGTAAAAGCAGAGAAGAACTCGATGCCGTCATATCAGGCATATCCAATCGGGTACCCCAGAATCATCACAATTATTGCTTTTATCTTTTTTATTAACAAATGCGCCTGTAATCGTCTTCAAATCGTCGTCATTGTATTTGATGCGATACGACAGAAACACAGGTAAAAGCAGAGAAAAACTCGACGCCGTCATATTAGTAACGTCCATTTGGGTCCCCCAGAATCGACACAACCATTGCTTTTACCTTTGTTGATTAACAAATGCGCCTGTTATCATCCCCAAATCTTCGTCATTTTATTCGATGCGATATGACTAAAAGAAAGGTAAAAGCAGAGAAGAACTCGATGCCGTCGTGTTAGTAATGTCCATTCGGGTCCGCCAGAAAGAGCACAATTATCGCATTTATGTTTTTTTATTAACAAATGCGCCTGTAATCGTCTTGAAATCGTCGTCAGCGTATTTGATTCGATATGACAGAAAGAAAGGTAAATGCAGAGAAAAACTCGACGCCGTCATAGTAGTAATGTCCATTTGGGTCCCCCAGAATCGACACAACCATTGCTTTTACCTTTGTTTATTATCAAATGCGCCTGTTACCATCCCCAAATCTTCGTCATTTTAGTCGATGCGATATGACTGAAAGAAAGGTAAAAGCAGAGAAGAACTCGATGCCGTCATATCAGGCACATCCATTCGGCTCCGGCAGAATGAGCACAATTATTGCTTTTATCTTTTTTTATTAACAAATCCGCCTGTAATCGTCTTCAAATCGTCGTCATTGTATTTGATGCGATACGACAGAAACAAAGGTAAAAGCAGAGAAAAACTCTACGCCGTCTAATTAGTAATGTCCATTTGGGTCCCCCAGAATCGACACAACCATTGCTTTTACCTATGTTTATTAACAAATGCGCCTGTTATCATCCCCAAATCTTCGCCATTTTATTCGATGCGATATAACTGAAAGAAAGGTAAAAGCAGAGAAGAACTCGATGCCGTCATATCAGGCATATCCATTCGGGTCCCGCAGAATGAGCACAATTAATGCTTTTATCTTTTTTTTATTAACAAATGCGCCTTTAATCGTCTTCAAATCGTCGTCATTGTATTTGATGCGACACGACAGAAACAAAGGAAAAAGCAGAGAAAAACTCTACGCCGTCATATTAGTAATGTCCATTTGGGTCTCCCAGAATCGACAGAACCATTGCTTTTACCTTTGTTTATTAACAAATGCGCCTGTTATCATCCCCAAATCTTCGCCATTTTATTCGATGCGATATAACTGAAAGAAAGGTAAAAGCAGAGAAGAACTCGATGCCGTCGTGCTAGTAATGTCCATTCAAGTCCCCCAGAATCGACACAACCATTGCTTTCACCTTTGTTTATTAACAAATGCGCCTGCTATCATCCCCAAATCTTCGTCATTGTATTTGAAGCAATATGACTGAAAGAAAGGTAAAAGCAGAGAAGAAATCGATGCCGTCGTCTTAGTAATGTCCATTCGGGTCCCCCAGCATCGACACAACCATTGCTTTTACCTTTGCTTATTAACAAATGCGCCTGTTACCATCCCCAAATCTTCGTCATTTTATTCGATGCGATATGACTGAAATAAAGGTAAAAGCAGAGAAGAACTCGATGCCGTCATATTAGGCATATCCATTCGGGTCCCGCAGAATGAGCACAAATATTGCTTTTATCTTTTTTTATTAACAAATGCGCCTGTAATCGTCTTCAAATCGTCGTCATTGTATTTCATGCGACACGACAGAAACAAAGGTAAAAGCAGATATAAACTCTACGCCGTCATATTAGTAATGTCCATTTGGGTCTCCCAGAATCGACACAACCATTGCTTTTACGTTTGCTTATTAACAAATGCGCCTGTTAACATCCCAAAATTTTCGCCATTTTATTCGATGCGATATAACTGAACGAAAGGTAAAAGCAGAGAAGAACTCGATGCCGTCGTGTTAGTATTGTCCATTCGGGTCCCCCAGAAAGAGCACAATTATTGCTTTTATCTTTTTTTATTAACAAATGCGCCTGTAATCGTCTTCAAATGGTCGTCATTGAATTTGATGCGATACGACAGAAACAAAGGTAAAAGCAGAGAAACACTGGACGCCGTCATATTCGTAATGTCCATTTGGGCCCCCCAGAATCGACACAACAACAAATTGCTTTTACCTTTGTTTATTAACACATGCGCCTGTTATCATCCCCAAATCTTCGTCATTGTAGTTGAAGCAATATGACTGAAAGAAAGGTAGAAGCAGAGAAGAACTCGATGCTGTCGTGTTAGTAATGTCCATTCGGGTCCCCCAGAATCGACACAACCATTGCTTTTACCTTTGTTTATTGACAAATGCGCCTGTTATTATCCCCAAATCTTCGTCATTTTATTCGATGCGATATGACTGAAAGAAAGGTAAAAGCAGAGAAGAACTCGATGCCGTCGTGTTAGTAATGTCCATTCGGGTCCCCCAGAATCGACACAACCATTGCTTTTACCTTTGTTTATTAATAAATGCGCCTGTTATCATCCCCAAGTCTTCGTCATTGTATTTGAAGCAATATGACTGAAAGAAAGGTAAAAGCAGAGAAGAACTCGATTCCGTCGAGTTAGTAATGTCCATTCGGGTCCCCCAGAATCGACACAACCATTGCTTTTACCTTTGTTCATTACCAAATGCGCCTGTTATCATCCCCTAATCTTCATCATTTTATTCGATGCGATATAACTGAAAGAAAGGTAAAAGCAGAGAAGAACTCGATGCCGTCATATCAGGCATATCCATTCGGGTCCCGCAGAATGAGCACAATTATTGCTTTTATCTTTTTTTATTAACAAATGCGCCTGTAATCGTCTTCAAATCGTCGTCATTGTATTTGATGCGACACGACAGAAACAAAGGTAAAAGCAGAGAAAAACTCTTCGCCGTCATATTAGTAATGTCCATTTGGGTCCCCCAGAATCGACACAACCATTGCTTTTACCTATGTTTATTAACAAATGCGCCTGTTATCATCCCCAAATCTTCGCCATTTTATTCGATGCGATATAACTGAAAGAAAGGTAAAAGCAGAGAAGAACTCGATGCCGTCGTGCTAGTAATGTCCATTCGGTTCCCCCAGAATCGACACAACCATTGCTTTTACCTTTGTTTATTAACAAATGCGCCTGTTATCATCCCCAAATCTTCATCATTTTATTCGATGCGATATAACTGAAAGAAAGGTAAAAGCAGAGAAGAACTCGATGCCGTCATATCAGGCATATCCAATCGGGTACCCCAGAATCATCACAATTATTCCTTTTATGTTTTTTTATTAACAAATGTGCCTGTAATCGTCTTCAAATCGTCGTCAGTGTATTTGATGCGATATGACAGAAAGAAAGGTAAAAGCAGAGAAAAACTCGACGCCGTCATAGTAGTAATGTCCATTTGGGTCCCCCAGAATCGACACAACCATTGCTTTTACCTTTGTTTATTAACAAATGCGCCTGTTACCATCCCCAAATCTTCGTCATTTTAGTCGATGCGATATGACTGAAAGAAAGGTAAAAGCAGAGAAGAACTCGATGCCGTCATATCAGGCACATCCATTCGGGTCCCGCAGAATGAGCACAATTATTGCTTTTATCTTTTTTTATTAACAAATGCGCCTGTAATCGTCTTCAAATCGTCGTCATTGTATTTGATGCGATACGACAGAAACAACCGTAAAAGCAGAGAAAAACTCTACGCCGTCATATTAGTAATGTCCATTTGGGTCCCCCAGAATCGACACAACCATTGCTTTTACCTATGTTTATTAACAAATGCGCCTGCTATCATCCCCAAATCTTCGCCATTTTATTCGATGCGATATAACTGAAAGAAAGGTAAAAGCAGAGAAGAACTCGAGGCCGTCGTGTTAGTAATGTCTATTCGGGTCCCCCAGAATCGACACAACCATTGCGTTTACATTTGTTTATTAAAAAATGCGCCTGTTACCATCCCCAAATCTTCGTCATTTTATTCGATGCGATTTGACTCAAAGAAAGGTAAAAGAAGAGAAGAACTCGATGCCGTCATATCAGGCATATCCATTCGGGTCCCGCAGAATGAGCACAATTATTGCTTTTATCTTTTTTCATTAACAATTGCGCCTGTAATCGTCATCAAATCGTCGTCATTGTATTTGATGCGACACGACAGAAACAAAGGTAAAAGCAGAAAAAACCCTACGCCGTCATATTAGTAATGTCCATGTGGGTCCCACAGAATCGACACAACCATTGCTTTTACCTTTGTTTATTAACAAATGCGCCTGTTATCATCCCCAAATCTTCGTCATTTTATTCGATGCGATATAACTGAAAGAAAGGTAAAAGCAGAGAAGAACTCGATGCCGTCATACCAGGCATATCCAATTGGGTACCCCAGAATCATCACAATTATTGCTTGTATCTTTTTTTATTAACAAGTGCGCCTGTAATCGTCTTCAAATCGTCGTCAGTGTATTTGATGCGATATGACAGAAAGAAAGGTAAAAGCAGAGAAAAACTCGACGCCGTCATAGTAGTAATGTCCATTTGGGTCCCCCAGAATCGACACAACCATTGCTTTTACCTTTGTTTATTAACAAATGCGCCTGTTATCATCCCCAAATCTTCGTCATTGTATTTGAAGCAACATGACTGAAAGAAAGGTAAAAGCAGAGAAGAACTCGATGCCGTCGTGTTAGTAATGTCCATTCGGGTCCCCCAGAATCGACACAACCATTGCTTTTACCTTTGTTTATTAACAAATGCGCCTGTTATCATCCCCAAATCTTCGTCATTTTATTCGATGCGATATGACTAAAAGAAAGGTAAAAGCAGAGAAAAACTCGACGCCGTCATAGTAGTAATGTCCATTTGGGTCCCCCAGAATCGACACAACCATTGCTTTTCCCTTTGTTTATTATCAAATGCGCCTGTTACCATCCCCAAATCTTCGTCATTTTAGTCGATGCGATATGACTGAAAGAAAGGTAAAAGCAGAGAAGAACTCGATGCCGTCATATCAGGCACATCCATTCGGCTCCGGCAGAATGAGCACAATTATTGCTTTTATCTTTTTTTATTAACAAATGCGCCTGTAATCGTCTTCAAATCGTCGTCATTGTATTTGATGCGATACGACAGAAACAAAGGTAAAAGCAGAGAAAAACTCTACGCCGTCTAATTAGTAATGTCCATTTGGGTCCCCCAGAATCGACACAACCATTGCTTTTACCTATGTTTATTAACAAATGCGCCTGTTATCATCCCCAAATCTTCGCCATTTTATTCGATGCGATATAACTGAAAGAAAGGTAAAAGCAGAGAAGAACTCGATGCCGTCGTGTTAGTAATATCCATTCGGGTCCCCCAGAATCGACACAACCATTGCGTTTACCTTTGTTTATTCACAAATGCGCCTGTTACCATCCCCAAATCTTCGTCATTTTATTCGATGCGATATGACTCAAAGAAAGGTAAAAGCAGAGAAGAACTCGATGCCGTCATATCAGGCATATCCATTCGGGTCCCGCAGAATGAGCACAATTAATGCTTTTATCTTTTTTTTATTAACAAATGCGCCTTTAATCGTCTTCAAATCGTCGTCATTGTATTTGATGCGACACGACAGAAACAAAGGAAAAAGCAGAGAAAAACTCTACGCCGTCATATCAGTAATGTCCATTTGGGTCTCCCAGAATCGACAGAACCATTGCTTTTACCTTTGTTTATTAACAAATGCGCCTGTTATCATCCCCAAATCTTCGTCATTTTATTCGATGCGATATAACTGAAAGAAAGGTAAAAGCAGAGAAGAACTCGATGCCGTCATACCAGGCATATCCAATCGGGTACCCCAGAATCATCACAATTATTGCTTGTATCTTTTTTTATTAATAAGTGCGCCTGTAATCGTCTTCAAATCGTCGTCAGTGTATTTGATGCGATATGACAGAAAGAAAGGTAAAAGCAGAGAAAAATTCGACGCCGTCATAGTAGTAATGTCCATTTGGGTCCCCCAGAATCGACACAACCATTGCTTTTACCTTTGTTTATTAACAAATGCGCCTGTTATCATCCCCAAATCTTCGTCATTGTATTTGAAGCAATATGACTGAAAGAAAGGTAAAAGCAGAGAAGAACTCGAGGCCGTCGTGGTAGTAATGTCCATTCGGGTCCCCCAGAATCGACACAACCATTGCTTTTACCTTTGTTTATTAACAAATGCGCCTGTTACCATCCCCAAATCTTCGTCATTTTATTCGATGCGATATAACTGAAAGAAAGGTAAAAGCAGAGAAGAACTCGATGCCGTCATATCAGGCATATCCAATCGGGTACCCCAGAATCATCACAATTATTGCTTTTATCTTTTTTATTAACAAATGCGCCTGTAATCGTCTTCAAATCGTCGTCATTGTATTTGATGCGACACGACAGAAACAAAGGTAAAAGCAGAGAAAAACTCGACGCCGTCATATTAGTAATGTCCATTTGGGTCCCCCAGAATCGACACAACCATTGCTTTTACCTATGTTTATTAACAAATGCGCCTGTTATCATCCCCAAATCTTCGCCATTTTATTCGATGCGATATAACTGAAAGAAAGGTAAAAGCAGAGAAGAACTCGATGCCGTCGTGCTAGTAATGTCCATTCGGGTCCGCCAGAAAGAGCACAATTATCGCATTTATGTTTTTTTTATTAACAAATGCGCCTGTAATCGTCTTCAAATCGTCGTCAGCGTATTTGATGCGATATGACAGAAAGAAAGGTAAATGCAGAGAAAAACTCGACGCCGTCATAGTAGTAATGTCCATTTGGGTCCCCCAGAATCGACACAACCATTGCTTTTACCTTTGTTTATTATCAAATGCGCCTGTTACCATCCCCAAATCTTCGTCATTTTAGTCGATGCGATATGACTGAAAGAAAGGTAAAAGCAGAGAAGAACTCGATGCCGTCGTGTTAGTAATGTCCATTCGGGTCCCCCAGAATCGACACAACCATTGCTTTTACCTTTGTTTATTGACAAATGCGCCTGTTATTATCCCCAAATCTTCGTCATTTTATTCGATGCGATATGACTGAAAGAAAGGTAAAAGCAGAGAAGAACTCGATGCCGTCGTGTTAGTAATGTCCATTCGGGTCCCCCAGAATCGACACAACCATTGCTTTTACCTTTGTTTATTAATAAATGCGCCTGTTATCATCCCCAAGTCTTCGTCATTGTATTTGAAGCAATATGACTGAAAGAAAGGTAAAAGCAGAGAAGAACTCGATTCCGTCGAGTTAGTAATGTCCATTCGGGTCCCCCAGAATCGACACAACCATTGCTTTTACCTTTGTTCATTAACAAATGCGCCTGTTATCATCCCCTAATCTTCATCATTTTATTCGATGCGATATAACTGAAAGAAAGGTAAAAGCAGAGAAGAACTCGATGCCGTCATATCAGGCATATCCATTCGGGTCCCGCAGAATGAGCACAATTATTGCTTTTATCTTTTTTTATTAACAAATGCGCCTGTAATCGTCTTCAAATCGTCGTCATTGTATTTGATGCGACACGACAGAAACAAAGGTAAAAGCAGAGAAAAACTCTTCGCCGTCATATTAGTAATGTCCATTTGGGTCCCCCAGAATCGACACAACCATTGCTTTTACCTATGTTTATTAACAAATGCGCCTGTTATCATCCCCAAATCTTCGCCATTTTATTCGATGCGATATAACTGAAAGAAAGGTAAAAGCAGAGAAGAACTCGATGCCGTCGTGCTAGTAATGTCCATTCGGGTCCCCCAGAAAGGGCACAATTATTGCTTTTATCTTTTTTTATTAACAAATGCGCCTGTAATCGTCTTCAAATCGTCGTCAGCGAATTTGATGCGATATGACAGAAAGAAAGGTAAATGCAGAGAAAAACTCGACGCCGTCATAGTAGTAATGTCCATTTGGCTCCCCCAGAATCGACACAACCATTGCTTTTACCTTTGTTTATTAACAAATGCGCCTGTTACCATCCCCAAATCTTCGTCATTTTAGTCGATGCGAAATGACTGAAAGAAAGGTAAAAGCAGAGAAGAACTCGATGCCGTCATATCAGGCACATCCATTCGGGTCCCGCAGAATGAGCACAATTATTGCTTTTATCTTTTTTTATTAAAAAATGCGCCTGTAATCGTCTTCAAATCGTCGTCATTGTATTTGATGCGATACGACAGAAACAACCGTAAAAGCAGAGAAAAACTCTACGCCGTCATATTAGTAATGTCCATTTGGGTCCCCCAGAATCGACACAACCATTGCTTTTACCTATGTTTATTAACAAATGCGCCTGCTATCATCCCCAAATCTTCGCTATTTTATTCGATGCGATATGACTCAAAGAAAGGTAAAAGCAGAGAAGAACTCGATGCCGTCATATCAGGCATAACCATTCGGGTACCCCAGAATCATCACAATTATTGCTTTTATCTTTTTTTATTAACAAATGCGCCTGTAATCGTCTTCAAATCGTCGTCATTGTATTTGAAGCAATATGACTGAAAGAAAGGTAAAAGCAGAGAAGAACTCGATGCCGTCGTGTTAGTAATGTCCATTCGGGTCCCCCAGAATCGACACAACCATTGCTTTTACCTTTGCTTATTAACAAATGCGCCTGTTACCATCCCCAAATCTTCGTCATTTTATTCGATGCGATATAACTGAAAGAAAGGTAAAAGCAGAGAAGAACTCGATGCCGTCATATCAGGCATATCCAATCGGGTACCCCAGAATCATCACAATTATTGCTTTTATCTTTTTTTATTAACAAATGCGCCTGTAATCGTCTTCAAATCGTCGTCATTGTATTTGATGCGATACGACAGAAACAAAGGTAAAGGCAGAGAAAAACTCGACGCCGTCATATTAGTAGTGTCCATTTGGGTCCCCCAGAATCGACACAACCATTGCTTTTACCTTTGTTAATTAACAAATGCGCCTGTTATCATCCCCAAATCTTCGTCATTTTATTCGATGCGATATGACTAAAAGAAAGGTAAAAGCAGAGAAGAACTCGATGCCGTCGCGTTAGTAATGTCCATTCGGGTCCCCCAGAAAGAGCACAATTATTGCTTTTATCTTGTTCTATTAACAAATGCGCCTGTAATCGTCTTCAAATCGTCGTCAGTGTATTTGATGCGATATGAGAGAAAGAAAGGTAAATGCAGAGAAAAACTCGACGCCGTCATAGTAGTAATGTCCATTTGGGTCCCCCAGAATCGACACAACCATTGCTTTTACCTTTGCTTATTAACAAATGCGCCTGTTACCATCCCCAAATCTTCGTCGTTTTAGTCGATGCGGTATGACTGAAAGAAAGGTAAAAGCAGAGAAGTACTCGATACCGTCATATCAGGCACATCCATTCGGGTCCCGCAGAATGAGCACAATTATTGCTTTTATCTTTTTTTATTAACAAATGCGCCTGTAATCGTCTTCAAATCGTCGTCATTGTATTTGATGCGATACGACAGAAACAAAGGTAAAAGCAGAGAAAAACTCTACGCCGTCAAATTAGTAATGTCCATTTGGGTCCCCCAGAATCGACACAACCATTGCTTTTACCTATGTTTATTAACAAATGCGCCTGTTATCATCCCCAAATCTTCGCCATTGTATTCGATGCGATATAACCGAAAGAAAGGTAAAAGCAGAGAAGACCTCGATGCCGTCGTGTTAGTAATGTCCATTCGGGTCCCCCAGAATCGACACAACCATTGCGTTTACCTTTGTTTATTAACAAATGCACCTATTACCATCCCCAAATCTTCGTCATTTTATTCGATGCGATATGACGCAAAGAAAGGTAAAAGCAGAGAAGAACTCGATGCCGTCATATCAGGCATATCCATTCGGGTCCCGCAGAATGAGCACAATTATTGCTTTTATCTTTTTTCATTAACAATTGCGCCTGTAATCGTCATCAAATCGTCGTCATTGTATTTGATGCGACACGACAGAAACAAAGGTAAAAGCAGAAAAAACCCTACGCCGTCATATTAGTAATGTCCATGTGGGTCCCACAGAATCGACACAACCATTGCTTTTACCTTTGTTTATTAACAAATGCGCCTGTTATCATCCCCAAATCTTCGTCATTTTATTCGATGCGATATAACTGAAAGAAAGGTAAAAGCAGAGAAGAACTCGATGCCGTCATACCAGGCATATCCAATTGGGTACCCCAGAATCATCACAATTATTGCTTGTATCTTTTTTTATTAACAAGTGCGCCTGTAATCGTCTTCAAATCGTCGTCAGTGTATTTGATGCGATATGACAGAAAGAAAGGTAAAAGCAGAGAAAAACTCGACGCCGTCATAGTAGTAATGTCCATTTGGGTCCCCCAGAATCGACACAACCATTGCTTTTACCTTTGTTTATTAACAAATGCGCCTGTTATCATCCCCAAATCTTCGTCATTGTATTTGAAGCAACATGACTGAAAGAAAGGTAAAAGCAGAGAAGAACTCGATGCCGTCGTGTTAGTAATGTCCATTCGGGTCCCCCAGAATCGACACAACCATTGCTTTTACCTTTGTTTATTAACAAATGCGCCTGTTATCATCCCCAAATCTTCGTCATTTTATTCGATGCGATATGACTAAAAGAAAGGTAAAAGCAGAGAAAAACTCGACGCCGTCATAGTAGTAATGTCCATTTGGGTCCCCCAGAATCGACACAACCATTGCTTTTCCCTTTGTTTATTATCAAATGCGCCTGTTACCATCCCCAAATCTTCGTCATTTTAGTCGATGCGATATGACTGAAAGAAAGGTAAAAGCAGAGAAGAACTCGATGCCGTCATATCAGGCACATCCATTCGGCTCCGGCAGAATGAGCACAATTATTGCTTTTATCTTTTTTTATTAACAAATGCGCCTGTAATCGTCTTCAAATCGTCGTCATTGTATTTGATGCGATACGACAGAAACAAAGGTAAAAGCAGAGAAAAACTCTACGCCGTCTAATTAGTAATGTCCATTTGGGTCCCCCAGAATCGACACAACCATTGCTTTTACCTATGTTTATTAACAAATGCGCCTGTTATCATCCCCAAATCTTCGCCATTTTATTCGATGCGATATAACTGAAAGAAAGGTAAAAGCAGAGAAGAACTCGATGCCGTCGTGTTAGTAATATCCATTCGGGTCCCCCAGAATCGACACAACCATTGCGTTTACCTTTGTTTATTCACAAATGCGCCTGTTACCATCCCCAAATCTTCGTCATTTTATTCGATGCGATATGACTCAAAGAAAGGTAAAAGCAGAGAAGAACTCGATGCCGTCATATCAGGCATATCCATTCGGGTCCCGCAGAATGAGCACAATTAATGCTTTTATCTTTTTTTTATTAACAAATGCGCCTTTAATCGTCTTCAAATCGTCGTCATTGTATTTGATGCGACACGACAGAAACAAAGGAAAAAGCAGAGAAAAACTCTACGCCGTCATATCAGTAATGTCCATTTGGGTCTCCCAGAATCGACAGAACCATTGCTTTTACCTTTGTTTATTAACAAATGCGCCTGTTATCATCCCCAAATCTTCGTCATTTTATTCGATGCGATATAACTGAAAGAAAGGTAAAAGCAGAGAAGAACTCGATGCCGTCATACCAGGCATATCCAATCGGGTACCCCAGAATCATCACAATTATTGCTTGTATCTTTTTTTATTAATAAGTGCGCCTGTAATCGTCTTCAAATCGTCGTCAGTGTATTTGATGCGATATGACAGAAAGAAAGGTAAAAGCAGAGAAAAATTCGACGCCGTCATAGTAGTAATGTCCATTTGGGTCCCCCAGAATCGACACAACCATTGCTTTTACCTTTGTTTATTAACAAATGCGCCTGTTATCATCCCCAAATCTTCGTCATTGTATTTGAAGCAATATGACTGAAAGAAAGGTAAAAGCAGAGAAGAACTCGAGGCCGTCGTGTTAGTAATGTCCATTCGGGTCCCCCAGAATCGACACAACCATTGCTTTTACCTTTGTTTATTAACAAATGCGCCTGTTACCATCCCCAAATCTTCGTCATTTTATTCGATGCGATATAACTGAAAGAAAGGTAAAAGCAGAGAAGAACTCGATGCCGTCATATCAGGCATATCCAATCGGGTACCCCAGAATCATCACAATTATTGCTTTTATCTTTTTTATTAACAAATGCGCCTGTAATCGTCTTCAAATCGTCGTCATTGTATTTGATGCGATACGACAGAAACACAGGTAAAAGCAGAGAAAAACTCGACGCCGTCATATTAGTAATGTCCATTTGGGTCCCCCAGAATCGACACAACCATTGCTTTTACCTTTGTTTATTAACAAATGCGCCTGTTATCATCCCCAAATCTTCGTCATTTTATTCGATGCGATATGACTAAAAGAAAGGTAAAAGCAGAGAAGAACTCGATGCCGTCGTGTTAGTAATGTCCATTCGGGTCCGCCAGAAAGAGCACAATTATCGCATTTATGTTTTTTTTATTAACAAATGCGCCTGTAATCGTCTTCAAATCGTCGTCAGCGTATTTGATGCGATATGACAGAAAGAAAGGTAAATGCAGAGAAAAACTCGACGCCGTCATAGTAGTAATGTCCATTTGGGTCCCCCAGAATCGACACAACCATTGCTTTTACCTTTGTTTATTATCAAATGCGCCTGTTACCATCCCCAAATCTTCGTCATTTTAGTCGATGCGATATGACTGAAAGAAAGGTAAAAGCAGAGAAGAACTCGATGCCGTCGTGTTAGTAATGTCCATTCGGGTCCCCCAGAATCGACACAACCATTGCTTTTACCTTTGTTTATTGACAAATGCGCCTGTTATTATCCCCAAATCTTCGTCATTTTATTCGATGCGATATGACTGAAAGAAAGGTAAAAGCAGAGAAGAACTCGATGCCGTCGTGTTAGTAATGTCCATTCGGGTCCCCCAGAATCGACACAACCATTGCTTTTACCTTTGTTTATTAATAAATGCGCCTGTTATCATCCCCAAGTCTTCGTCATTGTATTTGAAGCAATATGACTGAAAGAAAGGTAAAAGCAGAGAAGAACTCGATTCCGTCGAGTTAGTAATGTCCATTCGGGTCCCCCAGAATCGACACAACCATTGCTTTTACCTTTGTTCATTAACAAATGCGCCTGTTATCATCCCCTAATCTTCATCATTTTATTCGATGCGATATAACTGAAAGAAAGGTAAAAGCAGAGAAGAACTCGATGCCGTCATATCAGGCATATCCATTCGGGTCCCGCAGAATGAGCACAATTATTGCTTTTATCTTTTTTTATTAACAAATGCGCCTGTAATCGTCTTCAAATCGTCGTCATTGTATTTGATGCGACACGACAGAAACAAAGGTAAAAGCAGAGAAAAACTCTTCGCCGTCATATTAGTAATGTCCATTTGGGTCCCCCAGAATCGACACAACCATTGCTTTTACCTATGTTTATTAACAAATGCGCCTGTTATCATCCCCAAATCTTCGCCATTTTATTCGATGCGATATAACTGAAAGAAAGGTAAAAGCAGAGAAGAACTCGATGCCGTCGTGCTAGTAATGTCCATTCGGGTCCCCCAGAAAGGGCACAATTATTGCTTTTATCTTTTTTTATTAACAAATGCGCCTGTAATCGTCTTCAAATCGTCGTCAGCGAATTTGATGCGATATGACAGAAAGAAAGGTAAATGCAGAGAAAAACTCGACGCCGTCATAGTAGTAATGTCCATTTGGCTCCCCCAGAATCGACACAACCATTGCTTTTACCTTTGTTTATTAACAAATGCGCCTGTTACCATCCCCAAATCTTCGTCATTTTAGTCGATGCGAAATGACTGAAAGAAAGGTAAAAGCAGAGAAGAACTCGATGCCGTCATATCAGGCACATCCATTCGGGTCCCGCAGAATGAGCACAATTATTGCTTTTATCTTTTTTTATTAAAAAATGCGCCTGTAATCGTCTTCAAATCGTCGTCATTGTATTTGATGCGATACGACAGAAACAACCGTAAAAGCAGAGAAAAACTCTACGCCGTCATATTAGTAATGTCCATTTGGGTCCCCCAGAATCGACACAACCATTGCTTTTACCTATGTGTATTAACAAATGCGCCTGCTATCATCCCCAAATCTTCGCTATTTTATTCGATGCGATATGACTCAAAGAAAGGTAAAAGCAGAGAAGAACTCGATGCCGTCATATCAGGCATAACCATTCGGGTACCCCAGAATCATCACAATTATTGCTTTTATCTTTTTTTATTAACAAATGCGCCTGTAATCGTCTTCAAATCGTCGTCATTGTATTTGAAGCAATATGACTGAAAGAAAGGTAAAAGCAGAGAAGAACTCGATGCCGTCGTGTTAGTAATGTCCATTCGGGTCCCCCAGAATCGACACAACCATTGCTTTTACCTTTGCTTATTAACAAATGCGCCTGTTACCATCCCCAAATCTTCGTCATTTTATTCGATGCGATATAACTGAAAGAAAGGTAAAAGCAGAGAAGAACTCGATGCCGTCATATCAGGCATATCCAATCGGGTACCCCAGAATCATCACAATTATTGCTTTTATCTTTTTTTATTAACAAATGCGCCTGTAATCGTCTTCAAATCGTCGTCATTGTATTTGATGCGATACGACAGAAACAAAGGTAAAGGCAGAGAAAAACTCGACGCCGTCATATTAGTAGTGTCCATTTGGGTCCCCCAGAATCGACACAACCATTGCTTTTACCTTTGTTAATTAACAAATGCGCCTGTTATCATCCCCAAATCTTCGTCATTTTATTCGATGCGATATGACTAAAAGAAAGGTAAAAGCAGAGAAGAACTCGATGCCGTCGCGTTAGTAATGTCCATTCGGGTCCCCCAGAAAGAGCACAATTATTGCTTTTATCTTGTTCTATTAACAAATGCGCCTGTAATCGTCTTCAAATCGTCGTCAGTGTATTTGATGCGATATGAGAGAAAGAAAGGTAAATGCAGAGAAAAACTCGACGCCGTCATAGTAGTAATGTCCATTTGGGTCCCCCAGAATCGACACAACCATTGCTTTTACCTTTGCTTATTAACAAATGCGCCTGTTACCATCCCCAAATCTTCGTCGTTTTAGTCGATGCGGTATGACTGAAAGAAAGGTAAAAGCAGAGAAGTACTCGATACCGTCATATCAGGCACATCCATTCGGGTCCCGCAGAATGAGCACAATTATTGCTTTTATCTTTTTTTATTAACAAATGCGCCTGTAATCGTCTTCAAATCGTCGTCATTGTATTTGATGCGATACGACAGAAACAAAGGTAAAAGCAGAGAAAAACTCTACGCCGTCAAATTAGTAATGTCCATTTGGGTCCCCCAGAATCGACACAACCATTGCTTTTACCTATGTTTATTAACAAATGCGCCTGTTATCATCCCCAAATCTTCGCCATTGTATTCGATGCGATATAACCGAAAGAAAGGTAAAAGCAGAGAAGACCTCGATGCCGTCGTGTTAGTAATGTCCATTCGGGTCCCCCAGAATCGACACAACCATTGCGTTTACCTTTGTTTATTAACAAATGCACCTATTACCATCCCCAAATCTTCGTCATTTTATTCGATGCGATATGACGCAAAGAAAGGTAAAAGCAGAGAAGAACTCGATGCCGTCATATCAGGCATATCCATTCGGGTCCCGCAGAATGAGCACAATTATTGCTTTTATCTTTTTTTATTAACATATGCGCCTGTAATCGTCTTCAAATCGTCGTCATTGTATTTGATGCGACACGACAGAAACAAAGGTAAAAGCAGAGAAAAACTCTTCGCCGTCATATTAGTAATGTCCATTTGGGTCCCCCAGAATCGACACAACCATTGCTTTTAACTATGTTTATTACCAAATGCGCCTGTTATCATCCCCAAATCTTCGCCATTTTATTCGATGCGATATAACTGAAAGAAAGGTGAAAGCAGAGAAGAACTCGATGCCGTCGTGCTAGTAATGTCCATTCGGGTCCCCCAGAAAGGGCACAACTATTGCTTTTATCTTTTTTTATTAACAAATGCGCCTGTAATCGTCTTCAAATCGTCGTCAGCGAATTTGATGCGATATGACAGAAAGAAAGGTAAATGCAGAGAAAAACTCGACGCCGTCATAGTAGTAATGTCCATTTGGGTCCCCCAGAATCGACACAACCATTGCTTTTACCTTTGTTTATTAACAAATGCGCCTGTTACCATCCCCAAATCTTCGTCATTTTAGTCGATGCGATATGACTGAAAGAAAGGTAAAAGCAGAGAAGAACTCGATGCCGTCATATCAGGCACATCCATTCGGGTCCCGCAGAATGAGCACAATTATTGCTTTTATCTTTTTTTATTAACAATTGCGCCTGTAATCGTCTTCAAATCGTCGTCATTGTATTTGATGCGACACGACAGAAACAAAGGTAAAAGCAGAAAAAACCCTACGCCGTCATATTAGTAATGTCCATTTGGGTCCCCCAGAATCGACACAACCATTGCTTTTACCTTTGTTTATTAACAAATGCGCCTGTTATCATCCCCAAATCTGCGTCATTGTATTAGAAGCAATATGACTGAAAGAAAGGTAAAAGCAGAGAAGAACTCGATGCCGTCGTGTTAGTAATGTCCATTCGGGTCCCCCAGAATCGACACAACCATTGCTTTTACCTTTGTTTATTAACAAATGCGCCTGTTACCATCCCCAAATCTTCGTCATTTTATTCGAAGCGATATAACTGAAAGAAAGGTAAAAGCAGAGAAGAACTCGATGCCGTCATATCAGGCATATCCAATCGGGTACCCCAGAATCATCACAATTATTGCTTTTATCTTTTTTATTAACAAATGCGCCTGTAATCGTCTTCAAATCGTCGTCATTGTATTTGATGCGATACGACAGAAACACAGGTAAAAGCAGAGAAAAACTCGACGCCGTCAGATTAGTAATGTCCATTCGGGCCCCCCAGAATCGACACAACCATTGCTTTTACCTTTGTTTATTAACACATGCGCCTGTTTTCATCCCCAAATCTTCGTCATTTTATTCGATGCGATATGACTAAAAGAAAGGTAAAAGCAGAGAAGAACTCGATGCCGTCGTGTTAGTAATGTCCATTCGGGTCCGCCAGAAAGAGCACAATTATCGCATTTATGTTTTTTTTATTAACAAATGCGCCTGTAATCGTCTTCAAATCGTCGTCAGCGTATTTGATGCGATATGACAGAAAGAAAGGTAAATGCAGAGAAAAACTCGACGCCGTCATAGTAGTAATGTCCATTTGGGTCCCCCAGAATCGACACAACCATTGCTTTTACCTTTGTTTATTATCAAATGCGCCTGTTACCATCCCCAAATCTTCGTCATTTTAGTCGATGCGATATGACTGAAAGAAAGGTAAAAGCAGAGAAGAACTCGATGCCGTCGTGTTAGTAATGTCCATTCGGGTCCCCCAGAATCGACACAACCATTGCTTTTACCTTTGTTTATTGACAAATGCGCCTGTTATTATCCCCAAATCTTCGTCATTTTATTCGATGCGATATGACTGAAAGAAAGGTAAAAGCAGAGAAGAACTCGATGCCGTCGTGTTAGTAATGTCCATTCGGGTCCCCCAGAATCGACACAACCATTGCTTTTACCTTTGTTTATTAATAAATGCGCCTGTTATCATCCCCAAGTCTTCGTCATTGTATTTGAAGCAATATGACTGAAAGAAAGGTAAAAGCAGAGAAGAACTCGATTCCGTCGAGTTAGTAATGTCCATTCGGGTCCCCCAGAATCGACACAACCATTGCTTTTACCTTTGTTCATTAACAAATGCGCCTGTTATCATCCCCTAATCTTCATCATTTTATTCGATGCGATATAACTGAAAGAAAGGTAAAAGCAGAGAAGAACTCGATGCCGTCATATCAGGCATATCCATTCGGGTCCCGCAGAATGAGCACAATTATTGCTTTTATCTTTTTTTATTAACAAATGCGCCTGTAATCGTCTTCAAATCGTCGTCATTGTATTTGATGCGACACGACAGAAACAAAGGTAAAAGCAGAGAAAAACTCTTCGCCGTCATATTAGTAATGTCCATTTGGGTCCCCCAGAATCGACACAACCATTGCTTTTACCTATGTTTATTAACAAATGCGCCTGTTATCATCCCCAAATCTTCGCCATTTTATTCGATGCGATATAACTGAAAGAAAGGTAAAAGCAGAGAAGAACTCGATGCCGTCGTGCTAGTAATGTCCATTCGGGTCCCCCAGAAAGGGCACAATTATTGCTTTTATCTTTTTTTATTAACAAATGCGCCTGTAATCGTCTTCAAATCGTCGTCAGCGAATTTGATGCGATATGACAGAAAGAAAGGTAAATGCAGAGAAAAACTCGACGCCGTCATAGTAGTAATGTCCATTTGGCTCCCCCAGAATCGACACAACCATTGCTTTTACCTTTGTTTATTAACAAATGCGCCTGTTACCATCCCCAAATCTTCGTCATTTTAGTCGATGCGAAATGACTGAAAGAAAGGTAAAAGCAGAGAAGAACTCGATGCCGTCATATCAGGCACATCCATTCGGGTCCCGCAGAATGAGCACAATTATTGCTTTTATCTTTTTTTATTAAAAAATGCGCCTGTAATCGTCTTCAAATCGTCGTCATTGTATTTGATGCGATACGACAGAAACAACCGTAAAAGCAGAGAAAAACTCTACGCCGTCATATTAGTAATGTCCATTTGGGTCCCCCAGAATCGACACAACCATTGCTTTTACCTATGTTTATTAACAAATGCGCCTGCTATCATCCCCAAATCTTCGCTATTTTATTCGATGCGATATGACTCAAAGAAAGGTAAAAGCAGAGAAGAACTCGATGCCGTCATATCAGGCATAACCATTCGGGTACCCCAGAATCATCACAATTATTGCTTTTATCTTTTTTTATTAACAAATGCGCCTGTAATCGTCTTCAAATCGTCGTCATTGTATTTGAAGCAATATGACTGAAAGAAAGGTAAAAGCAGAGAAGAACTCGATGCCGTCGTGTTAGTAATGTCCATTCGGGTCCCCCAGAATCGACACAACCATTGCTTTTACCTTTGCTTATTAACAAATGCGCCTGTTACCATCCCCAAATCTTCGTCATTTTATTCGATGCGATATAACTGAAAGAAAGGTAAAAGCAGAGAAGAACTCGATGCCGTCATATCAGGCATATCCAATCGGGTACCCCAGAATCATCACAATTATTGCTTTTATCTTTTTTTATTAACAAATGCGCCTGTAATCGTCTTCAAATCGTCGTCATTGTATTTGATGCGATACGACAGAAACAAAGGTAAAGGCAGAGAAAAACTCGACGCCGTCATATTAGTAGTGTCCATTTGGGTCCCCCAGAATCGACACAACCATTGCTTTTACCTTTGTTAATTAACAAATGCGCCTGTTATCATCCCCAAATCTTCGTCATTTTATTCGATGCGATATGACTAAAAGAAAGGTAAAAGCAGAGAAGAACTCGATGCCGTCGCGTTAGTAATGTCCATTCGGGTCCCCCAGAAAGAGCACAATTATTGCTTTTATCTTGTTCTATTAACAAATGCGCCTGTAATCGTCTTCAAATCGTCGTCAGTGTATTTGATGCGATATGAGAGAAAGAAAGGTAAATGCAGAGAAAAACTCGACGCCGTCATAGTAGTAATGTCCATTTGGGTCCCCCAGAATCGACACAACCATTGCTTTTACCTTTGCTTATTAACAAATGCGCCTGTTACCATCCCCAAATCTTCGTCGTTTTAGTCGATGCGGTATGACTGAAAGAAAGGTAAAAGCAGAGAAGTACTCGATACCGTCATATCAGGCACATCCATTCGGGTCCCGCAGAATGAGCACAATTATTGCTTTTATCTTTTTTTATTAACAAATGCGCCTGTAATCGTCTTCAAATCGTCGTCATTGTATTTGATGCGATACGACAGAAACAAAGGTAAAAGCAGAGAAAAACTCTACGCCGTCAAATTAGTAATGTCCATTTGGGTCCCCCAGAATCGACACAACCATTGCTTTTACCTATGTTTATTAACAAATGCGCCTGTTATCATCCCCAAATCTTCGCCATTGTATTCGATGCGATATAACCGAAAGAAAGGTAAAAGCAGAGAAGACCTCGATGCCGTCGTGTTAGTAATGTCCATTCGGGTCCCCCAGAATCGACACAACCATTGCGTTTACCTTTGTTTATTAACAAATGCACCTATTACCATCCCCAAATCTTCGCCATTTTATTCGATGCGATATAACTGAAAGAAAGGTGAAAGCAGAGAAGAACTCGATGCCGTCGTGCTAGTAATGTCCATTCGGGTCCCCCAGAAAGGGCACAACTATTGCTTTTATCTTTTTTTATTAACAAATGCGCCTGTAATCGTCTTCAAATCGTCGTCAGCGAATTTGATGCGATATGACAGAAAGAAAGGTAAATGCAGAGAAAAACTCGACGCCGTCATAGTAGTAATGTCCATTTGGGTCCCCCAGAATCGACACAACCATTGCTTTTACCTTTGTTTATTAACAAATGCGCCTGTTACCATCCCCAAATCTTCGTCATTTTAGTCGATGCGATATGACTGAAAGAAAGGTAAAAGCAGAGAAGAACTCGATGCCGTCATATCAGGCACATCCATTCGGGTCCCGCAGAATGAGCACAATTATTGCTTTTATCTTTTTTTATTAACAATTGCGCCTGTAATCGTCTTCAAATCGTCGTCATTGTATTTGATGCGACACGACAGAAACAAAGGTAAAAGCAGAAAAAACCCTACGCCGTCATATTAGTAATGTCCATTTGGGTCCCCCAGAATCGACACAACCATTGCTTTTACCTTTGTTTATTAACAAATGCGCCTGTTATCATCCCCAAATCTGCGTCATTGTATTAGAAGCAATATGACTGAAAGAAAGGTAAAAGCAGAGAAGAACTCGATGCCGTCGTGTTAGTAATGTCCATTCGGGTCCCCCAGAATCGACACAACCATTGCTTTTACCTTTGTTTATTAACAAATGCGCCTGTTACCATCCCCAAATCTTCGTCATTTTATTCGAAGCGATATAACTGAAAGAAAGGTAAAAGCAGAGAAGAACTCGATGCCGTCATATCAGGCATATCCAATCGGGTACCCCAGAATCATCACAATTATTGCTTTTATCTTTTTTATTAACAAATGCGCCTGTAATCGTCTTCAAATCGTCGTCATTGTATTTGATGCGATACGACAGAAACACAGGTAAAAGCAGAGAAAAACTCGACGCCGTCAGATTAGTAATGTCCATTCGGGCCCCCCAGAATCGACACAACCATTGCTTTTACCTTTGTTTATTAACACATGCGCCTGTTTTCATCCCCAAATCTTCGTCATTGTATGTGAAGCAATATGACCGAAAGAAAGGTAAAAGCAGAGAAGAACTCGATGCCGTCCTGTTAGTAATGTCCATTCGGGTCCCCCAGAAAGAGCACAATTATTGCATTTATCTTTTTTTATTAACAAATGCGCCTGTAATCGTCTCCAAATCGTCGTAAGTGTATTTGATGCGATACGACAGAAACAAAGGTAAAAGCAGAGAAAAACTCTACGCCGTCAAATTAGTAATGTCCATTTGGGTCCCCCAGAATCGACACAACCATTGCTTTTACCTATGTTTATTAACAAATGCGCCTGTTATCATCCCCAAATCTTCGCCATTGTATTCGATGCGATATAACCGAAAGAAAGGTAAAAGCAGAGAAGACCTCGATGCCGTCGTGTTAGTAATGTCCATTCGGGTCCCCCAGAATCGACACAACCATTGCGTTTACCTTTGTTTATTAACAAATGCACCTATTACCATCCCCAAATCTTCGCCATTTTATTCGATGCGATATAACTGAAAGAAAGGTGAAAGCAGAGAAGAACTCGATGCCGTCGTGCTAGTAATGTCCATTCGGGTCCCCCAGAAAGGGCACAACTATTGCTTTTATCTTTTTTTATTAACAAATGCGCCTGTAATCGTCTTCAAATCGTCGTCAGCGAATTTGATGCGATATGACAGAAAGAAAGGTAAATGCAGAGAAAAACTCGACGCCGTCATAGTAGTAATGTCCATTTGGGTCCCCCAGAATCGACACAACCATTGCTTTTACCTTTGTTTATTAACAAATGCGCCTGTTACCATCCCCAAATCTTCGTCATTTTAGTCGATGCGATATGACTGAAAGAAAGGTAAAAGCAGAGAAGAACTCGATGCCGTCATATCAGGCACATCCATTCGGGTCCCGCAGAATGAGCACAATTATTGCTTTTATCTTTTTTTATTAACAATTGCGCCTGTAATCGTCTTCAAATCGTCGTCATTGTATTTGATGCGACACGACAGAAACAAAGGTAAAAGCAGAAAAAACCCTACGCCGTCATATTAGTAATGTCCATTTGGGTCCCCCAGAATCGACACAACCATTGCTTTTACCTTTGTTTATTAACAAATGCGCCTGTTATCATCCCCAAATCTGCGTCATTGTATTAGAAGCAATATGACTGAAAGAAAGGTAAAAGCAGAGAAGAACTCGATGCCGTCGTGTTAGTAATGTCCATTCGGGTCCCCCAGAATCGACACAACCATTGCTTTTACCTTTGTTTATTAACAAATGCGCCTGTTACCATCCCCAAATCTTCGTCATTTTATTCGAAGCGATATAACTGAAAGAAAGGTAAAAGCAGAGAAGAACTCGATGCCGTCATATCAGGCATATCCAATCGGGTACCCCAGAATCATCACAATTATTGCTTTTATCTTTTTTATTAACAAATGCGCCTGTAATCGTCTTCAAATCGTCGTCATTGTATTTGATGCGATACGACAGAAACACAGGTAAAAGCAGAGAAAAACTCGACGCCGTCAGATTAGTAATGTCCATTCGGGCCCCCCAGAATCGACACAACCATTGCTTTTACCTTTGTTTATTAACACATGCGCCTGTTTTCATCCCCAAATCTTCGTCATTGTATGTGAAGCAATATGACCGAAAGAAAGGTAAAAGCAGAGAAGAACTCGATGCCGTCCTGTTAGTAATGTCCATTCGGGTCCCCCAGAAAGAGCACAATTATTGCATTTATCTTTTTTTATTAACAAATGCGCCTGTAATCGTCTCCAAATCGTCGTAAGTGTATTTGATGCGATACGACAGAAAGAAAGGTAAAAGCAGAGAAAACCTCGATGCCGTCATATTAGTAATGTCCATTTGGGTCCCCCAGAATCGACACAACCATTGCTTTTACCTCTGTTTATTAACAAATGCGCCTGTTATCATCCCCAAATCTTCGCCATTGTATTTGAAGCAATATGACTGAAAGAAAGGTAAAAGCAGAGAAGAGCTCGATTCCGTCGTGTTAGTAATGTCCATTCGGGTCCCCCAGAATCGACACAACCATTGCTTTTACCTTTGTTTATTAACAAATGCGCCTGTTACCATCCCCAAATCTTCGTCATTTTATTCGATGCGATATAACTGAAAGAAAGGTAAAAGCAGAGAAGAACTCGATGCCGTCATATCAGGCATATCCAATCGGGTACCCCAGAATCATTACAATTATTGCTTTTATCTTTTTTTATTAACAAATGCGCCTGTAATCGTCTTCAAATCGTCGTCATTGTATTTGATGCGATACGACAGAAACGAAGGTAAAAGCAGAGAACAACTCGACGCCGTCATATTAGTACTGTCCATTTGGGCCCCCCAGAATCGACACAACCATTGCTTTTACCTTTGTTTATTAACACATGCGCCTGTTTTCATCCCCAAATCTTCGTCATTGTATGTGAAGCAATATGACCGAAAGAAAGATAAAAGCAGAGAAGAACTCGATGCCGTCCTCTTAGTAATGTCCATTCGGGTCCCCCAGATAGAGCACAATTATTGCATTTATCTTTTTTTATTAACAAATGCGCCTGTAATCGTCTTCAAATCGTCGTCAGTGTATTTGATGCGATAGGACAGAAAGAAAGGTAAAAGAAGAGAAAAACTCGATGCCGTCATATTAGTAATGTCCATTTGGGTCCCCCAGAATCGACACAACCATTGCTTTTACGTCTGTTTATTAACAAATGCGCCAGTTACCATCCCCTAATCTTCGTCATTGGATTTGAAGCAATATAACTGAAAGAAAGGTAAAAGCAGAGAAGAACTCGATTCCGTCGTGTTAGGAATGTCCATTCGGTTCCCCCAGAATCGACACAACCATTGCTTTTACCTTTGTTTATTAACAAATGCGCCTGTTATCATCCCCAAATCTTCATCATTTTATTCGATGCGATATAACTGAAAGAAAGGTAAAAGCAGAGAAGAACTCGATGCCGTCATATCAGGCATATCCAATCGGGTACCCCAGAATCATCACAATTATTCCTTTTATCTTTTTTTATTAACAAATGTGCCTGTAATCGTCTTCAAATCGTCGTCAGTGTATTTGATGCGATATGACAGAAAGAAAGGTAAAAGCAGAGAAAAACTCGACGCCGTCATAGTAGTAATGTCCATTTGGGTCCCCCAGAATCGACACAACCATTGCTTTTACCTTTGTTTATTAACAAATGCGCCTGTTACCATCCCCAAATCTTCGTCATTTTAGTCGATGCGATATGACTGAAAGAAAGGTAAAAGCAGAGAAGAACTCGATGCCGTCATATGAGGCACATCCATTCGGGTCCCGCAGAATGAGCACAATTATTGCTTTTATCTTTTTTTATTAACAAATGCGCCTGTAATCGTCTTCAAATCGTCGTCATTGTATTTGATGCGATACGACAGAAACAACCGTAAAAGCAGAGAAAAACTCTACGCCGTCATATTAGTAATGTCCATTTGGGTCCCCCAGAATCGACACAACCATTGCTTTTACCTATTTTTATTAACAAATGCGCCTGCTATCATCCCCAAATCTTCGCCATTTTATTCGATGCGATATAACTGAAAGAAAGGTAAAAGCAGAGAAGAACTCGATGCCGTCGTGTTAGTAATGTCTATTCGGGTCCCCCAGAATCGACACAACCATTGCGTTTACATTTGTTTATTAAAAAATGCGCCTGTTACCATCCCCAAATCTTCGTCATTTTATTCGATGCGATTTGACTCAAAGAAAGGTAAAAGCAGAGAAGAACTCGATGCCGTCATATCAGGCATATCCATTCGGGTCCCGCAGAATGAGCACAATTATTGCTTTTATCTTTTTTCATTAACAATTGCGCCTGTAATCGTCATCAAATCGTCGTCATTGTATTTGATGCGACACGACAGAAACAAAGGTAAAAGCAGAAAAAACCCTACGCCGTCATATTAGTAATGTCCATGTGGGTCCCACAGAATCGACACAACCATTGCTTTTACCTTTGTTTATTAACAAATGCGCCTGTTATCATCCCCAAATCTTCGTCATTTTATTCGATGCGATATAACTGAAAGAAAGGTAAAAGCAGAGAAGAACTCGATGCCGTCATACCAGGCATATCCAATTGGGTACCCCAGAATCATCACAATTATTGCTTGTATCTTTTTTTATTAACAAGTGCGCCTATAATCGTCTTCAAATCGTCGTCAGTGTATTTGATGCGATATGACAGAAAGAAAGGTACAAGCAGAGAAAAACTCGACGCCGTCATAGTAGTAATGTCCATTTGGGTCCCCCAGAATCGACACAACCATTGCTTTTACCTTTGTTTATTAACAAATGCGCCTGTTATCATCCCCAAATCTTCGTCATTGTATTTGAAGCAACATGACTGAAAGAAAGGTAAAAGCAGAGAAGAACTCGATGCCGTCGTGTTAGTAATGTCCATTCGGGTCCCCCAGAATCGACACAACCATTGCTTTTACCTTTGTTTATTAACAAATGCGCCTGTTATCATCCCCAAATCTTCGTCATTTTATTCGATGCGATATGACTAAAAGAAAGGTAAAAGCAGAGAAGAACTCGATGCCGTCGTGTTAGTAATGTCCATTCGGGTCCGCCAGAAAGAGCACAATTATCGCATTTATGTTTTTTTATTAACAAATGCGCCTGTAATCGTCTGCAAATCGTCGTCAGCGTATTTGATGCGATATGACAGAAAGAAAGGTAAATGCAGAGAAAAACTCGACGCCGTCATAGTAGTAATGTCCATTTGGGTCCCCCAGAATCGACACAACCATTGCTTTTACCTTTGTTTATTATCAAATGCGCCTGTTACCATCCCCAAATCTTCGCCATTTTAGTCGATGCGATATGACTGAAAGAAAGGTAAAAGCAGAGAAGAACTCGATGCCGTCATATCAGGCACATCCATTCGGCTCCGGCAGAATGAGCACAATTATTGCTTTTATCTTTTTTTATTAACAAATGCGCCTGTAATCGTCTTCAAATCGTCGTCATTGTATTTGATGCGATACGACAGAAACAAAGGTAAAAGCAGAGAAAAACTCTACGCCGTCTAATTAGTAATGTCCATTTGGGTCCCCCAGAATCGACACAACCATTGCTTTTACCTATGTTTATTAACAAATGCGCCTGTTATCATCCCCAAATCTTCGCCATTTTATTCGATGCGATATAACTGAAAGAAAGGTAAAAGCAGAGAAGAACTCGATGCCGTCGTGTTAGTAATATCCATTCGGGTCCCCCAGAATCGACACAACCATTGCGTTTACCTTTGTTTATTCACAAATGCGCCTGTTACCATCCCCAAATCTTCGTCATTTTATTCGATGCGATATGACTCAAAGAAAGGTAAAAGCAGAGAAGAACTCGATGCCGTCATATCAGGCATATCCATTCGGGTCCCGCAGAATGAGCACAATTAATGCTTTTATCTTTTTTTTATTAACAAATGCGCCTTTAATCGTCTTCAAATCGTCGTCATTGTATTTGATGCGACACGACAGAAACAAAGGAAAAAGCAGAGAAAAACTCTACGCCGTCATATCAGTAATGTCCATTTGGGTCTCCCAGAATCGACAGAACCATTGCTTTTACCTTTGTTTATTAACAAATGCGCCTGTTATCATCCCCAAATCTTCGCCATTTTATTCGATGCGATTTAACTGAAAGAAAGGTAAAAGCAGAGAAGAACTCGATGCCGTCGTGCCAGTAACGTCCATTCGGGTCCCCCAGAAAGGGTACAATTATTGCTTTTATATTTTTTTAATAACAAATGCGCCTGTAATCGTCTTCAAATCGTCGTCAGTGTATTTGATGCGATATGACAGAAAGAAAGGTAAAAGCAGAGAAAAACTCGACGCCGTCATAGTAGTAATGTCCATTTGGGTCCCCCAGAATCGACACAACCATTGCTTTTACCTTTGTTTATTAACAAATGCGCCTGTTACCATCCCCAAATCTTCGTCATTTTAGTCGATGCGATATGACTGAAAGAAAGGTAAAAGCAGAGAAGAACTCGATGCCGTCATATCAGGCACATCCATTCGGGTCCCGCAGAATGAGCACAATTATTGCTTTTATCTTTTTTTATTAACAAATGCGCCTGTAATCGTCTTCAAATCGTCGTCATTGTATTTGATGCGATACGACAGAAACAACCGTAAAAGCAGAGAAAAACTCTACGCCGTCATATTAGTAATGTCCATTTGGGTCCCCCAGAATCGACACAACCATTGCTTTTACCTATGTTTATTAACAAATGCGCCTGCTATCATCCCCAAATCTTCGCCATTTTATTCGATGCGATATAACTGAAAGAAAGGTAAAAGCAGAGAAGAACTCGATGCCGTCGTGTTAGTAATGTCCATTCGGGTCCCCCAGAATCGACACAACCATTGCGTTTACATTTGTTTATTAAAAAATGCGCCTGTTACCATCCCCAAATCTTCGTCATTTTATTCGATGCGATTTGACTCAAAGAAAGGTAAAAGCAGAGAAGAACTCGATGCCGTCATATCAGGCATATCCATTCGGGTCCCGCAGAATGAGCACAATTATTGCTTTTATCTTTTTTCATTAACAATTGCGCCTGTAATCGTCATCAAATCGTCGTCATTGTATTTGATGCGACACGACAGAAACAAAGGTAAAAGCAGAAAAAACCCTACGCCGTCATATTAGTAATGTCCATGTGGGTCCCACAGAATCGACACAACCATTGCTTTTACCTTTGTTTATTAACAAATGCGCCTGTTATCATCCCCAAATCTTCGTCATTTTATTCGATGCGATATAACTGAAAGAAAGGTAAAAGCAGAGAAGAACTCGATGCCGTCATACCAGGCATATCCAATCGGGTACCCCAGAATCATCACAATTATTGCTTGTATCTTTTTTTATTAATAAGTGCGCCTGTAATCGTCTTCAAATCGTCGTCAGTGTATTTAATGCGATATGACAGAAAGAAAGGTAAAAGCAGAGAAAAACTCGACGCCGTCATAGTAGTAATGTCCATTTGGGTCCCCCAGAATCGACACAACCATTGCTTTTACCTTTGTTTATTAACAAATGCGCCTGTTATCATCCCCAAATCTTCGTCATTGTATTTGAAGCAATATGACTGAAAGAAAGGTAAAAGCAGAGAAGAACTCGAGGCCGTCGTGTTAGTAATGTCCATTCGGGTCCCCCAGAATCGACACAACCATTGCTTTTACCTTTGTTTATTAACAAATGCGCCTGTTACCATCCCCAAATCTTCGTCATTTTATTCGATGCGATATAACTGAAAGAAAGGTAAAAGCAGAGAAGAACTCGATGCCGTCATATCAGGCATATCCAATCGGGTACCCCAGAATCATCACAATTATTGCTTTTATCTTTTTTATTAACAAATGCGCCTGTAATCGTCTTCAAATCGTCGTCATTGTATTTGATGCGATACGACAGAAACACAGGTAAAAGCAGAGAAAAACTCGACGCCGTCATATTAGTAATGTCCATTTGGGTCCCCCAGAATCGACACAACCATTGCTTTTACCTTTGTTGATTAACAAATGCGCCTGTTATCATCCCCAAATCTTCGTCATTTTATTCGATGCGATATGACTAAAAGAAAGGTAAAAGCAGAGAAGAACTCGATGCCGTCGTGTTAGTAATGTCCATTCGGGTCCGCCAGAAAGAGCACAATTATCGCATTTATGTTTTTTTATTAACAAATGCGCCTGTAATCGTCTTCAAATCGTCGTCAGCGTATTTGATTCGATATGACAGAAAGAAAGGTAAATGCAGAGAAAAACTCGACGCCGTCATAGTAGTAATGTCCATTTGGGTCCCCCAGAATCGACACAACCATTGCTTTTACCTTTGTTTATTATCAAATGCGCCTGTTACCATCCCCAAATCTTCGTCATTTTAGTCGATGCGATATGACTGAAAGAAAGGTAAAAGCAGAGAAGAACTCGATGCCGTCATATCAGGCACATCCATTCGGCTCCGGCAGAATGAGCACAATTATTGCTTTTATCTTTTTTTATTAACAAATCCGCCTGTAATCGTCTTCAAATCGTCGTCATTGTATTTGATGCGATACGACAGAAACAAAGGTAAAAGCAGAGAAAAACTCTACGCCGTCTAATTAGTAATGTCCATTTGGGTCCCCCAGAATCGACACAACCATTGCTTTTACCTATGTTTATTAACAAATGCGCCTGTTATCATCCCCAAATCTTCGCCATTTTATTCGATGCGATATAACTGAAAGAAAGGTAAAAGCAGAGAAGAACTCGATGCCGTCATATCAGGCATATCCATTCGGGTCCCGCAGAATGAGCACAATTAATGCTTTTATCTTTTTTTTATTAACAAATGCGCCTTTAATCGTCTTCAAATCGTCGTCATTGTATTTGATGCGACACGACAGAAACAAAGGAAAAAGCAGAGAAAAACTCTACGCCGTCATATTAGTAATGTCCATTTGGGTCTCCCAGAATCGACAGAACCATTGCTTTTACCTTTGTTTATTAACAAATACGCCTGTTATCATCCCCAAATCTTCGCCATTTTATTCGATGCGATATAACTGAAAGAAAGGTAAAAGCAGAGAAGAACTCGATGCCGTCGTGCTAGTAATGTCCATTCGAGTCCCCCAGAATCGACACAACCATTGCTTTCACCTTTGTTTATTAACAAATGCGCCTGCTATCATCCCCAAATCTTCGTCATTGTATTTGAAGCAATATGACTGAAAGAAAGGTAAAAGCAGAGAAGAAATCGATGCCGTCGTCTTAGTAATGTCCATTCGGGTCCCCCAGCATCGACACAACCATTGCTTTTACCTTTGCTTATTAACAAATGCGCCTGTTACCATCCCCAAATCTTCGTCATTTTATTCGATGCGATATGACTGAAATAAAGGTAAAAGCAGAGAAGAACTCGATGCCGTCATATTAGGCATATCCATTCGGGTCCCGCAGAATGAGCACAAATATTGCTTTTATCTTTTTTTATTAACAAATGCGCCTGTAATCGTCTTCAAATCGTCGTCATTGTATTTCATGCGACACGACAGAAACAAAGGTAAAAGCAGATATAAACTCTACGCCGTCATATTAGTAATGTCCATTTGGGTCTCCCAGAATCGACACAACCATTGCTTTTACGTTTGCTTATTAACAAATGCGCCTGTTAACATCCCAAAATTTTCGCCATTTTATTCGATGCGATATAACTGAACGAAAGGTAAAAGCAGAGAAGAACTCGATGCCGTCGTGTTAGTATTGTCCATTCGGGTCCCCCAGAAAGAGCACAATTATTGCTTTTATCTTTTTTTATTAACAAATGCGCCTGTAATCGTCTTCAAATGGTCCTCATTGAATTTGATGCGATACGACAGAAACAAAGGTAAAAGCAGAGAAACACTGGACGCCGTCATATTAGTAATGTCCATTTGGGCCCCCCAGAATCGACACAACAACAAATTGCTTTTACCTTTGTTTAATAACACATGCGCCTGTTATCATCCCCAAATCTTCGTCATTGTAGTTGAAGCAATATGACTGAAAGAAAGGTAGAAGCAGAGAAGAACTCGATGCTGTCGTGTTAGTAATGTCCATTCGGGTCCCCCAGAATCGACACAACCATTGCTTTTACCTTTGTTTATTGACAAATGCGCCTGTTATTATCCCCAAATCTTCGTCATTTTATTCGATGCGATATGACTGAAAGAAAGGTAAAAGCAGAGAAGAACTCGATGCCGTCGTGTTAGTAATGCCCATTCGGGTCCCCCAGAATCGACACAACCATTGCTTTTACCTTTGTTTATTAATAAATGCGCCTGTTATCATCCCCAAGTCTTCGTCATTGTATTTGAAGCAATATGACTGAAAGAAAGGTAAAAGCAGAGAAGAACTCGATTCCGTCGAGTTAGTAATGTCCATTCGGGTCCCCCAGAATCGACACAACCATTGCTTTTACCTTTGTTCATTACCAAATGCGCCTGTTATCATCCCCTAATCTTCATCATTTTATTCGATGCGATATAACTGAAAGAAAGGTAAAAGCAGAGAAGAACTCGATGCCGTCATATCAGGCATATCCATTCGGGTCCCGCAGAATGAGCACAATTATTGCTTTTATCTTTTTTTATTAACAAATGCGCCTGTAATCGTCTTCAAATCGTCGTCATTGTATTTGATGCGACACGACAGAAACAAAGGTAAAAGCAGAGAAAAACTCTTCGCCGTCATATTAGTAATGTCCATTTGGGTCCCCCAGAATCGACACAACCATTGCTTTTACCTATGTTTATTAACAAATGCGCCTGTTATCATCCCCAAATCTTCGCCATTTTATTCGATGCGATATAACTGAAAGAAAGGTAAAAGCAGAGAAGAACTCGATGCCGTCATATCAGGCATATCCAATCGGGTACCCCAGAATCGACACAACCATTGCGTTTACCTTTGTTTATTAACAAATGCACCTATTACCATCCCCAAATCTTCGTCATTTTATTCGATGCGATATGACGCAAAGAAAGGTAAAAGCAGAGAAGAACTCGATGCCGTCATATCAGGCATATCCATTCGGGTCCCGCAGAATGAGCACAATTATTGCTTTTATCTTTTTTTATTAACATATGCGCCTGTAATCGTCTTCAAATCGTCGTCATTGTATTTGATGCGACACGACAGAAACAAAGGTAAAAGCAGAGAAAAACTCTTCGCCGTCATATTAGTAATGTCCATTTGGGTCCCCCAGAATCGACACAACCATTGCTTTTACCTATGTTTATTAACAAATGCGCCTGTTATCATCCCCAAATCTTCGCCATTTTATTCGATGCGATATAACTGAAAGAAAGGTAAAAGCAGAGAAGAACTCGATGCCGTCGTGCTAGTAATGTCCATTCGGGTCCCCCAGAAAGGGCACAATTATTGCTTTTATCTTTTTTTATTAACAAATGCGCCTGTAATCGTCTTCAAATCGTCGTCAGCGAATTTGATGCGATATGACAGAAAGAAAGGTAAATGCAGAGAAAAACTCGACGCCGTCATAGTAGTAATGTCCATTTGGCTCGCCCAGAATCGACACAACCATTGCTTTTACCTTTGTTTATTAACAAATGCGCCTGTTACCATCCCCAAATCTTCGTCATTTTAGTCGATGCGATATGACTGAAAGAAAGGTAAAAGCAGAGAAGAACTCGATGCCGTCATATCAGGCACATCCATTCGGGTCCCGCAGAATGAGCACAATTATTGCTTTTATCTTTTTTTATTAAAAAATGCGCCTGTAATCGTCTTCAAATCGTCGTCATTGTATTTGATGCGATACGACAGAAACAACCGTAAAAGCAGAGAAAAACTCTACGCCGTCATATTAGTAATGTCCATTTGGGTCCCCCAGAATCGACACAACCATTGCTTTTACCTATGTTTATTAACAAATGCGCCTGCTATCATCCCCAAATCTTCGCCATTTTATTCGATGCGATATGACTCAAAGAAAGGTAAAAGCAGAGAAGAACTCAATGCCGTCATATCAGGCATAACCATTCGGGTACCCCAGAATCATCACAATTATTGCTTTTATCTTTTTTTATTAACAAATGCGCCTGTAATCGTCTTCAAATCGTCGTCATTGTATTTGAAGCAATATGACTGAAAGAAAGGTAAAAGCAGAGAAGAACTCGATGCCGTCGTGTTAGTAATGTCCATTCGGGTCCCCCAGAATCGACACAACCATTGCTTTTACCTTTGCTTATTAACAAATGCGCCTGTTACCATCCCCAAATCTTTGTCATTTTATTCGATGCGATATAACTGAAAGAAAGGTAAAAGCAGAGAAGAACTCGATGCCGTCATATCAGGCATATCCAATCGGGTACCCCAGAATCATCACAATTATTGCTTTTATCTTTTTTTATTAACAAATGCGCCTGTAATCGTCTTCAAATCGTCGTCATTGTATTTGATGCGATACGACAGAAACAAAGGTAAAGGCAGAGAAAAACTCGACGCCGTCATATTAGTAGTGTCCATTTGGGTCCCCCAGAATCGACACAACCATTGCTTTTACCTTTGTTAATTAACAAATGCGCCTGTTATCATCCCCAAATCTTCGTCATTTTAGTCGATGCGATATGACTAAAAGAAAGGTAAAAGCAGAGAAGAACTCGATGCCATCGCGTTAGTAATGTCCATTCGGGTCCCCCAGAAAGAGCACAATTATTGCTTTTATCTTGTTCTATTAACAAATGCGCCTGCAATCGTCTTCAAATCGTCGTCAGTGTATTTGATGCGATACGAGAGAAAGAAAGGTAAATGCAGAGAAAAACTCGACGCCGTCATAGTAGTAATGTCCATTTGGGTCCCCCAGAATCGACACAACCATTGCTTTTACCTTTGCTTATTAACAAATGCGCCTGTTACCATCCCCAAATCTTCGTCGTTTTAGTCGATGCGGTATGACTGAAAGAAAGGTAAAAGCAGAGAAGTACTCGATACCGTCATATCAGGCACATCCATTCGGGTCCCGCAGAATGAGCACAATTATTGCTTTTATCTTTTTTTATTAACAAATGCGCCTGTAATCGTCTTCAAATCGTCGTCATTGTATTTGATGCGATACGACAGAAACAAAGGTAAAAGCAGAGAAAAACTCTACGCCGTCAAATTAGTAATGTCCATTTGGGTCCCCCAGAATCGACACAACCATTGCTTTTACCTATGTTTATTAACAAATGCGCCTGTTATCATCCCCAAATCTTCGCCATTTTATTCGATGCGATATAACCGAAAGAAAGGTAAAAGCAGAGAAGACCTCGATGCCGTCATATCAGGCATATCCATTCGGGTCCCGCAGAATGAGCACAATTAATGCTTTTATCTTTTTTTTATTAACAAATGCGCCTTTAATCGTCTTCAAATCGTCGTCATTGTATTTGATGCGACACGACAGAAACAAAGGAAAAAGCAGAGAAAAACTCTACGCCGTCATATTAGTAATGTCCATTTGGGTCTCCCAGAATCGACAGAACCATTGCTTTTACCTTTGTTTATTAACAAATGCGCCTGTTATCATCCCCAAATCTTCGCCATTTTATTCGATGCGATATAACTGAAAGAAAGGTAAAAGCAGAGAAGAACTCGATGCCGTCGTGCTAGTAATGTCCATTCGAGTCCCCCAGAATCGACACAACCATTGCTTTCACCTTTGTTTATTAACAAATGCGCCTGCTATCATCCCCAAATCTTCGTCATTGTATTTGAAGCAATATGACTGAAAGAAAGGTAAAAGCAGAGAAGAAATCGATGCCGTCGTCTTAGTAATGTCCATTCGGGTCCCCCAGCATCGACACAACCATTGCTTTTACCTTTGCTTATTAACAAATGCGCCTGTTACCATCCCCAAATCTTCGTCATTTTATTCGATGCGATATGACTGAAATAAAGGTAAAAGCAGAGAAGAACTCGATGCCGTCATATTAGGCATATCCATTCGGGTCCCGCAGAATGAGCACAAATATTGCTTTTATCTTTTTTTATTAACAAATGCGCCTGTAATCGTCTTCAAATCGTCGTCATTGTATTTGATGCGACACGACAGAAACAAAGGTAAAAGCAGATATAAACTCTACGCCGTCATATTAGTAATGTCCATTTGGGTCTCCCAGAATCGACACAACCATTGCTTTTACGTTTGCTTATTAACAAATGCGCCTGTTAACATCCCAAAATTTTCGCCATTTTATTCGATGCGATATAACTGAACGAAAGGTAAAAGCAGAGAAGAACTCGATGCCGTCGTGTTAGTATTGTCCATTCGGGTCCCCCAGAAAGAGCACAATTATTGCTTTTATCTTTTTTTATTATCAAATGCGCCTGTAATCGTCTTCAAATGGTCGTCATTGAATTTGATGCGATACGACAGAAACAAAGGTAAAAGCAGAGAAACACTGGACGCCGTCATATTAGTAATGTCCATTTGGGCCCCCCAGAATCGACACAACAACAAATTGCTTTTACCTTTGTTTATTAACACATGCGCCTGTTATCATCCCCAAATCTTCGTCATTGTAGTTGAAGCAATATGACTGAAAGAAAGGTAGAAGCAGAGAAGAACTCGATGCTGTCGTGTTAGTAATGTCCATTCGGGTCCCCCAGAATCGACACAACCATTGCTTTTACCTTTGTTTATTGACAAATGCGCCTGTTATTATCCCCAAATCTTCGTCATTTTATTCGATGCGATATGACTGAAAGAAAGGTAAAAGCAGAGAAGAACTCGATGCCGTCGTGTTAGTAATGTCCATTCGGGTCCCCCAGAATCGACACAACCATTGCTTTTACCTTTGTTTATTAATAAATGCGCCTGTTATCATCCCCAAGTCTTCGTCATTGTATTTGAAGCAATATGACTGAAAGAAAGGTAAAAGCAGAGAAGAACTCGATTCCGTCGAGTTAGTAATGTCCATTCGGGTCCCCCAGAATCGACACAACCATTGCTTTTACCTTTGTTCATTAACAAATGCGCCTGTTATCATCCCCTAATCTTCATCATTTTATTCGATGCGATATAACTGAAAGAAAGGTAAAAGCAGAGAAGAACTCGATGCCGTCATATCAGGCATATCCATTCGGGTCCCGCAGAATGAGCACAATTATTGCTTTTATCTTTTTTTATTAACAAATGCGCCTGTAATCGTCTTCAAATCGTCGTCATTGTATTTGATGCGACACGACAGAAACAAAGGTAAAAGCAGAGAAAAACTCTTCGCCGTCATATTAGTAATGTCCATTTGGGTCCCCCAGAATCGACACAACCATTGCTTTTACCTATGTTTATTAACAAATGCGCCTGTTATCATCCCCAAATCTTCGCCATTTTATTCGATGCGATATAACTGAAAGAAAGGTAAAAGCAGAGAAGAACTCGATGCCGTCGTGCTAGTAATGTCCATTCGGGTCCCCCAGAAAGGGCACAATTATTGCTTTTATCTTTTTTTATTAACAAATGCGCCTGTAATCGTCTTCAAATCGTCGTCAGCGAATTTGATGCGATATGACAGAAAGAAAGGTAAATGCAGAGAAAAACTCGACGCCGTCATAGTAGTAATGTCCATTTGGCTCCCCCAGAATCGACACAACCATTGCTTTTACCTTTGTTTATTAACAAATGCGCCTGTTACCATCCCCAAATCTTCGTCATTTTAGTCGATGCGATATGACTGAAAGAAAGGTAAAAGCAGAGAAGAACTCGATGCCGTCATATCAGGCACATCCATTCGGGTCCCGCAGAATGAGCACAATTATTGCTTTTATCTTTTTTTATTAAAAAATGCGCCTGTAATCGTCTTCAAATCGTCGTCATTGTATTTGATGCGATACGACAGAAACAACCGTAAAAGCAGAGAAAAACTCTACGCCGTCATATTAGTAATGTCCATTTGGGTCCCCCAGAATCGACACAACCATTGCTTTTACCTATGTTTATTAACAAATGCGCCTGCTATCATCCCCAAATCTTCGCCATTTTATTCGATGCGATATGACTCAAAGAAAGGTAAAAGCAGAGAAGAACTCGATGCCGTCATATCAGGCATAACCATTCGGGTACCCCAGAATCATCACAATACTTGCTTTTATCTTTTTTTATTAACAAATGCGCCTGTAATCGTCTTCAAATCGGCGTCATTGTATTTGAAGCAATATGACTGAAAGAAAGGTAAAAGCAGAGAAGAACTCGATGCCGTCGTGTTAGTAATGTCCATTCGGGTCCCCCAGAATCGACACAACCATTGCTTTTACCTTTGCTTATTAACAAATGCGCCTGTTACCATCCCCAAATCTTCGTGATTTTATTCGATGCGATATAACTGAAAGAAAGGTAAAAGCAGAGAAGAACTCGAGGCCGTCGTGTTAGTAATGTCCATTCGGGTCCCCCAGAATCGACACAACCATTGCTTTTACCTTTGTTTATTAACAAATGCGCCTGTTACCATCCCCAAATCTTCGTCATTTTATTCGATGCGATATAACTGAAAGAAAGGTAAAAGCAGAGAAGAACTCGATGCCGTCATATCAGGCATATCCAATCGGGTACCCCAGAATCATCACAATTATTGCTTTTATCTTTTTTATTAACAAATGCGCCTGTAATCGTCTTCAAATCGTCGTCATTGTTTCTGATGCGATACGACAGAAACACAGGTAAAAGCAGAGAAAAACTCGACGCCGTCATATTAGTAATGTCCATTTGGGCCCCCCAGAATCGACACAACCATTGCTTTTACCTTTGTTTATTAACAAATGCGCCTGTTATCATCCCCAAATCTTCGTCATTTTATTCGATGCGATATGACTAAAAGAAAGGTAAAAGCAGAGAAGAACTCGATGCCGTCGTGTTAGTAATGTCCATTCGGGTCCGCCAGAAAGAGCACAATTATCGCATTTATGTTTTTTTATTAACAAATGCGCCTGTAATCGTCTTCAAATCGTCGTCAGCGTATTTGATGCGATATGACAGAAAGAAAGGTAAATGCAGAGAAAAACTCGACGCCGTCATAGTAGTAATGTCCATTTGGGTCCCCCAGAATCGACACAACCATTGCTTTTACCTTTGTTTATTATCAAATGCGCCTGTTACCATCCCCAAATCTTCGTCATTTTAGTCGATGCGTTATGACTGAAAGAAAGGTAAAAGCAGAGAAGAACTCGATGCCGTCATATCAGGCACATCCATTCGGCTCCGGCAGAATGAGCACAATTATTGCTTTTATCTTTTTTTATTAACAAATGCGCCTGTAATCGTCTTCAAATCGTCGTCATTGTATTTGATGCGATACGACAGAAACAAAGGTAAAAGCAGAGAAAAACTCTACGCCGTCTAATTAGTAATGTCCATTTGGGTCCCCCAGAATCGACACAACCATTGCTTTTACCTATGTTTATTAACAAATGCGCCTGTTATCATCCCCAAATCTTCGCCATTTTATTCGATGCGATATAACTGAAAGAAAGGTAAAAGCAGAGAAGAACTCGATGCCGTCATATCAGGCATATCCATTCGGGTCCCGCAGAATGAGCACAATTAATGCTTTTATCTTTTTTTTTATTAACAAATGCGCCTTTAATCGTCTTCAAATCGTCGTCATTGTATTTGATGCGACACGACAGAAACAAAGGAAAAAGCAGAGAAAAACTCTACGCCGTCATATTAGTAATGTCCATTTGGGTCTCCCAGAATCGACAGAAACATTGCTTTTACCTTTGTTTATTAACAAATGCGCCTGTTATCATCCCCAAATCTTCGCCATTTTATTCGATGCGATATAACTGAAAGAAAGGTAAAAGCAGAGAAGAACTCGATGCCGTCGTGCTAGTAATGTCCATTCGAGTCCCCCAGAATCGACACAACCATTGCTTTCACCTTTGTTTATTAACAAATGCGCCTGCTATCATCCCCAAATCTTCGTCATTGTATTTGAAGCAATATGACTGAAAGAAAGGTAAAAGCAGAGAAGAAATCGATGCCGTCGTCTTAGTAATGTCCATTCGGGTCCCCCAGCATCGACACAACCATTGCTTTTACCTTTGCTTATTAACAAATGCGCCTGTTACCATCCCCAAATCTTCGTCATTTTATTCGATGCGATATGACTGAAATAAAGGTAAAAGCAGAGAAGAACTCGATGCCGTCATATTAGGCATATCCATTCGGGTCCCGCAGAATGAGCACAAATATTGCTTTTATCTTTTTTTATTAACAAATGCGCCTGTAATCGTCTTCAAATCGTCGTCATTGTATTTCATGCGACACGACAGAAACAAAGGTAAAAGCAGATATAAACTCTACGCCGTCATATTAGTAATGTCCATTTGGGTCTCCCAGAATCGACACAACCATTGCTTTTACGTTTGCTTATTAACAAATGCGCCTGTTAACATCCCAAAATTTTCGCCATTTTATTCGATGCGATATAACTGAACGAAAGGTAAAAGCAGAGAAGAACTCGATGCCGTCGTGTTAGTATTGTCCATTCGGGTCCCCCAGAAAGAGCACAATTATTGCTTTTATCTTTTTTTATTAACAAATGCGCCTGTAATCGTCTTCAAATGGTCGTCATTGAATTTGATGCGATACGACAGAAACAAAGGTAAAAGCAGAGAAACACTGGACGCCGTCATATTAGTAATGTCCATTTGGGCCCCCCAGAATCGACACAACAACAAATTGCTTTTACCTTTGTTTATTAACACATGCGCCTGTTATCATCCCCAAATCTTCGTCATTGTAGTTGAAGCAATATGACTGAAAGAAAGGTAGAAGCAGAGAAGAACTTGATGCTGTCGTGTTAGTAATGTCCATTCGGGTCCCCCAGAATCGACACAACCATTGCTTTTACCTTTGTTTATTGACAAATGCGCCTGTTATTATCCCCAAATCTTCGTCATTTTATTCGATGCGATATGACTGAAAGAAAGGTAAAAGCAGAGAAGAACTCGATGCCGTCGTGTTAGTAATGTCCATTCGGGTCCCCCAGAATCGACACAACCATTGCTTTTACCTTTGTTTATTAATAAATGCGCCTGTTATCATCCCCAAGTCTTCGTCATTGTATTTGAAGCAATATGACTGAAAGAAAGGTAAAAGCAGAGAAGAACTCGATTCCGTCGAGTTAGTAATGTCCATTCGGGTCCCCCAGAATCGACACAACCATTGCTTTTACCTTTGTTCATTAACAAATGCGCCTGTTATCATCCCCTAATCTTCATCATTTTATTCGATGCCATATAACTGAAAGAAAGGTAAAAGCAGAGAAGAACTCGATGCCGTCATATCAGGCATATCCATTCGGGTCCCGCAGAATGAGCACAATTATTGCTTTTATCTTTTTTTATTAACAAATGCGCCTGTAATCGTCTTCAAATCGTCGTCATTGTATTTGATGCGACACGACAGAAACAAAGGTAAAAGCAGAGAAAAACTCTTCGCCGTCATATTAGTAATGTCCATTTGGGTCCCCCAGAATCGACACAACCATTGCTTTTACCTATGTTTATTAACAAATGCGCCTGTTATCATCCCCAAATCTTCGCCATTTTATTCGATGCGATATAACTGAAAGAAAGGTAAAAGCAGAGAAGAACTCGATGCCGTCGTGCTAGTAATGTCCATTCGGGTCCCCCAGAAAGGGCACAATTATTGCTTTTATCTTTTTTTATTAACAAATGCGCCTGTAATCGTCTTCAAATCGTCGTCAGCGAATTTGATGCGATATGACAGAAAGAAAGGTAAATGCAGAGAAAAACTCGACGCCGTCATAGTAGTAATGTCCATTTGGCTCCCCCAGAATCGACACAACCATTGCTTTTACCTTTGTTTATTAACAAATGCGCCTGTTACCATCCCCAAATCTTCGTCATTTTAGTCGATGCGATATGACTGAAAGAAAGGTAAAAGCAGAGAAGAACTCGATGCCGTCATATCAGGCACATCCATTCGGGTCCCGCAGAATGAGCACAATTATTGCTTTTATCTTTTTTTATTAAAAAATGCGCCTGTAATCGTCTTCAAATCGTCGTCATTGTATTTGATGCGATACGACAGAAACAACCGTAAAAGCAGAGAAAAACTCTACGCCGTCATATTAGTAATGTCCATTTGGGTCCCCCAGAATCGACACAACCATTGCTTTTACCTATGTTTATTAACAAATGCGCCTGCTATCATCCCCAAATCTTCGCCATTTTATTCGATGCGATATGACTCAAAGAAAGGTAAAAGCAGAGAAGAACTCAATGCCGTCATATCAGGCATAACCATTCGGGTACCCCAGAATCATCACAATTATTGCTTTTATCTTTTTTTATTAACAAATGCGCCTGTAATCGTCTTCAAATCGTCGTCATTGTATTTGAAGCAATATGACTGAAAGAAAGGTAAAAGCAGAGAAGAACTCGATGCCGTCGTGTTAGTAATGTCCATTCGGGTCCCCCAGAATCGACACAACCATTGCTTTTACCTTTGCTTATTAACAAATGCGCCTGTTACCATCCCCAAATCTTCGTCATTTTATTCGATGCGATATAACTGAAAGAAAGGTAAAAGCAGAGAAGAACTCGATGCCGTCATATCAGGCATATCCAATCGGGTACCCCAGAATCATCACAATTATTGCTTTTATCTTTTTTTATTAACAAATGCGCCTGTAATCGTCTTCAAATCGTCGTCATTGTATTTGATGCGATACGACAGAAACAAAGGTAAAGGCAGAGAAAAACTCGACGCCGTCATATTAGTAGTGTCCATTTGGGTCCCCCAGAATCGACACAACCATTGCTTTTACCTTTGTTAATTAACAAATGCGCCTGTTATCATCCCCAAATCTTCGTCATTTTAGTCGATGCGATATGACTAAAAGAAAGGTAAAAGCAGAGAAGAACTCGATGCCATCGCGTTAGTAATGTCCATTCGGGTCCCCCAGAAAGAGCACAATTATTGCTTTTATCTTGTTCTATTAACAAATGCGCCTGTAATCGTCTTCAAATCGTCGTCAGTGTATTTGATGCGATACGAGAGAAAGAAAGGTAAATGCAGAGAAAAACTCGACGCCGTCATAGTAGTAATGTCCATTTGGGTCCCCCAGAATCGACACAACCATTGCTTTTACCTTTGCTTATTAACAAATGCGCCTGTTACCATCCCCAAATCTTCGTCGTTTTAGTCGATGCGGTATGACTGAAAGAAAGGTAAAAGCAGAGAAGTACTCGATACCGTCATATCAGGCACATCCATTCGGGTCCCGCAGAATGAGCACAATTATTGCTTTTATCTTTTTTTATTAACAAATGCGCCTGTAATCGTCTTCAAATCGTCGTCATTGTATTTGATGCGATACGACAGAAACAAAGGTAAAAGCAGAGAAAAACTCTACGCCGTCAAATTAGTAATGTCCATTTGGGTCCCCCAGAATCGACACAACCATTGCTTTTACCTATGTTTATTAACAAATGCGCCTGTTATCATCCCCAAATCTTCGCCATTTTATTCGATGCGATATAACCGAAAGAAAGGTAAAAGCAGAGAAGACCTCGATGCCGTCGTGTTAGTAATGTCCATTCGGGTCCCCCAGAATCGACACAACCATTGCGTTTACCTTTGTTTATTAACAAATGCACCTATTACCATCCCCAAATCTTCGTCATTTTATTCGATGCGATATAACGCAAAGAAAGGTAAAAGCAGAGAAGAACTCGATGCCGTCATATCAGGCATATCCATTCGGGTCCCGCCAAATGAGCACAATTATTGCTTTTATCTTTTTTTATTAACATATGCGCCTGTAATCGTCTTCAAATCGTCGTCATTGTATTTGATGCGACACGACAGAAACAAAGGTAAAAGCAGAGAAAAACTCTTCGCCGTCATATTAGTAATGTCCATTTGGGTCCCCCAGAATCGACACAACCATTGCTTTTAACTATGTTTATTACCAAATGCGCCTGTTATCATCCCCAAATCTTCGCCATTTTATTCGATGCGATATAACTGAAAGAAAGGTAAAAGCAGAGAAGAACTCGATGCCGTCGTGCTAGTAATGTCCATTCGGGTCCCCCAGAAAGGGCACAACTATTGCTTTTATCTTTTTTTATTAACAAATGCGCCTGTAATCGTCTTCAAATCGTCGTCAGCGAATTTGATGCGATATGACAGAAAGAAAGGTAAATGCAGAGAAAAACTCGACGCCGTCATAGTAGTAATGTCCATTTGGGTCCCCCAGAATCGACACAACCATTGCTTTTACCTTTGTTTATTAACAAATGCGCCTGTTACCATCCCCAAATCTTCGTCATTTTAGTCGATGCGATATGACTGAAAGAAAGGTAAAAGCAGAGAAGAACTCGATGCCGTCATATCAGGCACATCCATTCGGGTCCCGCAGAATGAGCACAATTATCGCTTTTATCTTTTTTTATTAACAATTGCGCCTGTAATCGTCTTCAAATCGTCGTCATTGTATTTGATGCGACACGACAGAAACAAAGGTAAAAGCAGAAAAAACCCTACGCCGTCATATTAGTAATGTCCATTTGGGTCCCCCAGAATCGACACAACCATTGCTTTTACCTTTGTTTATTAACAAATGCGCCTGTTATCATCCCCAAATCTTCGCCATTTTATTCGATGCGATATAACTGAAAGAAAGGTAAAAGCAGAGAAGAACTCGATGCCGTCGTGCTAGTAATGTCCATTCGAGTCCCCCAGAATCGACACAACCATTGCTTTCACCTTTGTTTATTAACAAATGCGCCTGCTATCATCCCCAAATCTTCGTCATTGTATTTGAAGCAATATGACTGAAAGAAAGGTAAAAGCAGAGAAGAAATCGATGCCGTCGTCTTAGTAATGTCCATTCGGGTCCCCCAGCATCGACACAACCATTGCTTTTACCTTTGCTTATTAACAAATGCGCCTGTTACCATCCCCAAATCTTCGTCATTTTATTCGATGCGATATTACTGAAATAAAGGTAAAAGCAGAGAAGAACTCGATGCCGTCATATTAGGCATATCCATTCGGGTCCCGCAGAATGAGCACAAATATTGCTTTTATCTTTTTTTATTAACAAATGCGCCTGTAATCGTCTTCAAATCGTCGTCATTGTATTTCATGCGACACGACAGAAACAAAGGTAAAAGCAGATATAAACTCTACGCCGTCATATTAGTAATGTCCATTTGGGTCTCCCAGAATCGACACAACCATTGCTTTTACGTTTGCTTATTAACAAATGCGCCTGTTAACATCCCAAAATTTTCGCCATTTTATTCGATGCGATATAACTGAACGAAAGGTAAAAGCAGAGAAGAACTCGATGCCGTCGTGTTAGTATTGTCCATTCGGGTCCCCCAGAAAGAGCACAATTATTGCTTTTATCTTTTTTTATTAACAAATGCGCCTGTAATCGTCTTCAAATGGTCGTCATTGAATTTGATGCGATACGACAGAAACAAAGGTAAAAGCAGAGAAACACTGGACGCCGTCATATTAGTAATGTCCATTTGGGCCCCCCAGAATCGACACAACAACAAATTGCTTTTACCTTTGTTTATTAACACATGCGCCTGTTATCATCCCCAAATCTTCGTCATTGTAGTTGAAGCAATATGACTGAAAGAAAGGTAGAAGCAGAGAAGAACTTGATGCTGTCGTGTTAGTAATGTCCATTCGGGTCCCCCAGAATCGACACAACCATTGCTTTTACCTTTGTTTATTGACAAATGCGCCTGTAATTATCCCCAAATCTTCGTCATTTTATTCGATGCGATATGACTGAAAGAAAGGTAAAAGCAGAGAAGAACTCGATGCCGTCGTGTTAGTAATGTCCATTCGGGTCCCCCAGAATCGACACAACCATTGCTTTTACCTTTGTTTATTAATAAATGCGCCTGTTATCATCCCCAAGTCTTCGTCATTGTATTTGAAGCAATATGACTGAAAGAAAGGTAAAAGCAGAGAAGAACTCGATTCCGTCGAGTTAGTAATGTCCATTCGGGTCCCCCAGAATCGACACAACCATTGCTTTTACCTTTGTTCATTAACAAATGCGCCTGTTATCATCCCCTAATCTTCATCATTTTATTCGATGCGATATAACTGAAAGAAAGGTAAAAGCAGAGAAGAACTCGATGCCGTCATATCAGGCATATCCATTCGGGTCCCGCAGAATGAGCACAATTATTGCTTTTATCTTTTTTTATTAACAAATGCGCCTGTAATCGTCTTCAAATCGTCGTCATTGTATTTGATGCGACACGACAGAAACAAAGGTAAAAGCAGAGAAAAACTCTTCGCCGTCATATTAGTAATGTCCATTTGGGTCCCCCAGAATCGACACAACCATTGCTTTTACCTATGTTTATTAACAAATGCGCCTGTTATCATCCCCAAATCTTCGCCATTTTATTCGATGCGATATAACTGAAAGAAAGGTAAAAGCAGAGAAGAACTCGATGCCGTCGTGCTAGTAATGTCCATTCGGGTCCCCCAGAAAGGGCACAATTATTGCTTTTATCTTTTTTTATTAACAAATGCGCCTGTAATCGTCTTCAAATCGTCGTCAGCGAATTTGATGCGATATGACAGAAAGAAAGGTAAATGCAGAGAAAAACTCGACGCCGTCATAGTAGTAATGTCCATTTGGGTCCCCCAGAATCGACACAACCATTGCTTTTACCTTTGTTTATTAACAAATGCGCCTGTTACCATCCCCAAATCTTCGTCATTTTAGTCGATGCGATATGACTGAAAGAAAGGTAAAAGCAGAGAAGAACTCGATGCCGTCATATCAGGCACATCCATTCGGGTCCCGCAGAATGAGCACAATTATTGCTTTTATCTTTTTTTATTAACAAATGCGCCTGTAATCGTCTTCAAATCGTCGTCATTGTATTTGATGCGATACGACAGAAACAACCGTAAAAGCAGAGAAAAACTCTACGCCGTCATATTAGTAATGTCCATTTGGGTCCCCCAGAATCGACACAACCATTGCTTTTACCTATGTTTATTAACAAATGCGCCTGCTATCATCCCCAAATCTTCGCCATTTTATTCGATGCGATATAACTGAAAGAAAGGTAAAAGCAGAGAAGAACTCGATGCCGTCGTGTTAGTAATGTCTATTCGGGTCCCCCAGAATCGACACAACCATTGCGTTTACATTTGTTTATTAAAAAATGCGCCTGTTACCATCCCCAAATCTTCGTCATTTTATTCGATGCGATTTGACTCAAAGAAAGGTAAAAGAAGAGAAGAACTCGATGCCGTCATATCAGGCATATCCATTCGGGTCCCGCAGAATGAGCACAATTATTGCTTTTATCTTTTTTCATTAACAATTGCGCCTGTAATCGTCATCAAATCGTCGTCATTGTATTTGATGCGACACGACAGAAACAAAGGTAAAAGCAGAAAAAACCCTACGCCGTCATATTAGTAATGTCCATGTGGGTCCCACAGAATCGACACAACCATTGCTTTTACCTTTGTTTATTAACAAATGCGCCTGTTATCATCCCCAAATCTTCGTCATTTTATTCGATGCGATATAACTGAAAGAAAGGTAAAAGCAGAGAAGAACTCGATGCCGTCATACCAGGCATATCCAATTGGGTACCCCAGAATCATCACAATTATTGCTTGTATCTTTTTTTATTAACAAGTGCGCCTGTAATCGTCTTCAAATCGTCGTCAGTGTATTTGATGCGATATGACAGAAAGAAAGGTAAAAGCAGAGAAAAACTCGACGCCGTCATAGTAGTAATGTCCATTTGGGTCCCCCAGAATCGACACAACCATTGCTTTTACCTTTGTTTATTAACAAATGCGCCTGTTATCATCCCCAAATCTTCGTCATTGTATTTGAAGCAACATGACTGAAAGAAAGGTAAAAGCAGAGAAGAACTCGATGCCGTCGTGTTAGTAATGTCCATTCGGGTCCCCCAGAATCGACACAACCATTGCTGTTACCTTTGTTTATTAACAAATGCGCCTGTTATCATCCCCAAATCTTCGTCATTTGATTCGATGCGATATGACTAAAAGAAAGGTAAAAGCAGAGAAAAACTCGACGCCGTCATAGTAGTAATGTCCATTTGGGTCCCCCAGAATCGACACAACCATTGCTTTTCCCTTTGTTTATTATCAAATGCGCCTGTTACCATCCCCAAATCTTCGTCATTTTAGTCGATGCGATATGACTGAAAGAAAGGTAAAAGCAGAGAAGAACTCGATGCCGTCATATCAGGCACATCCATTCGGCTCCGGCAGAATGAGCACAATTATTGCTTTTATCTTTTTTTATTAACAAATGCGCCTGTAATCGTCTTCAAATCGTCGTCATTGTATTTGATGCGATACGACAGAAACAAAGGTAAAAGCAGAGAAAAACTCTACGCCGTCTAATTAGTAATGTCCATTTGGGTCCCCCAGAATCGACACAACCATTGCTTTTACCTATGTTTATTAACAAATGCGCCTGTTATCATCCCCAAATCTTCGCCATTTTATTCGATGCGATATAACTGAAAGAAAGGTAAAAGCAGAGAAGAACTCGATGCCGTCGTGTTAGTAATATCCATTCGGGTCCCCCAGAATCGACACAACCATTGCGTTTACCTTTGTTTATTCACAAATGCGCCTGTTACCATCCCCAAATCTTCGTCATTTTATTCGATGCGATATGACTCAAAGAAAGGTAAAAGCAGAGAAGAACTCGATGCCGTCATATCAGGCATATCCATTCGGGTCCCGCAGAATGAGCACAATTAATGCTTTTATCTTTTTTTTATTAACAAATGCGCCTTTAATCGTCTTCAAATCGTCGTCATTGTATTTGATGCGACACGACAGAAACAAAGGAAAAAGCAGAGAAAAACTCTACGCCGTCATATCAGTAATGTCCATTTGGGTCTCCCAGAATCGACAGAACCATTGCTTTTACCTTTGTTTATTAACAAATGCGCCTGTTATCATCCCCAAATCTTCGTCATTTTATTCGATGCGATATAACTGAAAGAAAGGTAAAAGCAGAGAAGAACTCGATGCCGTCATACCAGGCATATCCAATCGGGTACCCCAGAATCATCACAATTATTGCTTGTATCTTTTTTTATTAATAAGTGCGCCTGTAATCGTCTTCAAATCGTCGTCAGTGTATTTGATGCGATATGACAGAAAGAAAGGTAAAAGCAGAGAAAAATTCGACGCCGTCATAGTAGTAATGTCCATTTGGGTCCCCCAGAATCGACACAACCATTGCTTTTACCTTTGTTTATTAACAAATGCGCCTGTTATCATCCCCAAATCTTCGTCATTGTATTTGAAGCAATATGACTGAAAGAAAGGTAATAGCAGAGAAGAACTCGAGGCCGTCGTGTTAGTAATGTCCATTCGGGTCCCCCAGAATCGACACAACCATTGCTTTTACCTTTGTTTATTAACAAATGCGCCTGTTACCATCCCCAAATCTTCGTCATTTTATTCGATGCGATATAACTGAAAGAAAGGTAAAAGCAGAGAAGAACTCGATGCCGTCATATCAGGCATATCCAATCGGGTACCCCAGAATCATCACAATTATTGCTTTTATCTTTTTTATTAACAAATGCGCCTGTAATCGTCTTCAAATCGTCGTCATTGTATTTGATGCGATACGACAGAAACACAGGTAAAAGCAGAGAAAAACTCGACGCCGTCATATTAGTAATGTCCATTTGGGTCCCCCAGAATCGACACAACCATTGCTTTTACCTTTGTTTATTAACAAATGTGCCTGTTATCATCCCCAAATCTTCGTCATTTTATTCGATGCGATATGACTAAAAGAAAGGTAAAAGCAGAGAAGAACTCGATGCCGTCGTGTTAGTAATGTCCATTCGGGTCCGCCAGAAAGAGCACAATTATCGCATTTATGTTTTTTTATTAACAAATGCGCCTGTAATCGTCTTCAAATCGTCGTCAGCGTATTTGATGCGATATGACAGAAAGAAAGGTAAATGCAGAGAAAAACTCGACGCCGTCATAGTAGTAATGTCCATTTGGGTCCCCCAGAATCGACACAACCATTGCTTTTACCTTTGTTTATTATCAAATGCGCCTGTTACCATCCCCAAATCTTCGTCATTTTAGTCGATGCGATATGACTGAAAGAAAGGTAAAAGCAGAGAAGAACTCGATGCCGTCATATCAGGCACATCCATTCGGCTCCGGCAGAATGAGCACAATTATTGCTTTTATCTTTTTTTATTAACAAATCCGCCTGTAATCGTCTTCAAATCGTCGTCATTGTATTTGATGCGATACGACAGAAACAAAGGTAAAAGCAGAGAAAAACTCTACGCCGTCTAATTAGTAATGTCCATTTGGGTCCCCCAGAATCGACACAACCATTGCTTTTACCTATGTTTATTAACAAATGCGCCTGTTATCATCCCCAAATCTTCGCCATTTTATTCGATGCGATATAACTGAAAGAAAGGTAAAAGCAGAGAAGAACTCGATGCCGTCATATCAGGCATATCCATTCGGGTCCCGCAGAATGAGCACAATTAATGCTTTTATCTTTTTTTTATTAACAAATGCGCCTTTAATCGTCTTCAAATCGTCGTCATTGTATTTGATGCGACACGACAGAAACAAAGGAAAAAGCAGAGAAAAACTCTACGCCGTCATATTAGTAATGTCCATTTGGGTCTCCCAGAATCGACAGAACCATTGCTTTTACCTTTGTTTATTAACAAATGCGCCTGTTATCATCCCCAAATCTTCGCCATTTTATTCGATGCGATATAACTGAAAGAAAGGTAAAAGCAGAGAAGAACTCGATGCCGTCGTGCTAGTAATGTCCATTCGAGTCCCCCAGAATCGACACAACCATTGCTTTCACCTTTGTTTATTAACAAATGCGCCTGCTATCATCCCCAAATCTTCGTCATTGTATTTGAAGCAATATGACTGAAAGAAAGGTAAAAGCAGAGAAGAAATCGATGCCGTCGTCTTAGTAATGTCCATTCGGGTCCCCCAGCATCGACACAACCATTGCTTTTACCTTTGCTTATTAACAAATGCGCCTGTTACCATCCCCAAATCTTCGTCATTTTATTCGATGCGATATGACTGAAATAAAGGTAAAAGCAGAGAAGAACTCGATGCCGTCATATTAGGCATATCGATTCGGGTCCCGCAGAATGAGCACAAATATTGCTTTTATCTTTTTTTATTAACAAATGCGCCTGTAATCGTCTTCAAATCGTCGTCATTGTATTTGATGCGACACGACAGAAACAAAGGTAAAAGCAGATATAAACTCTACGCCGTCATATTAGTAATGTCCATTTGGGTCTCCCAGAATCGACACAACCATTGCTTTTACGTTTGCTTATTAACAAATGCGCCTGTTAACATCCCAAAATTTTCGCCATTTTATTCGATGCGATATAACTGAACGAAAGGTAAAAGCAGAGAAGAACTCGATGCCGTCGTGTTATCATTGTCCATTCGGGTCCCCCAGAAAGAGCACAATTATTGCTTTTATCTTTTTTTATTAACAAATGCGCCTGTAATCGTCTTCAAATGGTCGTCATTGAATTTGATGCGATACGACAGAAACAAAGGTAAAAGCAGAGAAACACTGGACGCCGTCATATTAGTAATGTCCATTTGGGCCCCCCAGAATCGACACAACAACAAATTGCTTTTACCTTTGTTTATTAACACATGCGCCTGTTATCATCCCCAAATCTTCGTCATTGTAGTTGAAGCAATATGACTGAAAGAAAGGTAGAAGCAGAGAAGAACTCGATGCTGTCGTGTTAGTAATGTCCATTCGGGTCCCCCAGAATCGACACAACCATTGCTTTTACCTTTGTTTATTGACAAATGCGCCTGTTATTATCCCCAAATCTTCGTCATTTTATTCGATGCGATATGACTGAAAGAAAGGTAAAAGCAGAGAAGAACTCGATGCCGTCGTGTTAGTATTGTCCATTCGGGTCCCCCAGAATCGACACAACCATTGCTTTTACCTTTGTTTATTAATAAATGCGCCTGTTATCATCCCCAAGTCTTCGTCATTGTATTTGAAGCAATATGACTGAAAGAAAGGTAAAAGCAGAGAAGAACTCGATTCCGTCGAGTTAGTAATGTCCATTCGGGTCCCCCAGAATCGACACAACCATTGCTGTTACCTTTGTTCATTAACAAATGCGCCTGTTATCATCCCCTAATCTTCATCATTTTATTCGATGCGATATAACTGAAAGAAAGGTAAAAGCAGAGAAGAACTCGATGCCGTCATATCAGGCATATCCATTCGGGTCCCGCAGAATGAGCACAATTATTGCTTTTATCTTTTTTTATTAACAAATGCGCCTGTAATCGTCTTCAAATCGTCGTCATTGTATTTGATGCGACACGACAGAAACAAAGGTAAAAGCAGAGAAAAACTCTTCGCCGTCATATTAGTAATGTCCATTTGGGTCCCCCAGAATCGACACAACCATTGCTTTTACCTATGTTTATTAACAAATGCGCCTGTTATTATCCCCAAATCTTCGCCATTTTATTCGATGCGATATAACTGAAAGAAAGGTAAAAGCAGAGAAGAACTCGATGCCGTCGTGCTAGTAATGTCCATTCGGGTCCCCCAGAAAGGGCACAATTATTGCTTTTATCTTTTTTTATTAACAAATGCGCCTGTAATCGTCTTCAAATCGTCGTCAGCGAATTTGATGCGATATGACAGAAAGAAAGGTAAATGCAGAGAAAAACTCGACGCCGTCATAGTAGTAATGTCCATTTGGCTCCCCCAGAATCGACACAACCATTGCTTTTACCTTTGTTTATTAACAAATGCGCCTGTTACCATCCCCAAATCTTCGTCATTTTAGTCGATGCGATATGACTGAAAGAAAGGTAAAAGCAGAGAAGAACTCGATGCCGTCATATCAGGCACATCCATTCGGGTCCCGCAGAATGAGCACAATTATTGCTTTTATCTTTTTTTATTAAAAAATGCGCCTGTAATCGTCTTCAAATCGTCGTCATTGTATTTGATGCGATACGACAGAAACAACCGTAAAAGCAGAGAAAAACTCTACGCCGTCATATTAGTAATGTCCATTTGGGTCCCCCAGAATCGACACAACCATTGCTTTTACCTATGTTTATTAACAAATGCGCCTGCTATCATCCCCAAATCTTCGCCATTTTATTCGATGCGATATGACTCAAAGAAAGGTAAAAGCAGAGAAGAACTCGATGCCGTCATATCAGGCATAACCATTCGGGTACCCCAGAATCATCACAATTATTGCTTTTATCTTTTTTTATTAACAAATGCGCCTGTAATCGTCTTCAAATCGTCGTCATTGTATTTGAAGCAATATGACTGAAAGAAAGGTAAAAGCAGAGAAGAACTCGATGCCGTCGTGTTAGTAATGTCCATTCGGGTCCCCCAGAATCGACACAACCATTGCTTTTACCTTTGCTTATTAACAAATGCGCCTGTTACCATCCCCAAATCTTCGTGATTTTATTCGATGCGATATAACTGAAAGAAAGGTAAAAGCAGAGAAGAACTCGAGGCCGTCGTGTTAGTAATGTCCATTCGGGTCCCCCAGAATCGACACAACCATCGCTTTTACCTTTGTTTATTAACAAATGCGCCTGTTACCATCCCCAAATCTTCGTCATTTTATTCGATGCGATATAACTGAAAGAAAGGTAAAAGCAGAGAAGAACTCGATGCCGTCATATCAGGCATATCCAATCGGGTACCCCAGAATCATCACAATTATTGCTTTTATCTTTTTTATTAACAAATGCGCCTGTAATCGTCTTCAAATCGTCGTCATTGTATTTGATGCGATACGACAGAAACACAGGTAAAAGCAGAGAAAAACTCGACGCCGTCATATTAGTAATGTCCATTTGGGTCCCCCAGAATCGACACAACCATTGCTTTTACCTTTGTTTATTAACAAATGCGCCTGTTATCATCCCCAAATCTTCGTCATTTTATTCGATGCGATATGACTAAAAGAAAGGTAAAAGCAGAGAAGAACTCGATGCCGTCGTGTTAGTAATGTCCATTCGGGTCCGCCAGAAAGAGCACAATTATCGCATTTATGTTTTTTTATTAACAAATGCGCCTGTAATCGTCTTCAAATCGTCGTCAGCGTATTTGATGCGATATGACAGAAAGAAAGGTAAATGCAGAGAAAAACTCGACGCCGTCATAGTAGTAATGTCCATTTGGGTCCCCCAGAATCGACACAACCATTGCTTTTACCTTTGTTTATTATCAAATGCGCCTGTTACCATCCCCAAATCTTCGTCATTTTAGTCGATGCGATATGACTGAAAGAAAGGTAAAAGCAGAGAAGAACTCGATGCCGTCATATCAGGCACATCCATTCGGCTCCGGCAGAATGAGCACAATTATTGCTTTTATCTTTTTTTATTAACAAATGCGCCTGTAATCGTCTTCAAATCGTCGTCATTGTATTTGATGCGATACGACAGAAACAAAGGTAAAAGCAGAGAAAAACTCTACGCCGTCTAATTAGTAATGTCCATTTGGGTCCCCCAGAATCGACACAACCATTGCTTTTACCTATGTTTATTAACAAATGCGCCTGTTATCATCCCCAAATCTTCGCCATTTTATTCGATGCGATATAACTGAAAGAAAGGTAAAAGCAGAGAAGAACTCGATGCCGTCATATCAGGCATATCCATTCGGGTCCCGCAGAATGAGCACAATTATTGCTTTTATCTTTTTTTATTAACAAATGCGCCTGTAATCGTCTTCAAATCGTCGTCATTGTATTTGATGCGACACGACAGAAACAAAGGTAAAAGCAGAGAAAAACTCTTCGCCGTCATATTAGTAATGTCCATTTGGGTCCCCCAGAATCGACACAACCATTGCTTTTACCTATGTTTATTAACAAATGCGCCTGTTATCATCCCCAAATCTTCGCCATTTTATTCGATGCGATATAACTGAAAGAAAGGTAAAAGCAGAGAAGAACTCGATGCCGTCGTGCTAGTAATGTCCATTCGGGTCCCCCAGAAAGGGCACAATTATTGCTTTTATCTTTTTTTTATTAACAAATGCGCCTGTAATCGTCTTCAAATCGTCGTCAGCGAATTTGATGCGATATGACAGAAAGAAAGGTAAATGCAGAGAAAAACTCGACGCCGTCATAGTAGTAATGTCCATTTGGCTCCCCCAGAATCGACGCAACCATTGCTTTTACCTTTGTTTATTAACAAATGCGCCTGTTACCATCCCCAAATCTTCGTCATTTTAGTCGATGCGATATGTCTGAAAGAAAGGTAAAAGCAGAGAAGAACTCGATGCCGTCATATCAGGCACATCCATTCGGGTCCCGCAGAATGAGCACAATTATTGCTTTTATCTTTTTTTATTAAAAAATGCGCCTGTAATCGTCTTCAAATCGTCGTCATTGTATTTGATGCGATACGACAGAAACAACCATAAAAGCAGAGAAAAACTCTACGCCGTCATATTAGTAATGTCCATTTGGGTCCCCCAGAATCGACACAACCATTGCTTTTACCTATGTTTATTAACAAATGCGCCTGCTATCATCCCCAAATCTTCGCCATTTTATTCGATGCGATATGACTCAAAGAAAGGTAAAAGCAGAGAAGAACTCGATGCCGTCATATCAGGCATAACCATTCGGGTACCCCAGAATCATCACAATTATTGCTTTTATCTTTTTTTATTAACAAATGCGCCTGTAATCGTCTTCAAATCGTCGTCATTGTATTTGAAGCAATATGACTGAAAGAAAGGTAAAAGCAGAGAAGAACTCGATGCCGTCGTGTTAGTAATGTCCATTCGGGTCCCCCAGAATCGACACAACCATTGCTTTTACCTTTGCTTATTAACAAATGCGCCTGTTACCATCCCTAAATCTTCGTCATTTTATTCGATGCGATATAACTGAAAGAAAGGTAAAAGCAGAGAAGAACTCGATGCCGTCATATCAGGCATATCCAATCGGGTACCCCAGAATCATCACAATTATTGCTTTTATCTTTTTTTATTAACAAATGCGCCTGTAGTCGTCTTCAAATCGTCGTCATTGTATTTGATGCGATACGACAGAAACAAAGGTAAAGGCAGAGAAAAACTCGACGCCGTCATATTAGTAGTGTCCATTTGGGTCCCCCAGAATCGACACAACCATTGCTTTTACCTTTGTTAATTAACAAATGCGCCTGTTATCATCCCCAAATCTTCGTCATTTTATTCGATGCGATATGACTAAAAGAAAGGTAAAAGCAGAGAAGAACTCGATGCCGTCGCGTTAGTAATGTCCATTCGGGTCCCCCAGAAAGAGCACAATTATTGCTTTTATCTTGTTCTATTAACAAATGCGCCTGTAATCGTCTTCAAATCGTCGTCAGTGTATTTGATGCGATATGAGAGAAAGAAAGGTAAATGCAGAGAAAAACTCGACGCCGTCATAGTAGTAATGTCCATTTGGGTCCCCCAGAATCGACACAACCATTGCTTTTACCTTTGCTTATTAACAAATGCGCCTGTTACCATCCCCAAATCTTCGTCGTTTTAGTCGATGCGGTATGACTGAAAGAAAGGTAAAAGCAGAGAAGTACTCGATACCGTCATATCAGGCACATCCATTCGGGTCCCGCAGAATGAGCACAATTATTGCTTTTATCTTTTTTTATTAACAAATGCGCCTGTAATCGTCTTCAAATCGTCGTCATTGTATTTGATGCGATACGACAGAAACAAAGGTAAAAGCAGAGAAAAACTCTACGCCGTCAAATTAGTAATGTCCATCTGGGTCCCCCAGAATCGACACAACCATTGCTTTTACCTATGTTTATTAACAAATGCGCCTGTTATCATCCCCAAATCTTCGCCATTTTATTCGATGCGATATAACCGAAAGAAAGGTAAAAGCAGAGAAGACCTCGATGCCGTCGTGTTAGTAATGTCCATTCGGGTCCCCCAGAATCGACACAACCATTGCGTTTACCTTTGTTTATTAACAAATGCACCTATTACCATCCCCAAATCTTCGTCATTTTATTCGATGCGATATGACGCAAAGAAAGGTAAAAGCAGAGAAGAACTCGATGCCGTCATATCAGGCATATCCATTCGGGTCCCGCAGAATGAGCACAATTATTGCTTTTATCTTTTTTTATTAACATATGCGCCTGTAATCGTCTTCAAATCGTCGTCATTGTATTTGATGCGACACGACAGAAACAAAGGTAAAAGCAGAGAAAAACTCTTCGCCGTCATATTAGTAATGTCCATTTGGGTCCCCCAGAATCGACACAACCATTGCTTTTACCTATGTTTATTAACAAATGCGCCTGTTATCATCCCCAAATCTTCGCCATTTTATTCGATGCGATATAACTGAAAGAAAGGTAAAAGCAGAGAAGAACTCGATGCCGTCGTGCTAGTAATGTCCATTCGGGTCCCCCAGAAAGGGCACAACTATTGCTTTTATCTTTTTTTATTAACAAATGCGCCTGTAATCGTCTTCAAATCGTCGTCAGCGAATTTGATGCGATATGACAGAAAGAAAGGTAAATGCAGAGAAAAACTCGACGCCGTCATAGTAGTAATGTCCATTTGGGTCCCCCAGAATCGACACAACCATTGCTTTTACCTTTGTTTATTAACAAATGCGCCTGTTACCATCCCCAAATCTTCGTCATTTTAGTCGATGCGATATGACTGAAAGAAAGGTAAAAGCAGAGAAGAACTCGATGCCGTCATATCAGGCACATCCATTCGGGTCCCGCAGAATGAGCACAATTATTGCTTTTATCTTTTTTTATTAACAATTGCGCCTGTAATCGTCTTCAAATCGTCGTCATTGTATTTGATGCGACACGACAGAAACAAAGGTAAAAGCAGAAAAAACCCTACGCCGTCATATTAGTAATGTCCATTTGGGTCCCCCAGAATCGACACAACCATTGCTTTTACCTTTGTTTATTAACAAATGCGCCTGTTATCATCCCCAAATCTTCGCCATTTTATTCGATGCGATATAACTGAAAGAAAGGTAAAAGCAGAGAAGAACTCGATGCCGTCGTGCTAGTAATGTCCATTCGAGTCCCCCAGAATCGACACAACCATTGCTTTCACCTTTGTTTATTAACAAATGCGCCTGCTATCATCCCCAAATCTTCGTCATTGTATTTGAAGCAATATGACTGAAAGAAAGGTAAAAGCAGAGAAGAAATCGATGCCGTCGTCTTAGTAATGTCCATTCGGGTCCCCCAGCATCGACACAACCATTGCTTTTACCTTTGCTTATTAAGAAATGCGCCTGTTACCATCCCCAAATCTTCGTCATTTTATTCGATGCGATATGACTGAAATAAAGGTAAAAGCAGAGAAGAACTCGATGCCGTCATATTAGGCATATCCATTCGGGTCCCGCAGAATGAGCACAAATATTGCTTTTATCTTTTTTTATTAACAAATGCGCCTGTAATCGTCTTCAAATCGTCGTCATTGTATTTCATGCGACACGACAGAAACAAAGGTAAAAGCAGATATAAACTCTACGCCGTCATATTAGTAATGTCCATTTGGGTCTCCCAGAATCGACACAACCATTGCTTTTACGTTTGCTTATTAACAAATGCGCCTGTTAACATCCCAAAATTTTCGCCATTTTATTCGATGCGATATAACTGAACGAAAGGTAAAAGCAGAGAAGAACTCGATGCCGTCGTGTTAGTATTGTCCATTCGGGTCCCCCAGAAAGAGCACAATTATTGCTTTTATCTTTTTTTATTAACAAATGCGCCTGTAATCGTCTTCAAATGGTCGTCATTGAATTTGATGCGATACGACAGAAACAAAGGTAAAAGCAGAGAAACACTGGACGCCGTCATATTAGTAATGTCCATTTGGGCCCCCCAGAATCGACACAACAACAAATTGCTTTTACCTTTGTTTATTAACACATGCGCCTGTTATCATCCCCAAATCTTCGTCATTGTAGTTGAAGCAATATGACTGAAAGAAAGGTAGAAGCAGAGAAGAACTTGATGCTGTCGTGTTAGTAATGTCCATTCGGGTCCCCCAGAATCGACACAACCATTGCTTTTACCTTTGTTTATTGACAAATGCGCCTGTTATTATCCCCAAATCTTCGTCATTTTATTCGATGCGATATGACTGAAAGAAAGGTAAAAGCAGAGAAGAACTCGATGCCGTCGTGTTAGTAATGTCCATTCGGGTCCCCCAGAATCGACACAACCATTGCTTTTACCTTTGTTTATTAATAAATGCGCCTGTTATCATCCCCAAGTCTTCGTCATTGTATTTGAAGCAATATGACTGAAAGAAAGGTAAAAGCAGAGAAGAACTCGATTCCGTCGAGTTAGTAATGTCCATTCGGGTCCCCCAGAATCGACACAACCATTGCTTTTACCTTTGTTCATTAACAAATGCGCCTGTTATCATCCCCTAATCTTCATCATTTTATTCGATGCGATATAACTGAAAGAAAGGTAAAAGCAGAGAAGAACTCGATGCCGTCATATCAGGCATATCCATTCGGGTCCCGCAGAATGAGCACAATTATTGCTTTTATCTTTTTTTATTAACAAATGCGCCTGTAATCGTCTTCAAATCGTCGTCATTGTATTTGATGCGACACGACAGAAACAAAGGTAAAAGCAGAGAAAAACTCTTCGCCGTCATATTAGTAATGTCCATTTGGGTCCCCCAGAATCGACACAACCATTGCTTTTACCTATGTTTATTAACAAATGCGCCTGTTATCATCCCCAAATCTTCGCCATTTTATTCGATGCGATATAACTGAAAGAAAGGTAAAAGCAGAGAAGAACTCGATGCCGTCGTGCTAGTAATGTCCATTCGGGTCCCCCAGAAAGGGCACAATTATTGCTTTTATCTTTTTTTTATTAACAAATGCGCCTGTAATCGTCTTCAAATCGTCGTCAGCGAATTTGATGCGATATGACAGAAAGAAAGGTAAATGCAGAGAAAAACTCGACGCCGTCATAGTAGTAATGTCCATTTGGCTCCCCCAGAATCGACGCAACCATTGCTTTTACCTTTGTTTATTAACAAATGCGCCTGTTACCATCCCCAAATCTTCGTCATTTTAGTCGATGCGATATGTCTGAAAGAAAGGTAAAAGCAGAGAAGAACTCGATGCCGTCATATCAGGCACATCCATTCGGGTCCCGCAGAATGAGCACAATTATTGCTTTTATCTTTTTTTATTAAAAAATGCGCCTGTAATCGTCTTCAAATCGTCGTCATTGTATTTGATGCGATACGACAGAAACAACCATAAAAGCAGAGAAAAACTCTACGCCGTCATATTAGTAATGTCCATTTGGGTCCCCCAGAATCGACACAACCATTGCTTTTACCTATGTTTATTAACAAATGCGCCTGCTATCATCCCCAAATCTTCGCCATTTTATTCGATGCGATATGACTCAAAGAAAGGTAAAAGCAGAGAAGAACTCGATGCCGTCATATCAGGCATAACCATTCGGGTACCCCAGAATCATCACAATTATTGCTTTTATCTTTTTTTATTAACAAATGCGCCTGTAATCGTCTTCAAATCGTCGTCATTGTATTTGAAGCAATATGACTGAAAGAAAGGTAAAAGCAGAGAAGAACTCGATGCCGTCGTGTTAGTAATGTCCATTCGGGTCCCCCAGAATCGACACAACCATTGCTTTTACCTTTGCTTATTAACAAATGCGCCTGTTACCATCCCCAAATCTTCGTCATTTTATTCGATGCGATATAACTGAAAGAAAGGTAAAAGCAGAGAAGAACTCGATGCCGTCATATCAGGCATATCCAATCGGGTACCCCAGAATCATCACAATTATTGCTTTTATCTTTTTTTATTAACAAATGCGCCTGTAATCGTCTTCAAATCGTCGTCATTGTATTTGATGCGATACGACAGAAACAAAGGTAAAGGCAGAGAAAAACTCGACGCCGTCATATTAGTAGTGTCCATTTGGGTCCCCCAGAATCGACACAACCATTGCTTTTACCTTTGTTAATTAACAAATGCGCCTGTTATCATCCCCAAATCTTCGTCATTTTATTCGATGCGATATGACTAAAAGAAAGGTAAAAGCAGAGAAGAACTCGATGCCGTCGCGTTAGTAATGTCCATTCGGGTCCCCCAGAAAGAGCACAATTATTGCTTTTATCTTGTTCTATTAACAAATGCGCCTGTAATCGTCTTCAAATCGTCGTCAGTGTATTTGATGCGATATGAGAGAAAGAAAGGTAAATGCAGAGAAAAACTCGACGCCGTCATAGTAGTAATGTCCATTTGGGTCCCCCAGAATTGACACAACCATTGCTTTTACCTTTGCTTATTAACAAATGCGCCTGTTACCATCCCCAAATCTTCGTCGTTTTAGTCGATGCGGTATGACTGAAAGAAAGGTAAAAGCAGAGAAGTACTCGATACCGTCATATCAGGCACATCCATTCGGGTCCCGCAGAATGAGCACAATTATTGCTTTTATCTTTTTTTATTAACAAATGCGCCTGTAATCGTCTTCAAATCGTCGTCATTGTATTTGATGCGATACGACAGAAACAAAGGTAACAGCAGAGAAAAACTCTACGCCGTCAAATTAGTAATGTCCATCTGGGTCCCCCAGAATCGACACAACCATTGCTTTTACCTATGTTTATTAACAAATGCGCCTGTTATCATCCCCAAATCTTCGCCATTTTATTCGATGCGATATAACCGAAAGAAAGGTAAAAGCAGAGAAGACCTCGATGCCGTCGTGTTAGTAATGTCCATTCGGGTCCCCCAGAATCGACACAACCATTGCGTTTACCTTTGTTTATTAACAAATGCACCTATTACCATCCCCAAATCTTCGTCATTTTATTCGATGCGATATGACGCAAAGAAAGGTAAAAGCAGATAAGAACTCGATGCCGTCATATCAGGCATATCCATTCGGGTCCCGCAGAATGAGCACAATTATTGCTTTTATCTTTTTTTATTAACATATGCGCCTGTAATCGTCTTCAAATCGTCGTCATTGTATTTGATGCGACACGACAGAAACAAAGGTAAAAGCAGAGAAAAACTCTTCGCCGTCATATTAGTAATGTCCATTTGGGTCCCCCAGAATCGACACAACCATTGCTTTTACCTATGTTTATTAACAAATGCGCCTGTTATCATCCCCAAATCTTCGCCATTTTATTCGATGCGATATAACTGAAAGAAAGGTAAAAGCAGAGAAGAACTCGATGCCGTCGTGCTAGTAATGTCCATTCGGGTCCCCCAGAAAGGGCACAATTATTGCTTTTATCTTTTTTTATTAACAAATGCGCCTGTAATCGTCTTCAAATCGTCGTCAGCGAATTTGATGCGATATGACAGAAAGAAAGGTAAATGCAGAGAAAAACTCGACGCCGTCATAGTAGTAATGTCCATTTGGCTCCCCCAGAATCGACACAACCATTGCTTTTACCTTTGTTTATTAACAAATGCGCCTGTTACCATCCCCAAATCTTCGTCATTTTAGTCGATGCGATATGACTGAAAGAAAGGTAAAAGCAGAGAAGAACTCGATGCCGTCATATCAGGCACATCCATTCGGGTCCCGCAGAATGAGCACAATTATTGCTTTTATCTTTTTTTATTAAAAAATGCGCCTGTAATCGTCTTCAAATCGTCGTCATTGTATTTGATGCGATACGACAGAAACAACCGTAAAAGCAGAGAAAAACTCTACGCCGTCATATTAGTAATGTCCATTTGGGTCCCCCAGAATCGACACAACCATTGCTTTTACCTATGTTTATTAACAAATGCGCCTGCTATCATCCCCAAATCTTCGCCATTTTATTCGATGCGATATGACTCAAAGAAAGGTAAAAGCAGAGAAGAACTCGATGCCGTCATATCAGGCATAACCATTCGGGTACCCCAGAATCATCACAATTATTGCTTTTATCTTTTTTTATTAACAAATGCGCCTGTAATCGTCTTCAAGTCGTCGTCATTGTATTTGAAGCAATATGACTGAAAGAAAGGTAAAAGCAGAGAAGAACTCGATGCCGTCGTGTTAGTAATGTCCATTCGGGTCCCCCAGAATCGACACAACCATTGCTTTTACCTTTGCTTATTAACAAATGCGCCTGTTACCATCCCCAAACCTTCGTCATTTTATTCGATGCGATATAACTGAAAGAAAGGTAAAAGCAGAGAAGAACTCGATGCCGTCATATCAGGCATATCCAATCGGGTACCCCAGAATCATCACAATTATTGCTTTTATCTTTTTTTATTAACAAATGCGCCTGTAATCGTCTTCAAATCGTCGTCATTGTATTTGATGCGATACGACAGAAACAAAGGTAAAGGCAGAGAAAAACTCGACGCCGTCATATTAGTAGTGTCCATTTGGGTCCCCCAGAATCGACACAACCATTGCTTTTACCTTTGTTAATTAACAAATGCGCCTGTTATCATCCCCAAATCTTCGTCATTTTATTCGATGCGATATGACTAAAAGAAAGGTAAAAGCAGAGAAGAACTCGATGCCATCGCGTTAGTAATGTCCATTCGGGTCCCCCAGAAAGAGCACAATTATTGCTTTTATCTTGTTCTATTAACAAATGCGCCTGTAATCGTCTTCAAATCGTCGTCAGTGTATTTGATGCGATATGAGAGAAAGAAAGGTAAATGCAGAGAAAAACTCGACGCCGTCATAGTAGTAATGTCCATTTGGGTCCCCCAGAATCGACACAACCATTGCTTTTACCTTTGCTTATTAACAAATGCGCCTGTTACCATCCCCAAATCTTCGTCGTTTTAGTCGATGCGGTATGACTGAAAGAAAGGTAAAAGCAGAGAAGTACTCGATACCGTCATATCAGGCACATCCATTCGGGTCCCGCAGAATGAGCACAATTATTGCTTTTATCTTTTTTTATTAACAAATGCGCCTGTAATCGTCTTCAAATCGTCGTCATTGTATTTGATGCGATACGACAGAAACAAAGGTAAAAGCAGAGAAAAACTCTACGCCGTCAAATTAGTAATGTCTATTTGGGTCCCCCAGAATCGACACAACCATTGCTTTTACCTATGTTTATTAACAAATGCGCCTGTTATCATCCCCAAATCTTCGCCATTTTATTCGATGCGATATAACCGAAAGAAAGGTAAAAGCAGAGAAGACCTCGATGCCGTCGTGTTAGTAATGTCCATTCGGGTCCCCCAGAATCGACACAACCATTGCGTTTACCTTTGTTTATTAACAAATGCACCTATTACCATCCCCAAATCTTCGTCATTTTATTCGATGCGATATGACGCAAAGAAAGGTAAAAGCAGAGAAGAACTCGATGCCGTCATATCAGGCATATCCATTCGGGTCCCGCCAAATGAGCACAATTATTGCTTTTATCTTTTTTTATTAACATATGCGCCTGTAATCGTCTTCAAATCGTCGTCATTGTATTTGATGCGACACGACAGAAACAAAGGTAAAAGCAGAGAAAAACTCTTCGCCGTCATATTAGTAATGTCCATTTGGGTCCCCCAGAATCGACACAACCATTGCTTTTAACTATGTTTATTACCAAATGCGCCTGTTATCATCCCCAAATCTTCGCCATTTTATTCGATGCGATATAACTGAAAGAAAGGTAAAAGCAGAGAAGAACTCGATGCCGTCGTGCTAGTAATGTCCATTCGGGTCCCCCAGAAAGGGCACAACTATTGCTTTTATCTTTTTTTATTAACAAATGCGCCTGTAATCGTCTTCAAATCGTCGTCAGCGAATTTGATGCGATATGACAGAAAGAAAGGTAAATGCAGAGAAAAACTCGACGCCGTCATAGTAGTAATGTCCATTTGGGTCCCCCAGAATCGACACAACCATTGCTTTTACCTTTGTTTATTAACAAATGCGCCTGTTACCATCCCCAAATCTTCGTCATTTTAGTCGATGCGATATGACTGAAAGAAAGGTAAAAGCAGAGAAGAACTCGATGCCGTCATATCAGGCACATCCATTCGGGTCCCGCAGAATGAGCACAATTATTGCTTTTATCTTTTTTTATTAACAATTGCGCCTGTAATCGTCTTCAAATCGTCGTCATTGTATTTGATGCGACACGACAGAAACAAAGGTAAAAGCAGAAAAAACCCTACGCCGTCATATTAGTAATGTCCATTTGGGTCCCCCAGAATCGACACAACCATTGCTTTTACCTTTGTTTATTAACAAATGCGCCTGTTATCATCCCCAAATCTTCGTCATTTTATTCGATGCGATATAACTGAAAGAAAGGTAAAAGCAGAGAAGAACTCGATGCCGTCATACCAGGCATATCCAATCGGGTACCCCAGAATCATCACAATTATTGCTTTTATCTTTTTTTATTAACAAATGCGCCTGTAATCGTCTTCAAATCGTCGTCAGTGTATTTGATTCGATATGACAGAAAGAAAGGTAAAAGCAGAGAAAAACTCGACGCCGTCATAGTAGTAATGTCCATTTGGGTCCCCCAGAATCGACACAACCATTGCTTTTACCTTTGTTTATTAACAAATGCGCCTGTTATCATCCCCAAATCTGCGTCATTGTATTAGAAGCAATATGACTGAAAGAAAGGTAAAAGCAGAGAAGAACTCGATGCCGTCGTGTTAGTAATGTCCATTCGGGTCCCCCAGAATCGACACAACCATTGCTTTTACCTTTGTTTATTAACAAATGCGCCTGTTACCATCCCCAAATCTTCGTCATTTTATTCGAAGCGATATAACTGAAAGAAAGGTAAAAGCAGAGAAGAACTCGATGCCGTCATATCAGGCATATCCAATCGGGTACCCCAGAATCATCACAATTATTGCTTTTATCTTTTTTATTAACAAATGCGCCTGTAATCGTCTTCAAATCGTCGTCATTGTATTTGATGCGATACGACAGAAACACAGGTAAAAGCAGAGAAAAACTCGACGCCGTCAGATTAGTAATGTCCATTCGGGCCCCCCAGAATCGACACAACCATTGCTTTTACCTTTGTTTATTAACACATGCGCCTGTTTTCATCCCCAAATCTTCGTCATTGTATGTGAAGCAATATGACCGAAAGAAAGGTAAAAGCAGAGAAGAACTCGATGCCGTCCTGTTAGTAATGTCCATTCGGGTCCCCCAGAAAGAGCACAATTATTGCATTTATCTTTTTTTATTAACAAATGCGCCTGTAATCGTCTTCAAATCGTCGTAAGTGTATTTGATGCGATAGGACAGAAAGAAAGGTAAAAGCAGAGAAAAACTCGATGCCGTCATATTAGTAATGTCCATTTGGGTCCCCCAGAATCGACACAACCATTGCTTTTACGTCTGTTTATTAACAAATGCGCCAGTTATCATCCCCAAATCTTCGTCATTGGATTTGAAGCAATATAACTGAAAGAAAGGTAAAAGCAGAGAAGAACTCGATTCCGTCGTGTTAGGAATGTCCATTCGGTTCCCCCAGAATCGACACAACCATTGCTTTTACCTTTGTTTATTAACAAATGCGCCTGTTATCATCCCCAAATCTTCATCATTTTATTCGATGCGATATAACTGAAAGAAAGGTAAAAGCAGAGAAGAACTCGATGCTGTCATATCAGGCATATCCAATCGGGTACCCCAGAATCATCACAATTATTCCTTTTATCTTTTTTTATTAACAAATGTGCCCGTAATCGTCTTCAAATCGTCGTCAGTGTATTTGATGCGATATGACAGAAAGAAAGGTAAAAGCAGAGAAAAACTCGACGCCGTCATAGTAGTAATGTCCATTTGGGTCCCCCAGAATCGACACAACCATTGCTTTTACCTTTGTTTATTAACAAATGCGCCTGTTACCATCCCCAAATCTTCGTCATTTTAGTCGATGCGATATGACTGAAAGAAAGGTAAAAGCAGAGAAGAACTCGATGCCGTCATATCAGGCACATCCATTCGGGTCCCGCAGAATGAGCACAATTATTGCTTTTATCTTTTTTTATTAACAAATGCGCCTGTAATCGTCTTCAAATCGTCGTCATTGTATTTGATGCGATACGACAGAAACAACCGTAAAAGCAGAGAAAAACTCTACGCCGTCATATTAGTAATGTCCATTTGGGTCCCCCAGAATCGACACAACCATTGCTTTTACCTATGTTTATTAACAAATGCGCCTGCTATCATCCCCAAATCTTCGCCATTTTATTCGATGCGATATAACTGAAAGAAAGGTAAAAGCAGAGAAGAACTCGATGCCGTCGTGTTAGTAATGTCCATTCGGGTCCCCCAGAATCGACACAACCATTGCGTTTACATTTGTTTATTAAAAAATGCGCCTGTTACCATCCCCAAATCTTCGTCATTTTATTCGATGCGATTTGACTCAAAGAAAGGTAAAAGCAGAGAAGAACTCGATGCCGTCATACCAGGCATATCCAATCGGGTAGCCCAGAATCATCACAATTATTGCTTGTATCTTTTTTTATTAACAAGTGCGCCTGTAATCGTCTTCAAATCGTCGTCAGTGTATTTGATGCGATATGACAGAAAGAAAGGTAAAAGCAGAGAAAAACTCGACGCCGTCATAGTAGTAATGTCCATTTGGGTCCCCCAGAATCGACACAACCATTGCTTTTACCTTTGTTTATTAACAAATGCGCCTGTTATCATCCCCAAATCTTCGTCATTGTATTTGAAGCAACATGACTGAAAGAAAGGTAAAAGCAGAGAAGAACTCGATGCCGTCGTGTTAGTAATGTCCATTCGGGTCCCCCAGAATCGACACAACCATTGCTTTTACCTTTGTTTATTAACAAATGCGCCTGTTACCATCCCCAAATCTTCGTCATTTTATTCGATGCGATATAACTGAAAGAAAGGTAAAAGCAGAGAAGAACTCGATGCCGTCATATCAGGCATATCCAATCGGGTACCCCAGAATCATCACAATTATTGCTTTAATCTTTTTTATTAACAAATGCGCTTGTAATCGTCTTCAAATCGTCGTCATTGTATTTGATGCGATACGACAGAAACACAGGTAAAAGCAGAGAAAAACTCGACGCCGTCATATTAGTAATGTCCATTTGGGTCCCCCAGAATCGACACAACCATTGCTTTTACCTTTGTTTATTAACAAATGCGCCTGTTATCATCCCCAAATCTTCGTCATTTTATTCGATGCGATATGACTAAAAGAAAGGTAAAAGCAGAGAAGAACTCGATGCCGTCGTGTTAGTAATGTCCATTCGGGTCCCCCAGAAAGAGCACAATTATTGCTTTTATCTTGTTCTATTAACAAATGCGCCTGTAATCGTCGTCAAATCGTCGTCAGTGTATTTGATGCGATATGAGAGAAAGAAAGGTAAATGCAGAGAAAAACTCGACGCCGTCATAGTATTAATGTCCATTTGGGTCCCCCAGAATCGACACAACCATTGCTTTTACCTTTGCTTATTAACAAATGCGCCTGTTACCATCCCCAAATCTTCGTCATTTTAGTCGATGCGGTATGACTGAAAGAAAGGTAAAAGCAGAGAAGTACTCGATACCGTCATATCAGGCACATCCATTCGGGTCCCGCAGAATGAGTACAATTATTGCTTTTATCTTTTTTTATTAACAAATGCGCCTGTAATCGTCTTCAAATCGTCGTCATTGTATTTGATGCGATACGACAGAAACAAAGGTAAAGGCAGAGAAAAACTCGACGCCGTCATATTAGTAATGTCCATTTGGGTCCCCCAGAATTGACACAACCATTGCTTTTACCTTTGTTTATTAACAAATGCGCCTGTTATCATCCCCAAATCTTCGTCATTTTATTCGATCCGATATGACTAAAAGAAAGGTGAAAGCAGAGAAGAACTCGATGCCGTCGTGTTAGTAATGTCCATTGGGGTCCCCCAGAAAGAGCACAATTATTGCTTTTATCTTTTTCTATTAACAAATGCGACTGTAATCGTCTTCAAATCGTCGTCAGTGTATTTGATGCGATATGACAGAAAGAAAGATAAATGCAGAGAAAATCTCGACGCCGTCATAGTAGTAATGTCCATTTGGGTCCCCCAGAATCGACACAACCATTGCTTTTACCTTTGTTTATTAACAAATGCGCCTGTTACCATCCCCAAATCTTCGTCATTTTAGTCGATGCGGTATGACTGAAAGAAAGGTAAAAGCAGAGAAGAACTCGATACCGTCATATCAGGCACATTCATTCGGGTCCCGCAGAATGAGCACAATTATTGCTTTTATCTTTTTTTATTAACAAATGCGCCTGTAATCGTCTTCAAATCGTCGTCATTGTATTTGATGCGATACGACAGAAACAAAGGTAAGTGCAGAGAAAAACTCTACGCCGTCAAATTAGTAATGTCCATTTGGGTCCCCCAGAATCGACACAACCATTGCTTTTACCTATGTTTATTAACAAATGTGCCTGTTATCATCCCCAAATCTTCGCCATTTTATTCGATGCGATATAACTGAAAGAAAGGTAAAAGCAGAGAAGAACTCGATGCCGTCGTGCTAGTAATGTCCATTCGGGTCCCCCAGAAAGGGCACAATTATTGCTTTTATCTTTTTTTATTAACAAATGCGCCTGTAATCGTCTTCAAATCGTCGTCAGCGAATTTGATGCGATATGACAGAAAGACAGGTAAATGCAGAGAAAAACTCGACGCCGTCATAGTAGTAATGTCCATTTGGGTCCCCCAGAATCGACACAACCATTGCTTTTACCTTTGTTTATTAACAAATGCGCCTGTTACCATCCCCAAATCTTCGTCATTTTAGTCGATGCGATATGACTGAAAGAAAGGTAAAAGCAGAGAAGAACTCGATGCCGTCATATCAGGCACATCCATTCGGGTCCCGCAGAATGAGCACAATTATTGCTTTTATCTTTTTTTATCAACAAATGCGCCTGTAATCGTCTTCAAATCGTCGTCATTGTATTTGATGCGATACTGTCACGTCCTGAGGGAACGTGGGCATATATATATGTGTGGTATCCCTCTTTCTTGCCTACGCCTAGCGCAATAGCACGGGATGAGGGTTAAAAAGGGGACGTGCTGGTGGAAAGGATAATTTTAAAGAGTTTCGTGGATGATCCAATCGTTGAAAATAATGGTTGTGACACTTGTGTTCGATTGACTCGTAATTTATTAGAATCAGCCGTATGGGTTGATCCTATTATTTTAAAGATACAAATTGAAGACGAAAGGGTGAAAATGTGTTCGCTTACATTGATGCGTCTCGGCGTTGACCCAGTCGCTTGGGTGTCAGGTACGGTCGTAAAACTAAGGGCCCTTCGTCGATGGCCCGAACGCTCGCAGATGGTGTGGGTGTGTGTGTGTGACGGATACAGCAAATGTTCGGTGACACAGATTCTAGTGTTCGTGGATTTCGCGGTTCGAGAATGGAAAATACAATGAAATATTGCGCGTAACACAAATGTCAAAATTCATAAGATTATCGCGTAACTGTTAGAGAACTTTCGAAGTACAAGATTTGTATTAACTCGAGTTGCAAGACAACGTACGCTTTACAAGAAAGGAAATGAATATTCAACGCGATGGATATCGGTTAAGGAACTCTAGATATGAGCTCGCTGGATTTTGACTGGAGTCTCGAATTGAGACTCGATAAAAAGAAGTTTGTGTGATCGTGGTTGCCGGAAGACTGGCTTGGTCATTTTCTTCTTCTAGGATGTAGGAAAAATTGGGATGCTGAGGTGGTGGGAGACTGGCCCCCTTGGGAGGGTGCACATTTGGGGGTGCATTCTTTTGGATTGGTGGAAAATATGTATAAGATGGAATGAGAGTGGGAGCGAGGAGTAGGTTGCGATAGCCACAACCTTCGCTCTATTTCCGGGAATTGGAGCTGCGCTTCTTTATCTGGATCGCGGAAAAATATATACGAAAAAGGGGCCTTGTCGGCGCCAAGAACGCACGCTCGAGATAGGGCTTGTTGATCGAGGCCCGCGAGTCCGCATGGGAAATATCAACGCAGTTTTATGACCGCGGCAACTTCCTGGGTCGGAGGAGTTTCTCCTAGCGAGTGTATATTTTAAGGATTTGGACATTTTTCCGCTCTTGGATGGTCGTTAGCATTCGGTATCGTTGCGTCGTTATATATTTACGTCTTTATGAATATCATCACGCATTTCTTGCGTGTCGCTTCTGTTGTATCCGCTGATTTACGCAATACAACGAAACGACCGAACGGTCGAGAAAGTATTTGCGAAACGGCATTCCAGACCGTTTCGCATCCTCCTTGCGAAAGAGTCACACTTTTGCCAAAATGCAAACGTCAAAAAGACACTTTGCGACACGTCCTGACGAAGCATCGGATTATGTTCGATCTAGGGCAAATTGCGACAATCAGAGTCGACAATTAAGAGAAATTACCAGGGAGTAGTCAGTCCTTGGTTGGCTTTTGAACGGTTCGGTCCTAAGGTACGACCGACACACTGTAAATTCAATTATAAGACCAGCCCAGTAATAAACTTATATTCCTATTCAACGAACTTGAGTTCCAACTCTTAATTTCGCAACGATCCCAAAAATACCTATCCCGGGTTCTCGAGCCGGGGATACAACATTGGTGGCAGCGGTGGGATCTGCCGAAAAGTTCGTTCGTTGTGTGTGGACACGCACAACTACCACTCAAGCACCATAAACGAGTGACCGAGTCAACCCGTGTGCTCGAGTGAGCCAGCCCGACCGAGTCGGAAGAGGAATACAGAGGAAAGGCTCCAGCCAAGCACAGCCAATCCCAGAAAACCCGGATCCCGAGGATCAACGGAAGAAGGACTCAACAATCGGAGAAATCGTACCCAGAAGCAGTGTACGAAACAAAGGAACGAAGAACAGGACGATCAGCAGTTCATCAACCAGCATGCATCTTGCGATCATCTACCTGTAAGTGACGGAACATTTCGTAAATAAAAAATCCTCCAAAGCCAGAGAATTCGTCTATGTCGGACGAAGAAAAAGCAGACCGGTATCGATTGCCCGGGAGACACGAACTATCGCGATCGTTAGATTCGTTTTTTAACACTGTCGTCATTTACGACGGTGAAAGTGATTTAGGCCGAAAGCGTCGTAGGGAAAATCCAAGCACAGAAAAATTAGATTTGACTCCCGTAACGTACGCGAAATATTTAAATCCGAAGCGACAACATAATCAACCTTCGGAACACAATTCGTCAGACGCGTCGTCCAGTGCTGACGAAACATTTAATCCAGTTGAAATCGAAAGAAATCGCGAATTGAATCGCCAAGATTTTACGTTATTATATCAACGGACAGTAATAATGGCCGAACACGACGACTATATGTCAATGAAAGAGGCTCGAATGAGCATTCCCGTATTCGACGCCTCCAAACCTGAAGACGTTACAGATTTTATACGAGCAATAAAATACGCGTCGACTCGAGTCCGCACAGAAAATGTCGCGGATTTATTACAGGCTATATTGCATCTCAAATTGCAAGGCAAGGCCGCGGCAGACCTGCGTTACAAAGACGTAGAGACGTTCGACGATTTGCTGACATTATTAAAATCACTGTACGAGGCGAAGCGAACAGTCCCCGCGCTACAAATCGAATTCAATTCCTGTAGACAAAAACATGACGAGACTGTACAAGCTTACGCAAACCGCGTCGAGTCCATAATGATGGATTTAATCACGGGTTGCACGCCCATGGTCAATTCGGAGTCTGGTCGAAGAGCAATCGAACAGTTAATTAGGCATTTTGCCCTGAATAATTTCGAACATGGACTTCGAAAGGACTTACAGCTAATAGTAAGGTCACGAGGGTACCGCGAATTGGGCGAAGCCATCCGCGGAGCAATCGAAGAGGAGAAATCGGTCGAAGGGACCAAAACAATCGCGAAGAGCGTCTCCCACAGTAGCGGACAGTCCGCACCGTCACACGCCCACGAGGGGCGAAAATCGTTCCCATTCCAAAGGCCCGCGTCGCATCAGGCGCATACGCAAGCGCGTTGTAGCTTGCCAGTGCCAATGAAAACAATTAATCAAGCAGAAATAATTTGCAATTATTGCAAAAAACCGGGTCACAGATATAACGACTGTAGAAGAAGGCCAGGATGGCAAGGCCCGAGTAACCCACAGAAGCATTACAATTATGTGCCAAACTATAAGTTCCCAAGAAAACAAAATGAATATAGGCCAAATGAAAGAACCCAAGAAAATACGCCCAAAAGAACCGTCAGTTCATTAGCAGTCGGCGTTCTTTCCATAGAAAAGGAAACAAAAAGCGTTCAAGTGAACAAGCGGAAAAAACCGCAAAGAAAAATAATGGACATTCTACTTGGAAAGCCATATGTACACAACGACAAGGCACCAAGAAGAATTTACCACGTCAGCACTCAGCTGCCGCGAGTACACGCCAGTGACCTACATATAGCGTCAAAACAGGCTCGCGAAAAAATGCTGACGCTCCGGTGTGACACAGGGGCCCAGTGCAGCATTGTAAAGGTGAATGAGTTGGATCCAGATACACCCATCGGGGACGAGGTCATAGAACTCCACGGCCTCGGGGGCAAGGCGTTCCGTACCCTCTGCACAGCTGAGATGAAACTGGACACCCCGGCCGCTGTGATGACGCACAAGTTCCACGTGGTCGGCAAGGAAGTACCGTTAGCAGTAGACGGACTCCTTGGAATGGACTGTATAGTCGAAAATGGAATAAACATACTAAAAGGAAAAATGATAGAAATTAGAGGGCACAAAATACCGTTTGTACACGGCACGAAATACTTAAAAATACCCGCCCGCACACAATGTATAGTGCAGGCGAGGACGATGGGAAAAGGCCAAGGAGTTACAAGGGAACAACACATCCAAAAGGGTGTTACGATGGGAAAAGCCGTCGTAAAGGCAGAGGCAAACACTTGCCCGGTAACAATAATGAACGTGCTCGAGAAAGAGCAAATTATCAAAAGACCTACGGTCGAACTGGAAAAATTGGAAATCGACAAAATTAGCCTGGGAAAAGAAAAATGCGTCAAAAAGAAGAAAGAAAAGGAAACGCATCAGGACGTCGGAAAAATCGCAGAATTACGAAAGCAAAGGTTGGAAAAATTATGACGCGAGATTAAGGGGAACTCGCATTTGAACGCGGAAGAAGAAACGATTTTGCGACCAATTTGCGAGGAATTTCCCGACGTATTTCATCTCGAAGGAGAACTACTGGGTTGTACAAAAGCAGTCGAGCATCGGATACCGCTCAAGGACGGGACAATGCCGATAAAGGTGCGACCTTATCGACTGCCGGAGGAGCACAAAAAAGAAATTCAACGACAGGCACAAAAAATGCTAGAAGAGTATATAATCCGCCCAAGCACGAGCCCATGGAATGCTCCATTGCTCGTAGTGCCGAAAAAACCAGATGCGGACGGAATAGTCCAAAAAAGGGTGGTCGTTGACTTTCGGAAGTTAAACGAGGCTACGGAAGGTGACTCTTACCCACTGCCCAATATCGCAGAGATACTGGACCAGTTGGGAAAGGCAAAGTACTTCACGACCCTCGACCTCGCTTCGGGAATTCATCAAATCCCAATGGCGGAGGAAGACAAACCGAAAACGGCTTTTTCAACGCCGTTGGGGCATTACGAGTATAATCGAATGCCATTTGGTTTAAAAAATGCACCTCCTACGTTCCAAAGATTAATGGACGCAGTATTGGCCGGTTTGCAAGGCCTAAAATGCTACGTATATCTGGACGATATTGTAATACATGGAGCCTCACTCGCCGAGCACGACAAGCGACTACGTGAAGTGCTGACGCGGCTAAGAGAAGCTAATTTAAAAATACAACCAAAGAAATGCGAATTTATGCGAAAAGAAACGCAATAACTCGGTCATATAATAACAGAAGTCGGGGTAAAGCCTGACCCCGAAAAGCTAAAAGCGGTAAAAAATTTTCCAATACCGAGAAATGTAAAAGAAATACAATCATTCCTGGGACTTGCCGGGTACTACCGCAGATTTATTAAAGATTTTTCCAAGATCGCAAAACCAATGACGAATTTGATCAAAAAAGGTGTCAAATTCGAATGGTCCGAATTATTCCAAAGCTCATTTGACCATTTAAGGGAAGCCCTGATCACAGCACCCATACTCCAGTATCCTGATTTCACGAAACCGTTTATCGTGACAACGGATGCCTCAGATAAGGCAATCGGTGCAATCCTGTCCCAAGGGAAAATTGGAGAGGATTTACCCATATGTTATGCAAGTAGAACTCTCAACAAGGCCGAAACCAATTATTCGACTACAGAAAAAGAACTGCTTGCAATCGTATGGGCAGTACATCAATTTCGACCGTATATTTACGGCACAAAATTCACCATAATAACGGATCACAAGCCATTGACATGGTTATTCAGCGTAAAGGACCCAGGATCAAGGCTAATGAGATGGCGAATAAAATTGGAAGAATACAACTATAAAATCCAATATAAAACGGGAAAATCAAACACAAACGCAGACGCGTTAAGTCGTATATATGCCTTGACACGAGCTCAGGCACAAGAGGTAGAAAAAAGTACACAACAGCATGGTAGCACAACAAAGAAAGAATTAAATAGAGAAAGAAAAAAGACTCCGCGCGGCAGCGCGAGAGAGAAAACAAAGAAAGACAGTATGGCCGCCAGCCGTTATGAAAGCGAGAGAGAAGAAACCGAGTCCGACAATACGGAATCGGACAATGACAACACGAGCGAGAGCACCCGAGAGAGAGAGAGCACGAAAAGAAACACAGCGTTACGAATGTCCGCACAAAGAGGAGAGGCCGAGTATACGACTCGCCGTGCTACGAGACAGCACGTGAAGAAGAGGCCGCCTGGGGAAGCGCGGCACAGGGGGAATCTCCCCATGAGTTAAAAGAGTCGCGATGCGCGAGCACGAGCGCGAGCGACGAAGAAAACTGCAGCATTGGCGTATCCACCCCAAGCAAGGCAGACAGAGCAAAAATAATACAAGAATATCACGATGCCCCTCTAGGTGGGCACCAAGGCATCACACGGACGCTGCAGCGAATACGTCAACGATATGTGTGGCCGGGAATGAAACGAGACGTCACCGCACACATACAAGAGTGCGACAAATGTCAGCGAAATAAATCGGGAAAAATTAAGAAGGCACCGATGGTAATCACAGACACGCCAAGCCGAGCGTTCGAAAAATGTGCTGTTGATATAGTAGGTCCCTTGACGGTGACCGAAAAAGGCAACAAATATATTCTGACTTTCCAGGATTTACTAACAAAATATAGCGCAGCAATTCCGTTAGAAAATCAAGAAGCCAATACAATAGCAAAGGCCCTTGTAACGGAAATTATTTGTAAATTTGGTGCCCCGTCTGAAATCCTCTCGGATCAAGGCACAAATTTTCTAAGCAAAATATTTAAAGAGATGTGTGAACTCTTACAAATAAAAAAATTGCAAACCACGGCATACCATCCACAATCTAATGGAGCCCTGGAAAGATCACATAGGACCCTTGCAGAATACCTGAAAAATTTCGTACGAGAGGATCAAAGGGACTGGGACGAATGGATACCATACGCTATGTTCACATACAATACCACGCCACACACGGCTACGGGTATTACGCCGTACGAATTAGTGTTCGGAAAGGAGGCTAAATTACCAACCGCACTGAGAGAAATTCCGCGAGCGACATATTCATACGACGATTACGCAGCGGAATTACGCGAGCGCCTGAGGGCGTCATGGCAACAAGCACAAGAAAACCTGAAAAAGGGTAAGGAGAAATCGAAGCAGCAATATGATCACACGGCCGGTAAAATAGAGTACCGCCCGGGCGATCAAGTCCTCCTTTACGACGAAACCGTGAGGAGGGGCAGATCGGCCAAGCTCACTCCGAAGTGGGTAGGGCCTTACACAGTCCGAAGCCGAGAGGCAGGTGAAACCTACCGTATCGGCCGCGGACGCGAGGAAGCACGCGTACACGTGAATCGCATAAAAAAATATATCACCCACTAGCCGTCGCGATGGCCAGCGGGTAGGCGCGGAGACAAGAGGGGCCCGCGGCTCGACCGCACGAAAGCCCCGTCATCAAAAAAAAAAAAAAAAAAAGAGAGAGGGGGGTGAGAAGAGAAGGAGAAGAAATATATATACATCGCACATGAAGTGCGGAAAGAGATTCTTATAATAAATGGAGGCCACAATGGCTCTCCCGCATTACGCCCTGAAAAGAGGAAGGGAAAAATAAAATAAACAAACACACGAATACGTGGGAAAAAGGTGGTATATTGTTACAGTTAACCGAAGTTAACCGAACACCCAAATGGGGTCCGGTTTCAACCCCAGAGGGGAGGGGAAGAGGGCGTGCAGCCACCACATGGTGGGGCGGCTGATCCACCAACCCTCTTCCGGGCTGTCATAAAACAGCCGACACAAACCGAATAAGTCGGCGGGTTCCCAGCCCCACTCCATGGCCTCCAAGCTGTCCGGATCCTCGGCCCAAACCTTGAGGAGATTGGCCCGGACCCGGGCGCGACGGCGGCGAACACCGACGGCGTGCTGAATAAAGAGCCGCCGCCACCATCCCTTAGAGGATGAGCGAGCCCTCTTGGGAACCCGTGCCGTCTGTGAAAAAGAAAAAAAAAAACACATTGTTTTATTTAGGAGGAAGGGAATCTCCTGCGATGGAAAAAAAAAAACGGGAAAGAGAATTCGTCTACATACCACAACGAATTCTAGACCGTCCTCCTCACCTCCGAGTACGACCGCTTCTCCTTCGCATCGCGAGTAATCCATGTCTGGAAAAAAAAAAAAAAAAAAAAAAACAATAATAAATATGAAGCGAGATAAAGGGTAAATAAAGAAGACAGAGAAAGAACGAATACTCACCGAGGTAAAAGGCGATCGGCTTCCGTCGAAAGTCGAAACAAGAATGAAAATGTCGCCGTTCACGCATTAAACGAGCGACTTGTCGAAGCACAAAACGCGAACATTGCAGAAATGAAGAGAAAGAGGGCATTAAACTCAAGACCCAGCAACGAGTCCGAATACAAAAAAGTCTTCAATGAAAAAGAATTGAAATTCTAAAAATAGATCGTAAACCTATATGTATATCTATATATGGAAATAAATTCCCCAAAGGAAAAAAAAAGAAAAAAAACACGTCGGATCCAAAGAATTTAACCCCGCGAATTATTTTCGCAGGATACTAGCTCTGGCCCTAGGGTCGAGCCCAGGTGAGGCTGATACACCGGAAAAACCATACCGGATAGAAAGGTTCACGGTTTCACCCGGAATTTTCTATGAGGAAATCGGGACAATGTCAATAACCCGCGACGTATGGAAACTGGCAGTAAAAATGGATCTGAGTGGAATAGCAGAACAGGAAGCGCAGATCACCGAAGCCACGAAGGAAATAATAGATCTATGCGCTCAAGACCTGCGAGCCAACTTACTCTGCCATATGGTCACGAAAACAACGACTCGCATGGTAGAAAAAATTAACAACGAACTACAAGCCGCATACGACATAACAGGAAACCAAAAAAGTCGTTACCGACCAGGTTTGATAGACGGATTGGGGGGAATAATAAGAGCAATAACAGGAAATATGGATGCACAAGACGCATCCGAAATCAGCAACGAAATAAATGAAATAAATAAAAGGCAAAAAACAGTAGAAGATGCCTTAAAAGGAAATGTGCAAATTTTGGACTCCACAATAGATCTTTTTAATCGATCAACAATTCGTTTGGAAGAAAATCAAAAGGTGCTACAAGCTCTCGTGCAACAGATCAAACAAAGAGTGGTCAACCAGTACAACGACCAAAACGTCCGGCAACAATTGGATGAACGAATGATGGCCGTGAGCCTCATTGTAGAGTCTTTACTAAGTGACGTACGACAAGTAGTTAACTTTTTAATAGGAGTCACGAGAGGAATGGTGAGCCCAAGCATATTATCGCCAAGACAATTGACGAACTTTTTGACTGACGCTTTACCCAATGTGCCGATAGGGCATACGTTCCCTACCGCGATAAATTACGCGGAAATGCCAAAGTTATTGGAGTTATCAGAAGTAGGCGCGTATAGTACAAAAACATACATTGTACTTGTAATAAAAATACCGTTAATTGGCACTGAGGAATATAAAATCAGCAAAGCTTATCCTCTGCCCACCAAAATAGAAAATCATAGTTATCAATTTATAGAAATAAAAAATGACCTCGTCGCGGTAGAAGCCACGAGAGAATCTTGCCTACATATAACAAAAAATGATTTAGGAAATTGTAAAGCTATAGCGTCACACTATTATTGCCGACTAAAACAAGCAGCGCGTCCCGCTCATACTTGCGCATCGTGCGAGGTGGCATTATATATCGCATCTAAAGATAAATACGCAAATTGCGACCGAAGAGTCGCCCAGATAAATAGCACTCTAATTATTGCGTTAGAACGCCATGGTAGGTGGCTATATGTTGCACCAGAGCCCGAAACACTGCTCATCCATTGCGGAAAACAACCAACCGCATACGCAACGCTTACGGGTGCAGGGACTCTGGCTTTGGACGGAAAATGTTCCGTCACCGCCCCTAGTTTTAGACTAGAAACAGTCGGCGAAATAAGACAAAACGAACACGCCAATTTCCTACCACAATATAATTTATCATTCTTGTCTACAGATATGCACATACTCGATCATACATCGACAAAAATTGTATTACCGCACGAAATTATAAACGATCCAAAAGAATTAAACAGGATCGGTGAACGTTTAAAAACCATAAAAAATAAACTAAAAGCGGAATCAAGCGATTCTAGAACATATGGACATGTAATAGGTAATTATTCGTTAAGCGCAATCGCGCTGATAATACTTGGAATAGCCTGTATATGCTATTACCGTATGAACCACGCGTGGAAACCCGTCAACAATGAGGGCCAAAGCAGCGCCGAGCCGGCGCAATCAAGCAACGCACAGTCAGCAAAAAGGAAGCTGCCCGTGCCAAAATTAAGATTAAAAATCAAACGAAACATATCCACGACGAATTCCGTGTAAAACGAACAGACGAAAATGTATACAAAATAAAATGTACTATATGTATGCGAGAATTATTTTAAGAAAAATAACGATATATAGATCTGGGATAATCACAAGGGAAAATGGAAATAGAAATTTGTAAACCGGAGGACCGAACATTAAAACAAATCCCAGGAGGAATTTGATCTTTTAAGGGGGAGGGATGTTGTATCCGCTGATTTACGCAATACAACGAAACGACCGAACGGTCGAGAAAGTATTTGCGAAACGGCATTCCAGACCGTTTCGCATCCTCCTTGCGAAAGAGTCACACTTTTGCCAAAATGCAAACGTCAAAAAGACACTTTGCGACACGTCCTGACGAAGCATCGGATGATGTTCGATCTAGGGCAAATTGCGACAATCAGAGTCGACAATTAAGAGAAGTTACCAGGGAGTAGTCAGTCCTTGGTTGGCTTTTGAACGGTTCGGTCCTAAGGTACGACCGACACACTGTAAATTCAATTATAAGACCAGCCCAGTAATAAACTTATATTCCTATTCAACGAACTTGAGTTCCAACTCTTAATCTCGCAACGATCCCAAAAATACCTATCCCGGGTTCTCGAGCCGGGGATACAACACTTCATGTGTTCGTCATCCTTGTAACACGAAGGTTTCATTTGTGTATTTTTGGTACTCGGACTCTGTTCGGATTACAACGAGACTGTTTGAAATTTTCCCGCTTGTATATTTGTTCTCGATATCGTTAAGACCGCTACACTTTCGCGTGGGAAGGTACGAGAAACGCTTAGTTATATTATTATGGATAGGCTACGTTTCCGCCGTGGTAGGCCTAACTCTAAAGAAAATATTCAGATCCGTCGAAAAATGAGAATTCCGCTATCGTGCGTATTAGGCTTAAAAATACATTGTACGCATTTGGTCGCGACGTGATACCTCCCCCCTTGAGGATTGAGCGTCTCGCTCAATCAGGTTCGTTGAGGGTTGCAACCGAAAATTTAGTGGCACGATAGTATCAATTGGCATTGTCATTGATCGACTTACAATGTGACTTAAATATGTTCGAAGATTGTTGTCTAATATGGCCGTGTAAATGTGATTATCGCCTTACAAGAAAGTTTTTTTTTAGTGTATATATACCTTTTTACTTCACTATGAAATATATAATAGGTGCGCGTTTTCTTCTCTTTCTTTTTCCTTATGCATATATACTTATTTACTTATTACAACTCATCTTACTTGACAAGGTTAAAAGAACAATAATAATGAGGATAGAGAAAAAGGTTATTGAGCATTATGAGAGTGGTTGTTTTGATACTAGAAAGTCTTCTCGTGCGAACTCAAGGGAAAGGAACGTAGATTAGGAGGTTGATCGTACCTTGAACGATCAGAGACGTTATTGTAGAGATCGGGTGTTGCAGCGTTGGCCTTGGCATGACCCTTTGGTTCGACAGAAGGAGCTGTGACGAGTTTATGAAGTTCTTGCCCAGTTTCATGGCTGACGTTTTCTTCTTAGGTCGTTTAGCCAGGTGCATCAGGAGGTGCGTAACCGAGTCCTATACTGCACCGACGAGGTAGACCGACCGGCCGTACACAGTATGTAGGCTGCATGTATGGATCTCCGATGAGCATGATCGTTTCCACAATGGGTAACATCCGGGTGACACCAGCGTTTGCTGTACCGAATGGAAGGAATTTTTCTTTTTTTTTTTTTTCAGGTGCGATTTTAGGTGGAGTCCGCTTGATATAGTAGGTTGTTGTTATCCAGGAGATTCAACAACTTCGCTCCCTGGTTGACAGTGTTTAGACCACTGATGCCCCGTGCCATATTGTTTAGGACAGCGGGTTTTCTACGGGAAACATTACACATTCTCGTACGTTGTCGATATCTTCTTTGGAATAGATCCCACATGATGTTGGGTGATGTTGGGTTGGTGTATCGCCAAGTAGACTGCGTCGTTGATTTCATGATTGCAGGTGGCGTGGCTTCGACCGGAACAGGAATGAACTTGTACTAGGTGTTTCCAAAAAGGTAATATAGGGGAAGTAAGGAATTGCAGGTTGTTTCGCCTGTTTGGTACTATATTCGTTCGAGAAGTAAGGGGATGTGTTGCGTTCTCACGAGCGACAGGCAATTGATCGCAACATTCTTTTAACCTGGTCAGGCTACTTCTATTATAATAAATTGAATAACGTATACTTGTTCGCCTACAAGTATCGCCATATAGTCTGGCGTCTTCATTAAATTGTATACAATTTGTCCGAGGCTTGGATCGCTACTATCAAACTATTTTGGAGTATATGACGCTCCCCTTTTTCACTGCTTCGTAGGCGTATCTTAATATAATGGTTTTCTAATATAATATAATGGCTACGTATACAAATTTCGAATTGGTACAAGCGATTATATGTAGGTTTGCGACTGGACAATTTTCTCGGATTATGAAACAGTTAGTTCAGCGAGTTTTGAATTTTGATGCCGTATGTTACTCTGTTGGGTATGCATATCGTAATATGATGATTTCCTAATATAACATAATGATTACCTATATGAATTTGGAATTGACGTAAGCGATTATATGTAGGTTTGCGATGGGGATTTTTTTTTTTGAATTATGAAACAGTTAGTTCGGCGAGTTTCGAATATAAACAATTTCGGGTGTTCTGCACTGAGGATACTGTAACTAAAAATTTAATCTGTTTCTCTGGCTGCAAGTGCAAAGGTGATATGGTTAGATGTTACTGAATAGGTTGATCACGGCCATCTGAAAAACAAGGTCATTATTATGATTATTTATTCAATTAGGATTAAAATTGGGTTTTGAGACACCCTTGTGTCCTCCGATTGGGGACTTATGCATTTCGTTGAAAATGAGATCGCCTTGTTCAGTCGGTACATATTGCAAAGTTCCCAAACATATTTATATTTTGATTTGATTGTTCTTGAATGCTCTTTTCATGGTATTAATTACATCTGCCCAAGTCGAATGTTCGACGGGCTCGATCCTCGATCATACCCCACCATGCTGACGGCAGGGTTGATTAAAAAAATGAGCCATATTAAATGGGTAGCGATCATCTGAAAACAATGGAATAAATATTATTAATTGATTACTTGCTAATTTAAAATTCGGAGTCGTCGACTCTCGTTGGTTTGGGTTTTCTTTTAGGCTTTACTTCGGCGTTGATGTGCGAATATCGTAATCTATTTTCATGCACGACTCGTGGCTTGCCTTGGTACTGGATCTTTACGTTACCCTTATCTATTTTTTCCAGGACCTTATGAGGTCCCGTGTAATGATCTCCGAGTTTCCCTGGTTTGGGCCCTTTCTGGAGGAAAACGAAATCTCCGGATTTGAAACTTTTGGGATTCGCGTTTTTATCATAATATTTTTTTGAGCGATGTTTTGATGAGACTAGATTTTCGTAGGCGAGGGTCCTGATTCCGTTTATACGGGTGATCAATTCGATCAAATATCCACGATACGTAGGTAACTGATCCGATTCCCTAAGCGGTTCGCTTGATGGGATTCGTGCTAATTTACCGAAAACTACCTCGAAGGGTGTGTATTTGGTGCTTTCGTGGACACTTGTATTGTAGGAAAGCATTGCTAATTCGAGCCATTGATCCCATTCGTTATCCTTATCTGTGTATTGCTTAAGGAATTCGGCTAGAGAGTGGTGAGACCTCTCCAGCGATCCGTTCGATTGGGGATGAAATGCGGTCGTTCGACATCGCTTAATTCGGAATCTTTTTGCTACTCTTCGCATGAGGCCGCTGAGGAAGTTACTCCCTTAGTCCGTCAGGAGTGCTTTTGGTGCGCCGAAGACGCATATGAACCTCTTTATGAATGCGTCGGCGATTGTCGTCGCTAGTGCGTTTGGAAGTGGAATTGCAATGCAATATTTTGACAGATGGTCTTGAATTGTGAGGATATATTCGTTTTTGCTGGACGTCCGTTGCATTGGACCTACTATATCCATTGAAATTTTCTCAAAAACTGTACCTGGGGTGTCTGTTATTATCATCGGCTGCTTTGTCTTGACTCTGACTAACTTCTTTAGCTGACACTCCAAGCATTGCTGCACCCGCCTTTGAACGTCCGATTTTAAATCTTCCCAGATATAGTCGCGTTTGATTCTAGTGTAAGTCTTGGAAACCCCTTTGTGGCCCCCGATTGGGGAGTTATGCATTTCGTAGAAAATGGAGTCACGTTTTTCGATTGGTACGTAGCGCAAAGTTCCGAGGCAGATCAGTATCTTAACCGGACTGTCTTTAAATACATCTTTTACGATATTCAGCACATCTGCCCATATTAAGTGCTCGACGTGTTGGCAATGACAAAAGCTGATCGACTGGAGGTCGAGTGTTTCGCAAATCGACTTTAATTCTTCCATGCTCTGATTAATTCTTTCGGTTATTAAAGCGAGCGATGCAGACTGCTCTCCCTTAATGACCAAAGCGATGTGATATTTTTTTCCGACCTTTTTGCTGTAGGCTCGGCCTAACGACAGATCCTTCCAGATGGGGAGCTTATTGGATTCTAATAGTTTTTGTCCTCCAGGGTCACAAGGTTTCCCTGTTGAGTCTATGAAATAGACTAAATTGTCGTTCCGAAATTGGAACTGTTCCTTTGTACTGACGCAATTAGCAATTTTTAATTCTGGCCTATTAATTTCTTTGACTGGAGGATTTCCGTTGGAAAGTTTTGAGTCAATCGAACTGGAGTCTGAATCTGTTGGATCATCGGAGTTAGGAGTGGAGGAGTTTCCGGAATAAATGGCAGGAGGTGCTTGGCGCCGGTCGGGGACCTCAGCTGTTTTGGGGTTGATGCCCTTAGTGGGTCGGCTAACACGTGCGGGACTTATTATTTCGGCCTCCGTTTCCTCGCTACTACTCTCCTCGTAGTTTATGGCTCTTCGAGTTCGGCGCGGAGGGTTGTGGGTCCTAGCGCGTGCATCTGTGGCTTCGGGCGTAGGCACGCTGACCCTTGTTGATGTTTCCTCGACAAGTGTACCTTCCACTTGCCGATCGTCTCCACCTGGGACGGGGGGTTCGTCGTTCTTCGCTCGAGAGCGAGTGATGACGTTTATTTCATTTGATCGAGGCGGCGGGTGGATCTCTACCTGAGTGGTAAGTCTTGTGGGATTTTCGTCGCTGTCGGAAATTTCGAGTATTTCGTGTACCGCCTTTCGCCATGCGTCTGCCGACATTTCGTTTTGTTTCCGATCGTAGTGGGGAATGGTTTTAACCTCTTCCGATTGCTCAACTGGGTTACGCGACAAAGCGTCGGCATTTACGTTTAACGTTCCAGGTTTATAAACGACGTCGTAGTCGTACTCAGAGAGCTTGAGTTGCCATTTTAGAACGCGTGTGTTTGCGTCTTTGGCGGTTTTAAACCAAACCAAGGGTTTGTGATCGGTGACGAGAGTAAACCTTCTACCATAGATGTAGGGACGGAAAGCTTTCACGCTGTGAATAATCGCCATTGCTTCTTTTTCATACGTGTCGTAACGAAGAGCTGCGCCACGTAGTACACAGGATGTGTAGGCAATGGGTTTATCCTTTCCTATTTCTCCCTGTGAGAGGACTCCGCCTAAGGCGTAGCCCGAAGCATCTGTCGTTATGATAAATGGTTTTTCAAAATCCGGGTATTGGAGGATTGGGGCTTCGCACAATTTGCCCTTGAGTATGTCGAAAGCTTTCTGGGTCTCGTCTTTCCATTCAAAATCGACTTTATCTTCTAGAAGATGAGTTAAGGGTTTTGCAATTTTTGAGAAGTCTTTGATAAATCGACGGTAATAACCGGTTAGGCCTAGGAATTGGCGTATGTTTTTGACGTTTTTGGGGACTGGAAAATCTTTTACGGCCAATAGCTTGTTAGGATCTGGTCTCAGGCCGTCTTTTCCGATTATGTGGCCGAGGTAGTTGACCTCTGGCCTGAGGAATTCGCATTTGTCTGGTTGTAATTTGAGATTTGCTTTACGCAGACGTTCCATTAATTCGCGAATTTTCCTCTCGTGTTCGTCCAAATCTTTGGCGTAAATCACGATATCATCCAAATACACGAAAAGCGATACCCCTTGGAGTCCGCTGAGTACAATGTCCATTAAGCGCTGGAATGTTGCCGGGGCATTTTTAAGCCCAAAAGGCATTCTCGCGAATTCGTAATGACCGTGTGGGGTCGAAAACGCGGTTTTTGGTTTGTCTTCGGGGTTCATTTCGATTCGATGGAACCCGGAAGCGAGATCGAATACTGAGAAATAATTTGCATTCCCTAGTTGATCGAGGATGTCTGTGATATTTGGCAATGGGTAGGAATCGCCAATTGTTTTTTCATTCAATGCGCGGAAATCGATTACCATTCGCCAGCGTTTGTTTCCGCTGGAGTCCGGTTTTTTCGGTACTATCCAAACAGGGCTGTTGTTAGGAGACTCTGAATGGTCTATTACCCTCGTCCCTAATAGCTCGTCCACTTGTCGCTGGACTTCGCCTTTGAGCGCCTGGGGAAACCTATACTGTTTCGTGTTGATCGGTAGGTCGTCGACCGTGGGGATCTTGTGTCGGAGAACATGTGTTGCTTCGAGAGGCTCACCCTTTATGTGGAACCTATCTGAATATTTTTCAATGATTTTTTCGACATGTTCTAATCCGTCTTGCGCGAGGTGCTCTAAGCGTAGGAGAGATTTTATTACTTGGGAACGCTCCGAGTTGTCTTTTATTTTATCCGATGCTGTCTGATAGGTGGAGATTGAATTTACATTTTTACCTTTGTTTGATTCGACAATTTCATCTTCCTTTCTAATTGAATTCTTGTTTCGTTTTTTATATGTTTTTGGTTTAGTTTTTTCCTCACTACTGGAGGTTTGTTTTGTTTTTCCTTGGTCATCGTTTTCGTTATAGCGATGGCAAGGTTTTATCTCGACTCGGCTGGTCGAGGTTTTTTTACGGGCCGCGGAAGGACCCTGGAACAACGTAGTCGTCATGCGATCTACGCTGGGAATAGAAGAATTGAAAGGATTTATCTCGACTCGGCTGGTCGAGCGTTTTTTACGGGCCGCGGAAGGACCCTGGAACAACGTAGTCGTCATGCAATCTACGCTGGGAATAGAAGAATTGAAAGGATTTATCTCGACTCGGCTGGTCGAGAGTTATTTACGGGCCGCGGAAGGACCCTGGAACAACGTAGTCGTCATGCGATCTACGCCGGGAATAGAAGAATTGAAAGGATTTATCTCGACTCGGCTGGTCGAGCGTTTTTTACGGGCCGCGGAAGGACCCTGGAACAACGTAGTCGTCATGCGATCTACGCTGGGAATAGAAGAATTGAAAGGATTTATCTCGACTCGGCTGGTCGAGCGTTTTTTTCGGGCCGCGGAAGGACCTTGGAACAACGTAGTCGTCATGCGATCTACGCTGGGAATAGAAGAATTGAAAGGATTTGAAATTTTCGAAGAATATGATTCGATCTCGTCTGCTGACAAGGTTTCGACCGTATCGAAAGCCTGCAGTCTTACGACCGGCACGATTAACCTTACGGCGTCACTAGTGGTATTATAAACCTTCAAATGAGCCTTCCCGTTGATGGTTGTCACCAGGCAGTCGCCGGCATAGACACCTTCAGGGGCTATGAAAGGGGCGATATATCCCTCTTTCATCGTGCTATCCACCACTTTCACATGGAAGGAGGTTTCCGAACGTGCGGGAATTTCGATTTCCTCAACGCGTTCGTTTGGTTTTTCAAAAGGCCATAGGTTATTTCCACACTCGAAACATTCTATCTCGTAATTAATTTTGGATTTCGTTTCAAAGAAGTATCTGGATCCCAACAACCCTGGATAAGGAAGTGGCACATCGTCTGGTATGATGTGAAAGAGCGTTGCGAAACCTAATACGCGGAACCACACACTACCTAGCGCGAAGACTGGTAGTTGAGATATTCCGTTTAATCTTATGATATCATTTTCATCAATTCCGGTGAAACCTTTTGTACATTTCTTTTTGATCAAATTTGGAACGGCACCACTATCTAATAGCATTGAAATTTTCCCTGTTTCTGGTAGTGCTCCGATACACACCGAGGGTAGCGTGACGAATTTTTCTGCTTCTATTGTATAAGTTGGGTACCGCCGTTCGGCTGGCCTAAAGCTATCGCGTGAACCGGACGCTCTGTCGGGGACGGGCCACTCGGTGCGTCCGTCCGAGTGGTGTTCAACCCGTTTCCCGGCTGGCTTCGCAATTTATTGTTATATTCGAGAGTCCGACAGTTTACTATGGAGTGCCCTTCTCGTTTGCAATAGCGGCATGTAAGTTGATCGGGACTCTGAGCTGCGCTGTTCCTTAATTTGAAACAGTTGTCAGCGGTGTGTCCGCGGTTATGACAAAACTGGCACTCAATGCTTGGAGCGCTGTTTATTTTTAACTTGGGGCAATTATCTGCCGTGTGGCCGCGATTGCGGCAGAACTGGCACTCGACGCTACTGTTTTTTAACTTGAAACAATTGTCCGCGGTATGTCCGCGGTGTTGACAAAATTGACATTCGAGACTCGAAGTGTTATTTTTTAATTTGGGGCAATTGTCTGCGGTATGCCCACGATTGTGGCAATACTGGCACTCGGGAACGCTTTCAAAACGCGGACGGTCCTCTGAAGGGTTAAGAGATTTATTACGAGTAGGGCAATCAGGGGCCATGTGGCCCGAGGTCTTGCACAGTTGACAGGATACTATAGGGGACCGTTGTCCTAAATGGCATTTATCCGCGCTGTGCCCGGCACCTTTGCACACCTGGCAGGTCAATACCTCCCATTCGTCCTGTTTCTTTTTGCATTGGTCGGCGCTATGGCCCTGGTTTTTGCATAATTGGCAAGTGAGCAACGAGAAACGACAATTTTCCGACGTGTGGTTATCCTTTTTACAGATATTACAGATTTTAACTGATTTGAGGGGAGGGAAGTTTTCTAATTTGTTCGAGGCCGACTGTAGCTCCCGTCGTGCTTCAAGATCGCGTTCAATTTCAACTGCATGATCGATAGCAATGGAAATGTTATCGCAATGGGGGAGTCGCTGTTCGATCTCCTCCCTTAATCCACGCTTGAAACACGAGAGGAAATAATCGTCCATTCTTTTCTTGAAATACTCGTTTTCTAGCCTGTTATCTGATGGTCTTTCTGTATCAAGTATCTCTTTTCCTTTCCTTTTAATTCGCATAGAAAATTCAGCTACAGTTTCGTTCTTCTTTTGGCAAATAGTACTGAGTTCTCCGACTAGTTGCATTTCAGTTTTGTTGGGTGCATAAAGCTTCTTAAGATATCCTAATAGGTCCTGTACTTTCTCGAATTTTGACGCGTGGATCATGTCTCTAGCGGGGTTTAACAATCTATTCCGGATCATCTTCACCAGGTACTTTTCGGCCGCAGGGGAAACCACTTCCCTTGCGTCCTCACACCCGGCGACGAAATCCGAAAACGGAACATTTTTCCCATCGAACTTTGGGATTATCTTAACAACGTCTTTTATCAACATCAAGTCGTTTATACTCAAAGTTGGGGTTTCTGGATTCATGGCTCCGCCTTTTGGGGGTAAATCTGGTTGTTTTGAAGATCTACTGGGAGGTCCTAGACCAGGAAGTAGTGGAACGTTTGATCCCCTCAGAGCTTAACCTGAACTACCGGGGTGAATTGATTCGTTTGGTTCTGTATATGACAAATCCTCAGTTATATTTAAATCTAGTGTCTCGCAAGTTGATTCCTCATCCATGAGATTAATATGCAAAGGCACATTCCCTTTTTAAATAATCCCGGACGAGCCCCCAAAAATTATATGTCACGTCCTGAGGGGACGTGGGCAAATATATATGTGTGGTATCCCTCTTTCTTGCCTACGCCTAGCGCAATAGCACGGGATGAGGGTTAAAAAGGGGACGTGCTGGTGGAAAGGATAATTTTAAAGAATTTCGTGGATGATCCAATCGTTGAAAATAATGGTTGTGACACTTGTGTTCGATTGACTCGTAATTTATTAGAATCAGCCGTATGGGTTGATCCTATTATTTTAAAGATACAAATTGAAGACGAAAGGGCGAAAATGTGTTCGCTTACATTGATGCGTCTCGGCGTTGACCCAGTCGCTTGGGTGTCAGGTACGGTCGTAAAACTAAGGGCCCTTCGTCGATGGCCCGAACGCTCGCAGATGGTGTGGGTGTGTGTGTGACGGATACAGCAAATGTTCGGTGACACAGATTCTAGTGTTCGTGGATTTCGCGGTTCGAGAATGGAAAATACAATGAAATATTGCGCGTAACACAAATGTCAAAATTCATAAGATTATCGCGTAACTGTTAGAGAACTTTCGAAGTACAAGATTTGTATAAACTCGAGTTGCAAGACAACGTACGCTTTACAAGAAAGGAAATGAATATTCAACGCGATGGATATCAGTTAAGGAACTCTAGATATGAGCTCGCTGGATTTTGACTGGAGTCTCGGATTGAGACTCGATAAAAAGAAGTTTGTGTGATCGTGGTTGCCGGAAGACTGGCTTGGTCATGTTCTTCTTCTAGGATGTAGGAAAAATTGGGATGCTGAGGTGGTGGGAGACTGGCCCCCTGGGAGGGTGCACATTTGGGGGTGCATTCTTTTGGATTGGTGGAAAATATGTATAAGTTGGAATGAGAGTGGGAGCGAGGAGTAGGTTGCGATAGCCACAACCGTCGCTCTATTTCCGGGAATTGGAGCTGCGCTTCTTTATCTGGAGCGCGGAAAAATATAGACGAAAAAGGGGCCTTGTCGGCGCCAAGAACGCACGCTCGAGATAGGGCTTGTTGATCGAGGCCCGCGAGTCCGCATGGGAAATATCAACGCAGTTTTATGACCGCGGCAACTTCCTGGGTCGGAGGAGTTTCTCCTAGCGAGTGTATATTTTAAGGATTTGGACATTTTTCCGCTCTTGGATGGTCGTTAGCATTCGGTATCGTTGCGTCGTTATATATTTACGTCTTTATGAATATCATCACGCATTTCTTGCGTGTCGCTTCATGTGTTCGTCATCCTTGTAACCCGAAGGTTTCCTTTGTGTATTTTTGGTACTCGGACTCTGTTCGGATTACAACGAGACTGTTCGAAATTTTCCCGCTTGTATATTTGTTCTCGATATCGTTAAGACCGCTACACTTTCGCGTGGGAAGGTACGAGAAACGCTTAGTTATATTATTATGGATAGGCTACGTTTCCGCCGTGGTAGGCCTAACTCTAAAGAAAATATTCAGATCCGTCGAAAAATGAGAATTCCGCTATCGTGCGTATTAGGCTTAAAAATGCATTGTACGCATTTGGTCGCGACGTGACAATACGACAGAAACAACCGTAAAAGCAGAGAAAAACTCGACCCCGTCATAGTAGTAATGTCCATTTGGGTCCCCCAGAATCGACACAACCACTGCTTCTACCTTTGTTTATTAACAAATGCGCCTGTTATCATCCCCAAATCTTCGCCATTTTATTTGAAGCAATATGACTGAAAGAAAGGTAAAAGCAGAGAAGAAATCGATGCCGTCGTGTTAGTAATGTTCATTCGGGTGCCCCAGAATCGACACAACCATTGCGTTTACCTTTGTTTATTACCGAATGCGCCTGTTACCATCCCCAAATCTTCGTCATTTTATTCGATGCGATATGACTGAAAGAAAGGTAAAAGCAGAGAAGAACTCGATGCCGTCGTGTTAGCAATGTCCATTCGGGTCCCCCAGAATCGACACAACCATTGCTTTTACCTTTGTTTATTAACAAATGCGCCTCTTACCATCCCCAAATCTTCGTCATTTTATTCGATGCGATATAACGGAAAGAAAGGTAAAAGCAGAGAAGAACTCGATGCCGTCATATCAGGCATATCCAATCGGGTACCCCAGAAACATCACAATTATTGCTTTTATCTTTTTTTATTAACAAATGCGCCTGTAATCGTCTTCAAATCGTCGTCATTTTATTTGATGCGATACGACAGAAACACAGGTAAAAGCAGAGAAAAACTCGACGCCGTCAGATTAGTAATGTCCATTTGGGCCCCCCAGAATGGACACAACCATTGCTTTTACCTTTGTTTATTAACACATGCGCCTGTTTTCATCCATAAATCTTCGTCATTGTATGTGAAGCAATATGACCGAAAGAAAGGTAAAAGCAGAGAAGAACTCGATGCCGTCCTGTTAGTAATGTCCATTCGGGTCCCCCAGAAAGAGCACAATTATTGCATTTATCTTTTTTTATTAACAAATGCGCCTGTAATCGTCTTCAAATCGTCGTCAGTGTATCTGATGCGATAGGACAGAAAGAAAGGTAAAAGCAGAGAAAAACTCGATGCCGTCATATTAGTAATGTCCATTTGGGTTCCCCAAAATCGACACAACCATTGCTTTTACCTCGGTTTATTAACAAATGCGCCTGTTATCATCCCCAAATCTTCGTCATTGTATTTGAAGCAATATGACTGAAAGAAAGGTAAAAGCAGAGAAGAACTCGATTCCGTCGTGTTAGTTATGTCCATTCGGGTCCCCCAAAATCGACACAACCATTGCTTTTACCTTTGTTTATTTACAAATGCGCCTGTTATCATCCCCAAATCTTCATCATTTTATTCGATGCGATATAACTAAAAGAAAGGTAAAAGCAGAGAAGAACTCGATGCCGTCATATCAGGCGAATCCAATCGGGTACCCCAGAATCATCACAATTATTCCTTTTATCTTTTTTTATTAACAAATGCGCCTGTAATCGTCTTCAAATCGTCGTCATTGTATTTGATGCGACACGACAGAAACAAAGGTAAAAGCAGAGAAAAACTCTACGCCGTCATATTAGGAATGTCCATTTGGGTCTTCCAGAATCGACACAACCATTGCTTTTACCTTTGTTTATTAACAAATTCGCCTGTTATCATCCCCAAATCTTCGCCATTTTATTCGATGCGATATTTACTGAAAGAAAGGTAAAAGCAGAGAAGAACTCGATGCCGTCGTGTTAGTAATGTCCATTCGGGTCCCCCAGAAAGAGCACAATTATTGCTTTTATCATTTTTTATTAACAAATGCGCCTGTAATCGTCGTCAAATCGTCGTCAGTGTATTTGATGCGATATGACAGAAAGAAAGGTAAAAGCAGAGAAAATCTCGACGCCGTCATAGTAGTAATGTCCATTTGGGTCCCCGAGATGGACATTACTACACAACCATTGCTTTTACCTTTGTTTATTAACAAATGCGCCTGTTATCATCCCCAAATCTTCGTCATTGTATTTGAAGCAATATGACTGAAAGAAAGGTAAAATCAGAGAAGAACTCGATGCCGTCGTGTTAGTAATGTCCATTCGGGTCCCCCAGAATCGACACAACCATTGCTTTTACCTTTGTTTATTGACAAATGCGCCTGTTATTATCCCCAAATCTTCGTCATTTTATTCGATGCGATATGACTGAAAGAAAGGTAAAAGCAGAGAAGAACTCGATTCCGTCGTGTTAGTAATGTCCATTCGGGTCCCCCAGAATCGACACAACCATTGCTTTTACCTTTGTTTATTAACAAATGCGCCTGTTATCATCCCTTAATCTTCATCATTTTATTCGATGCGATATAACTGAAAGAAAGGTAAAAGCAGAGAAGAACTCAATGCCGTCATATCAGACATATCCAATCGGGTACCCCAGAATCATCACAATTATTGCTTTTTTCTTTTTTTATTAACAAATGCGCCTGTAATCGTCTTCAAATCGTCGTCATTGTATTTGATGCGACACGACAGAAACAAAGGTAAAGGCAGAGAAAAACTCGACGCCGCCATATTAGTAATGTCCTTTTGGGTCCCCCAGAATCGACACAACCAATGCTTTTACCTTTGTTTATTAACAAATGCGCCTGGTACCATCCCCAAATCTTCGTCATTTTATTCGATGTCATATGACTGAAAGAAAGGTAAAAGCAGAGACGAACTCGATGACGTCATATCAGGCATATGCATTCGGGTCCCCCAGAATGAGCACAATTATTGCTTTTATCTTTTATTATTAACAAATGCGCCTGTAATCGTCTTCAAATCGTCGTCATTGTATTTGATGCGATACGACAGAAACAAAGGTAAAAGCAGAGAAAAACTCTTCGCCTTCATATTAGTAATGTTCATTTGGGTCCCCCAGAATCGACACAACCATTGCTTTTACCTTTGTTTATTAACAAATGCGCCTGTTATCATCCCCAAATGTTCGTCATTTTATTCGATGCGATATAACTGAAAGAAAGGTAAAAGCAGAGAAGAACTCGATGCCGTCATATCAGGCATATACAATCGGGTACCCCAGAATCATCACAATTATTGCTTTTATCTTTTTTTATTAACAAATGCGCCTGTAATCGTCTTCAAATCGTCGTCAGTGTATTTGAAGCAATATGACTGAAAGAAAGGTAAAAGCAGAGAAGAACTCGATGCCGTCGTGTTAGTAATGTCCATTCGGGTCCCCCAGAATCGACACAACCATTGCTTTTACCTTTGTTTATTAACAAATGCGCCTGATACCATCCCCAAATCTTCGTCATTTTATTCGATGCGATATAACTGAAAGAAAGGTAAAAGGAGAGAAGAACTCGATGCTCTCATATCAGGCATATCCAATCGGGTACCCCAGAATCATCACAATTATTGCTTTTATATTTTTCTATTAACAAATGCGCCTGTAATCGTCTTCAAATCGTCGTCATTGTATTTGATGCGATACGACAGAAACAAAGGTAAAAGCAGAAAATAACTCGACGCCGTCATATTAGTAATGTCCATTTGGGCCACCCAGAATCGACACAACCATTGCTTTTACCTTTGTTTATTAACACATGCGCCTGTTTTCATCCCCAAATCTTCGTCATTGTATGTGAAGCAATATGACCGAAAGAAAGATAAAAGCAGAGAAGAACTCGATGCCGTCCTGTTAGTAATGTCCATTCGGGTCCCCCAGATAGAGCACAATTATTGCTATTATCTTTTTTTATTAACCAATGCGCCTGTAATCGTCTTCAAATCGTCGTCAGTGTATTTGATGCGATATGACAGCGAGAAAAGTAAAAGCAGAGAAAAACTCGACGCCGTCATAGTAGTAATGTCCATTTGGGTCCCCCAGAATCGACACAACCACTGCTTCTACCTTTGTTTATTAACAAATGCGCCTGTTATCATCCTCAATTCTTCGTCATTTTATTTGAAGCAATATGACTGAAAGAAAGGTAAAATCAGAGAAGAAATCAATGCCGTCATATCAGACATTTCCAATCGGGTACCCCAGAATCATCACAATTATTGCTTTTTTCTTTTTTTATTAACAAATACGCCTGTAATCGTCTTCAAATCGTCGTCATTGTATTTGATGCGATACGACAGAAACAAAGGTAAAGGCAGAGAAAAACTCGACGCCGTCATATTAGTAATGTCCTTTTGGGTCCCCCACAATCGACACAACCAATGCTTTTACCTTTGTTTATTAACAAATGCGCCTGGTACCATCCCCAAATCTTCGTCATTTTATTCGATGCCATATGACTGAAAGAAAGGTAAAAGCAGAGACGAACTCGATGCCGTCATATCAGGCATATGCATTCGGTTCCCCCAGAATGAGCACAATTATTACTTTTATCTTTTTTTATTAACAAATGCGCCTGTAATCGTCTTCAAATCGTCGTCATTGTATTTGATGTGATACGACAGAAACAAAGGTAAAAGCAGAGAAAAACTCTTCGCCGTCATATTAGTAATGTTCATTTGGGTCCCCCAGAATCGACACAACCATTGCTTTTATCTTTGTTTATTAACAAATGCGCCTGTTATCATCCCCAAATCTTCGTCATTTTATTCGATGCGATATAACTGAAAGAAAGGTAAAAGCAGAGAAGAACTCGATGCCGTCATATCAGGCATATCCAATCGGGTACCCCAGAATCATCACAATTATTGCTTTTATCTTTTATTATTAACAAATGCGCCGGTAATCGTCTTCAAATCGTCGTCAGTGTATTTGATGCGATATGACAGAAAGAAAGGTAAAAGCAGAGAAAAACTCGACGCCGTCATAGTAGTAATGTCCATTTGGGTCCCCCAGAATCGACACAACCATTGCTTTTACCTTTGTTTATTAACAAATGCGCCTGTTATCATCCCCAAATCTTCGTCATTGTATTTGAAGCAATATGACTGAAAGAAAGGTAAAATCAGAGAAGAACTCGATGCCGTCGTGTTAGTAATGTCCATTCGGGTCCCCCAGAATCGACACAACCCTTGCTTTTACCTTTGTTTATTAACAAATGCGCCTGATACCATCCCCAAATCTTCGTCATTTTATTCGATGCGATATAACTGAAAGAAAGGTAAAAGCAGAGAAGAACTCGATGCTGTCATATCAGGCATATCCAATCGGGTACCCCAGAATCATCACAATTATTGCTTTTATATTTTTTCATTAACAAATGCGCCTGTAATCGTCTTCAAATCGTCGTCATTGTATTTGATGCGATACGACAGAAACAAAGGTAAAAGCAGAGAATAACTCGACGCCGTCATATTAGTAATGTCCATTTGGGCCACCCAGAATCGACACAACCATTGCTTTTACCTTTGTTTATTAACACATGCGCCTGTTTTCATCCCCAAATCTTCGTCATTGTATGTGAAGCAATATGACCGAAAGAAAGATAAAAGCAGAGAAGAACTCGATGCCGTCCTGTTAGTAATGTCCATTCGGGTCCCCCAGATAGAGCACAATTATTGCTATTATCTTTTTTTATTAACAAATGCGCCTGTAATCGTCTTCAAATCGTCGTCAGTGTATTTGAAGCGATATGACAGCGAGAAAAGTAAAAGCAGAGAAAAACTCGACGCCGTCATAGTAGTAATGTCCATTTGGGTCCCCCAGAATCGACACAACCACTGCTTCTACCTTTGTTTATTAACAAATGCGCCTGTTATCATCCCCAATTCTTCGTGATTTTATTTGAAGCAATATGACTGAAAGAAAGGTAAAAGCAGAGAAGAAATCGATGCCGTCGTGTTAGTAATGTCCATTTGGGTCCCCCAGAATCGACACAACCATTGCTTTTACCTTTGTTTATTAACAAATGCGCCTGTTATCATCCCCAAATCTTCGTCATTTTATTCGATGCGATATAACTGAAAGAAAGGTAAAAGCAGAGAAGAACTCGATGCCGTCATACCAGGCATATCCAATCGGGTACCCCAGAATCATCACAATTATTGCTTTTATCTTTTTTTATTAACAAATGCGCCTGTAATCGTCTTCAAATCGTCGTCAGTGTATCTGATGCGATAGGACAGAAAGAAAGGTAAAAGTAGAGAAAAACTCGATGCCGTCATATTAGTAATGTCCAATTGGGTCCCCCAGAATCGACACAACCATTGCTTTTACCTCGGTTTATTAACAAATGCGCCTTTTATCATCCCCAAATCTTCGTCATTGTATTTGAAGCAATATGACTGAAAGAAAGGTAAAAGCAGAGAAGAACTCGATTCCGTCGTGTTAGTAATGTCCATTCGGGTCCCCCAGAATCGACACAACCTTCGCTTTTACCTTTGTTTATTTACAAATGCGCCTGTTATCATCCCCAAATCTTCATCATTTTATTCGATGCGATATAACTGAAAGAAAGGTAAAAGCAGAGAAGAACTCGATGCCGTCATATCAGGCATATCCAATCGGGTACCCCAGAATCATCACAATTATTCCTTTTATCTTTTTTTATTAACAAATGCGCCTGTAATCGTCTTCAAATCGTCGTCATTGTATTTGATGCGACACGACAGAAACAAAGGTAAAAGCAGAGAAAAACTCTACGCCGTCATATTAGTAATGTCCATTTGGGTCTTCCAGAATCGATACAACCATTGCTTTTACCTTTGTTTATTAACAAATTCGCCTGTTATCATCCCTAAATCTTCGCCATTTTATTCGATGCGATATTTACTGAAAGAAAGGTAAAAGCAGAGAAGAACTCGATACCGTCGTGTTAGTAATGTCCATTCGGGTCCCCCAGAAAGAGCACAATTATTGCTTTTATCATTTTTTATTAATAAATGCGCCTGTAATCGTCGTCAAATCGTCGTCAGTGTATTTGATGCGATATGACAGAGAGAAAGGTAAAAGCAGAGAAAATCTCGACGCCGTCATAGTAGTAATGTCCATTTGGGTCCCCCAGATGGACATTACTACACAACCATTGCTTTTACCTTTGTTTATTAACAAATGCGCCTGTTATCATCCCCAAATCTTCGTCATTGTATTTGAAGCAATATGACCGAAAGAAAGATAAAAGCAGAGAAGAACTCGATGCCGTCCTGTTAGTAATGTCCATTCGGGTCCCCCAGATAGAGCACAATTATTGCTATTATCTTTTTTTATTAACAAATGCGCCTGTAATCGTCTCCAAATCGTCGTCAGTGTATTTGATGCGATATGACAGCGAGAAAATTAAAAGCAGAGAAAAACTCGACCCCGTCATAGTAGTAATGTCCATTTGGGTCCCCCAGAATCGACACAACCACTGCTTCTACCTTTGTTTATTAACAAATGCGCCTGTTATCATCCCCAAATCTTCGTCATTTTATTTGAAGCAATATGACTGAAAGAAAGGTAAAAGCAGAGAAGAAATCGATGCCGTCCTGTTAGTAATGTTCATTCGGGTGCCCCAGAATCGACACAACCAGTGCGTTTACCTTTGTTTATTACCGAATGCGCCTGCTACCATCCCCAAATCTTCGTCATTTTATTCGATGCGATATGACTGAAAGAAAGGTAAAAGCAGAGAAGAACTCGATGCCGTCGTGTTAGCGATGTCCATTCGGGTCCCCCAGAATCGACACAACCATTGCTTTTACCTTTGTTTATTAACAAATGCGCCTCTTACCATCCCCAAATCTTCGTCATTTTATTCGATGCGATATAACGGAAAGAAAGGTAAAAGCAGAGAAGAACTCGATGCCGTCATATCAGGCATATCCAATCGGGTACCCCAGAAACATCACAATTATTGCTTTTATCTTTTTTTATTAACAAATGCGCCTGTAATCGTCTTCAAATCGTCGTCATTGTATTTGATGCGATACGACAGAAACACAGGTAAAAGCAGAGAAAAACTCGACGCCGTCAGATTAGTAATGTCCATTTGGGCCCCCCAGACTGGACACAACCATTGCTTTTACCTTTGTTTATTAACACATGCGCCTGTTTTCATCCCCAAATCTTCGTCATTGTATGTGAAGCAATATGACCGAAAGAAAGGTAAAAGCAGAGAAGAACTCGATGCCGTCCTGTTAGTAATGTCCATTCGGGTCCCCCAGAAAGAGCACAATTATTGCATTTATCTTTTTTTATTAACAAATGCGCCTGTAATCGTCTTCAAATCGTCGTCAGTGTATCTGATGCGATAGGACAGAAAGAAAGGTAAAAGCAGAGAAAAACTCGATGCCGTCATATTAGTAATGTCCATTTGGGTTCCCCAGAATCGACACAACCATTGCTTTTACCTCGGTTTATTAACAAATGCGCCTGTTATCATCCCCAAATCTTCGTCATTGTATTTGAAGCAATATGACTGAAAGAAAGGTAAAAGCAGAGAAGAACTCGATTCCGTCGTGTTAGTAATGTCCATTCGGGTCCCCCAAAATCGACACAACCATTGCTTTTACCTTTGTTTATTTACAAATGCGCCTGTTATCATCCCCAAATCTTCATCATTTTATTCGATGCGATATAACTAAAAGAAAGGTAAAAGCAGAGAAGAACTCGATGCCGTCATATCAGGCATATCCAATCGGGTACCCCAGAATCATCACAATTATTCCTTTTATCTTTTTTTATTAACAAATGCGCCTGTAATCGTCTTCAAATCGTCGTCATTGTATTTGATGCGACACGACAGAAACAAAGGTAAAAGCAGAGAAAAACTCTACGCCGTCATATTAGGAATGTCCATTTGGGTCTTCCAGAATCGACACAACCATTGCTTTTACCTTTGTTTATTAACAAATTCGCCTGTTATCATCCCCAAATCTTCGCCATTTTATTCGATGCGATATTTACTGAAAGAAAGGTAAAAGCAGAGAAGAACTCGATGCCGTCGTGTTAGTAATGTCCATTCGGGTCCCCCAGAAAGAGCACAATTATTGCTTTTATCATTTTTTATTAACAAATGCGCCTGTAATCGTCGTCAAATCGTCGTCAGTGTATTTGATGCGATATGACAGAAAGAAAGGTAAAAGCAGAGAAAATCTCGACGCCGTCATAGTAGTAATGTCCATTTGGGTCCCCCAGATGGACATTACTACACAACCATTGCTTTTACCTTTGTTTATTAACAAATGCGCCTGTTATCATCCCCAAATCTTCGTCATTGTATTTGAAGCAATATGACTGAAAGAAAGGTAAAATCAGAGAAGAACTCGATGCCGTCGTGTTAGTAATGTCAATTCGGGTCCCCCAGAATCGACACAACCATTGCTTTTACCTTTGTTTATTGACAAATGCGCCTGTTATTATCCCCAAATCTTCGTCATTTTATTCGATGCGATATGACTGAAAGAAAGGTAAAAGCAGAGAAGAACTCGATTCCGTCGTGTTAGTAATGTCCATTCGGGTCCCCCAGAATCGACACAACCATTGCTTTTACCTTTGTTTATTAACAAATGCGCCTGTTATCATCCCTTAATCTTCATCATTTTATTCGATGCGATATAACTGAAAGAAAGGTAAAAGCAGAGAAGAACTCAATGCCGTCATATCAGACATATCCAATCGGGTACCCCAGAATCATCACAATTATTGCTTTTTTCTTTTTTTATTAACAAATGCGCCTGTAATCGTCTTCAAATCGTCGTCATTGTATTTGATGCGATACGACAGAAACAAAGGTAAAGGCAGAGAAAAACTCGACGCCGCCATATTAGTAATGTCCTTTTGGGTCCCCCAGAATCGACACAACCAATGCTTTTACCTTTGTTTATTAACAAATGCGCCTGGTACCATCCCCAAATCTTCGTCATTTTATTCGATGTCATATGACTGAAAGAAAGGTAAAAGCAGAGACGAACTCGATGACGTCATATCAGGCATATGCATTCGGGTCCCCCAGAATGAGCACAATTATTGCTTTTATCTTTTATTATTAACAAATGCGCCTGTAATCGTCTTCAAATCGTCGTCATTGTATTTGATGCGATACGACAGAAACAAAGGTAAAAGCAGAGAAAAACTCTTCGCCTTCATATTAGTAATGTTCATTTGGGTCCCCCAGAATCGACACAACCATTGCTTTTACCTTTGTTTGTTAACAAATGCGCCTGTTATCATCCCCAAATGTTCGTCATTTTATTCGATGCGATATAACTGAAAGAAAGGTAAAAGCAGAGAAGAACTCGATGCCGTCATATCAGGCATATACAATCGGGTACCCCAGAATCATCACAATTATTGCTTTTATCTTTTTTTATTAACAAATGCGCCTGTAATCGTCTTCAAATCGTCGTCAGTGTATTTGAAGCAATATGACTGAAAGAAAGGTAAAAGCAGAGAAGAACTCGATGCCGTCGTGTTAGTAATGTCCATTCGGGTCCCCCAGAATCGACACAACCCTTGCTTTTACCTTTGTTTATTAACAAATGCGCCTGATACCATCCCCAAATCTTCGTCATTTTATTCGATGCGATATAACTGAAAGAAAGGTAAAAGCAGAGAAGAACTCGATGCTGTCATATCAGGCATATCCAATCGGGTACCCCAGAATCATCACAATTATTGCTTTTATATTTTTTCATTAACAAATGCGCCTGTAATCGTCTTCAAATCGTCGTCATTGTATTTGATGCGATTCGACAGAAACAAAGGTAAAAGCAGAGAATAACTCGACGCCGTCATATTAGTAATGTCCATTTGGGCCACCCAGAATCGACACAACCATTGCTTTTACCTTTGTTTATTAACACATGCGCCTGTTTTCATCCCCAAATCTTCGTCATTGTATGTGAAGCAATATGACCGAAAGAAAGATAAAAGCAGAGAAGAACTCGATGCCGTCCTGTTAGTAATGTCCATTCGGGTCCCCCAGATAGAGCACAATTATTGCTATTATCTTTTTTTATTAACAAATGCGCCTGTAGTCGTCTTCAAATCGTCGTCAGTGTATTTGATGCGATATGACAGCGAGAAAAGTAAAAGCAGAGAAAAACTCGACGCCGTCATAGTAGTAATGTCCATTTGGGTCCCCCAGAATCGACACAACCACTGCTTCTACCTTTGTTTATTAACAAATGCGCCTGTTATCATCCCCAATTCTTCGTGATTTTATTTGAAGCAATATGACTGAAAGAAAGGTAAAAGCAGAGAAGAAATCGATGCCGTCGTGTTAGTAATGTCCATTTGGGTCCCCCAGAATCGACACAACCATTGCCTTTACCTTTGTTTATTAACAAATGCGCCTGTTATCATCCCCAAATCTTCGTCATTTTATTCGATGCGATATAACTGAAAGAAAGGTAAAAGCAGAGAAGAACTCGATGCCGTCATACCAGGCATATCCAATCGGGTACCCCAGAATCATCACAATTATTGCTTTTATCTTTTTTTATTAACAAATGCGCCTGTAATCGTCTTCAAATCGTCGTCAGTGTATCTGATGCGATAGGACAGAAAGAAAGGTAAAAGTAGAGAAAAACTCGATGCCGTCATATTAGTAATGTCCATTTGGGTCCCCCAGAATCGACACAACCATTGCTTTTACCTCGGTTTATTAACAAATGCGCCTCTTATCATCCCCAAATCTTCGTCATTGTATTTGAAGCAATATGACTGAAAGAAAGGTAAAAGCAGAGAAGAACTCGATTCCGTCGTGTTAGTAATGTCCATTCGGGTCCCCCAGAATCGACACAACCTTCGCTTTTACCTTTGTTTATTTACAAATGCGCCTGTTATCATCCCCAAATCTTCATCATTTTATTCGATGCGATATAACTGAAAGAAAGGTAAAAGCAGAGAAGAACTCGATGCCGTCATATCAGGCATATCCAATCGGGTACCCCAGAATCATCACAATTATTCCTTTTATCTTTTTTTATTAACAAATGCGCCTGTAATCGTCTTCAAATCGTCGTCATTGTATTTGATGCGACACGACAGAAACAAAGGTAAAAGCAGAGAAAAACTCTACGCCGTCATATTAGTAATGTCCATTTGGGTCTTCCAGAATCGACACAACCATTGCTTTTACCTTTGTTTATTAACAAATTCGCCTGTTATCATCCCTAAATCTTCGCCATTTTATTCGATGCGATATTTACTGAAAGAAAGGTAAAAGCAGAGAAGAACTCGATACCGTCGTGTTAGTAATGTCCATTCGGGTCCCCCAGAAAGAGCACAATTATTGCTTTTATCATTTTTTATTAATAAATGCGCCTGTAATCGTCGTCAAATCGTCGTCAGTGTATTTGATGCGATATGACAGAGAGAAAGGTAAAAGCAGAGAAAATCTCGACGCCGTCATAGTAGTAATGTCCATTTGGGTCCCCCAGATGGACATTACTACACAACCATTGCTTTTACCTTTGTTTATTAACAAATGCGCCTGTTATCATCCCCAAATCTTCGTCATTGTATTTGAAGCAATATGACCGAAAGAAAGATAAAAGCAGAGAAGAACTCGATGCCGTCCTGTTAGTAATGTCCATTCGGGTCCCCCAGATAGAGCACAATTATTGCTATTATCTTTTTTTATTAACAAATGCGCCTGTAATCGTCTTCAAATCGTCGTCAGTGTATTTGATGCGATATGACAGCGAGAAAATTAAAAGCAGAGAAAAACTCGACCCCGTCATAGTAGTAATGTCCATTTGGGTCCCCCAGAATCGACACAACCACTGCTTCAACCTTTGTTTATTAACAAATGCGCCTGTTATCATCCCCAAATCTTCGTCATTTTATTTGAAGCAATATGACTGAAAGAAAGGTAAAAGCAGAGAAGAAATCGATGCCGTCGTGTTAGTAATGTTCATTCGGGTGCCCCAGAATCGACACAACCAGTGCGTTTACCTTTGTTTATTACCGAATGCGCCTGTTACCATCCCCAAATCTTCGTCATTTTATTCGATGCGATATGACTGAAAGAAAGGTAAAAGCAGAGAAGAACTCGATGCCGTCGTGTTAGCGATGTCCATTCGGGTCCCCCAGAATCGACACAACCATTGCTTTTACCTTTGTTTATTAACAAATGCGCCTCTTACCATCCCCAAATCTTCGTCATTTTATTCGATGCGATATAACGGAAAGAAAGGTAAAAGCAGAGAAGAACTCGATGCCGTCATATCAGGCATATCCAATCGGGTACCCCAGAAACATCACAATTATTGCTTTTATCTTTTTTTATTAACAAATGCGCCTGTAATCGTCTTCAAATCGTCGTCATTGTATTTGATGCGATACGACAGAAACACAGGTAAAAGCAGAGAAAAACTCGACGCCGTCAGATTAGTAATGTCCATTTGGGCCCCCCAGAATGGACACAACCATTGCTTTTACCTTTGTTTATTAACACATGCGCCTGTTTTCATCCCCAAATCTTCGTCATTGGATGTGAAGCAATATGACCGAAAGAAAGGTAAAAGCAGAGAAGAACTCGATGCCGTCCTGTTAGTAATGTCCATTCGGGTCCCCCAGAAAGAGCACAATTATTGCTTTTATCTTTTTTTATTAACAAATGCGCCTGTAATCGTCTTCAAATCGTCGTCAGTGTATTTGATGCGATATGACAGAAAGAAAGGTAAAAGCAGAGAAAAACTCGACGCCGTCATAGTAGTAATGTCCATTTGGGTCCCCCAGAATCGACACAACCATTGCTTTTACCTTTGTTTATTAACAAATGCGCCTGTTATCATCCCCAAATCTTCGTCATTGTATTTGAAGCAATATGACTGAAAGAAAGGTAAAATCAGAGAAGAACTCGATGCCGTCGTGTTAGTAATGTCCATTCGGGTCCCCCAGAATCGACACAACCCTTGCTTTTACCTTTGTTTATTAACAAATGCGCCTGATACCATCCCCAAATCTTCGTCATTTTATTCGATGCGATATAACTGAAAGAAAGGTAAAAGCAGAGAAGAACTCGATGCTGTCATATCAGGCATATCCAATCGGGTACCCCAGAATCATCACAATTATTGCTTTTATATTTTTTCATTAACAAATGCGCCTGTAATCGTCTTCAAATCGTCGTCATTGTATTTGATGCGATTCGACAGAAACAAAGGTAAAAGCAGAGAAAAACTCGACGCCGTCATATTAGTAATGTCCATTTGGGCCACCCAGAATCGACACAACCATTGCTTTTACCTTTGTTTATTAACACATGCGCCTGTTTTCATCCCCAAATCTTCGTCATTGTATGTGAAGCAATATGACCGAAAGAAAGATAAAAGCAGAGAAGAACTCGATGCCGTCCTGTTAGTAATGTCCATTCGGGTCCCCCAGATAGAGCACAATTATTGCTATTATCTTTTTTTATTAACAAATGCGCCTGTAATCGTCTTCAAATCGTCGTCAGTGTATTTGATGCGATATGACAGCGAGAAAAGTAAAAGCAGAGAAAAACTCGACGCCGTCATAGTAGTAATGTCCATTTGGGTCCCCCAGACTCGACACAACCACTGCTTCTACCTTTGTTAATTAACAAATGCGCCTGTTATCATCCCCAATTCTTCGTGATTTTATTTGAAGCCATATGACTGCAAGAAAGGTAAAAGCAGAGAAGAAATCGATGCCGTCGTGTTAGTAATGTCCATTTGGGTCCCCCAGAATCGACACAACCATTGCTTTTACCTTTGTTTATTAACAAATGCGCCTGTTATCATCCCCAAATCTTCGTCATTTTATTCGATGCGATATAACTGAAAGAAAGGTAAAAGCAGAGAAGAACTCGATGCCGTCATACCAGGCATATCCAATCGGGTACCCCAGAATCATCACAATTATTGCTTTTATCTTTTTTTATTAACAAATGCGCCTGTAATCGTCTTCAAATCGTCGTCAGTGTATCTGATGCGATAGGACAGAAAGAAAGGTAAAAGTAGAGAAAAACTCGATGCCGTCATATTAGTAATGTCCATTTGGGTCCCCCAGAATCGACACAACCATTGCTTTTACCTCGGTTTATTAACAAATGCGCCTCTTATCATCCCCAAATCTTCGTCATTGTATTTGAAGCAATATGACTGAAAGAAAGGTAAAAGCAGAGAAGAACTCGATTCCGTCGTGTTAGTAATGTCCATTCGGGTCCCCCAGAATCGACACAACCTTCGCTTTTACCTTTGTTTATTTACAAATGCGCCTGTTATCATCCCCAAATCTTCATCATTTTATTCGATGCGATATAACTGAAAGAAAGGTAAAAGCAGAGAAGAACTCGATGCCGTCATATCAGGCATATCCAATCGGGTACCCCAGAATCATCACAATTATTCCTTTTATCTTTTTTTATTAACAAATGCGCCTGTAATCGTCTTCAAATCGTCGTCATTGTATTTGATGCGACACGACAGAAACAAAGGTAAAAGCAGAGAAAAACTCTACGCCGTCATATTAGTAATGTCCATTTGGGTCTTCCAGAATCGACACAACCATTGCTTTTACCTTTGTTTATTAACAAATTCGCCTGTTATCATCCCCAAATCTTCGCCATTTTATTCGATGCGATATTTACTGAAAGAAAGGTAAAAGCAGAGAAGAACTCGATACCGTCGTGTTAGTAATGACCATTCGGGTCCCCCAGAAAGAGCACAATTATTGCTTTTATCATTTTTTATTAATAAATGCGCATGTAATCTTCGTCAAATCGTCGTCAGTGTATTTGATGCGATATGACAGAGAGAAAGGTAAAAGCAGAGAAAATCTCGACGCCGTCATAGTAGTAATGTCCATTTGGGTCCCCCAGATGGACATTACTACACAACCATTGCTTTTACCTTTGTTTATTAACAAATGCGCCTGTTATCATCCCCAAATCTTCGTCATTGTATTTGAAGCAATATGACTGAAAGAAAGGTAAAAGCAGAGAAGAACTCGATTCCGTCGTGTTAGTAATGTCCATTCGGGTCCCCCAGAATCGACACAACCATTGCTTTTACCTTTGCTTATTAACAAATGCGCCTGTTATCATCCCCTAATCTTCATCATTGTATTCGATGCGATATAACTGAAAGAAAGGTAAAAGCAGAGAAGAACTCAATGCCGTCATATCAGACATATCCAATCGGGTACCCCAGAATCATCACAATTATTGCTTTTTTCTTTTTTTATTAACAAATGCGCCTGTGATCGTCTTCAAATCGTCGTCATTGTATTTGATGCGATACGACAGAAACAAAGGTAAAGGCAGAGAAAAACTCGACGCCGCCATATTAGTAATGTCCTTTTGGGTCCCCCAGAATCGACACAACCAATGCTTTTACCTTTGTTCATTAACAAATGCGCCTGTTATCATCCCCAAATCTTCGTCATTTTATTCGATGCGATATAACTGAAAGAAAGGTAAAAGCAGAGAAGAACTCGATGCCGTCATATCAGGCATATCCAATCGGGTACCCCAGAATCATCACAATTATTGCTTTTATCTTTTTTTATTAACAAATGCGCCTGTAATCGTCTTCAAATCGTCGTCAGTGTATTTGAAGCAATATGACTGAAAGAAAGGTAAAAGCAGAGAAGAACTCGATGCCGTCGTGTTAGTAATGTCCATTCGGGTCCCCCAGAATCGACATAACCATTGCTTTTACCTATGTTTATTAACAAATGCGCCTGATACCATCCCCAAATCTTCGTCATTTTATTCGATGCGATATAACTGAAAGAAAGGTAAAAGGAGAGAAGAACTCGATGCTGTCATATCAGGCATATCCAATCGGGTACCCCAGAATGATCACAATTATTGCTTTTATATTTTTTCATTAACAAATGCGCCTGTAATCGTCGTCAAATCATCGTCATTGTATTTGATGCGACACGACAGAAACAAAGGTAAAAGCAGAGAATAACTCGACGCCGTCATATTAGTAATGTCCATTTGGGCCCCCCAGAATCGACACAACCATTGCTTTTACCTGTGTTTATTAACACATGCGCCTGTTTTCATCCCCAAATCTGCGTCATTGTATGTGAAGCAATATGACCGAAAGAAAGATAAAAGCAGAGAAGAACTCGATGCCGTCCTGTTAGTAATGTCCATTCGGGTCCCCCAGATAGAGCACAATTATTGCTATTATCTTTTTTTATTAACAAATGCGCCTGTAATCGTCTTCAAATCGTCGTCAGTGTATTTGATGCGATATGACAGCGAGAAAATTAAAAGCAGAGAAAAACTCGACCCCGTCATAGTAGTAATGTCCATTTGGGTCCCCCAGAATCGACACAACCACTGCTTCTACCTTTGTTTATTATCAAATGCGCCTGTTACCATCCCCAAATCTTCGTCATTTTATTTGAAGCAATATGACTGAAAGAAAGGTAAAAGCAGAGAAGAAATCGATGCCGTCGTGTTAGTAATGTTCATTCGGGTGCCCCAGAATCGACACAACCATTGCGTTTACCTTTGTTTATTACCGAATGCGCCTGTTACCATCCCCAAATCTTCGTCATTTTATTCGATGCGATATGACTGAAAGAAAGGTAAAAGCAGAGAAGAACTCGATGCCGTCGTGTTAGTAATGTCCATTCGGGTCCCCCAGAATGAGCACAATTATTGCATTTATCTTTTTCTATTAACAAATGCGCCTGTAATCGTCTTCAAATCGTCGTCGGTGTATTTGATGCGATGTGACAGAAAGAAAGGTAAAAGCAGAGAACAACTCGACGCCGTCATATTAGTAATGTCCATGTGGGTCCCCCAGAATCGACACAACCATTGCTTTTACCTTTGTTTATTAACAAATGCGCCTTTAATCATCCCCAAATCTACGTCATTGTATTTGAAGCAATATGACTGAAAGAAAGGCAAAAGCAGAGAAGAACTCGATTCCGTCGTGTTAGTGTTGTCCATTCGGGTCCCCCAGAATCGACACAACCATTGCTTTTACCTTTGTTTATTAACAAATGCGCCTGTTATCATCCCCAAATCTTCATAATTTTATTCGATGCGATATAACTGAAAGGAAGGTAAAAGCAGAGAAGAACTCGATGCCGTCATATCAGGCATATCCAATCGGGTACCCCAGAATCATCACAATTATTGCTTTTATCTTTTTTTATTAACAAATGCGCCTGTAATCGTCTTCAAATCGTCGTCCTTGTATTTGATGCGATACGACAGAAACAAAGGTAAAAGCAGATAAAAACTCGACGCCGTCATATTAGTAATGTCCATTTGGGTCCCCCAGAATCGACACAACCATTGCTTTTACCTTTGTTTATTAACAAATGCGCCTGTTATCATCCCCAAATCGTCGTAATTTTATTCGATGCGATATGACTAAAAGAAAGGTCAAAGCAGAGAAGAACTCGATGCCGTCAAATAAAGCATGTCCAATCGGGTACCCCAGAATCATCACAATCATTGCTTTTACCTTTTTTTTTATTAACAAAGGCGCCTGAAATCATCCTCAAATTGCCGTCATTTTATTTAATGCGATATGACAGAAACAAAGGTAAAAGCAGAGAAAAACTCGACGCCGTCATATTAGTATTGTCCATTTGGGTCCCCCAGAATCGACACAACCATTGCTTTTACCTTTGTTTATTAACAAATGCGCCTGTTATCATCCCCAAATCTTCGTCATTTTATTCGATGCGATATGACTAAAAGAAAGATAAAAGCAGAGAAGAACTCGATGCCGTCATATCAGGCATGTCCAATCGGGAACCCCAGATTCATCACAATCATTGCTTTTACCGTTTTTTTATTAACAAAGGCGCCTGAAATCATCCTCAAATTGCCGTCATTGTATTTAATGCGATATGACACGAAGAAAAGTAAAAGCAGAGAAAAACTCGACGCCGTCATAGTAGTAATGTGCATTCGGGTCCCCCAGAATCGACACAACCATTGCTTTTACCTTTGTTTATTAACAAATGCGCCTGTTATCATCCCCAAATATTCGTCATTGTATTTGAAGCAATATGACTGAAAGAAAGGTATAAGCAGAGAAGAACTCGAAGCCGTCGTGTTAGTAATGTCCATTCTGGTCCCCCAGAATCGACACAACCATTGCTTTTACCTTTGTTTATTAACGAATGCGCCTGTTACTATCCCCAAATCTACGTCATTTTATTCGATGCGATATGACTGAAAGAAAGGTAAAAGCAGAGAAGAACTCGATGCCGTCATATCAGGCATATCCATTCGGGTCCCGCAGAATGAGCACAATTATTGCTTTTATCTTTTTTTATTAACAATTGCGCCTGTAATCGTCTTCAAATCGTCGTCATTGTATTTGATGCGACACGACAGAAACAAAGGTAAAAGCAGAAAAAACCCTACGCCGTCATATTAGTAATGTCCATTTGGGTCCCCCAGAATCGACACAACCATTGCTTTTACCTTTGTTTATTAACAAATGCGCCTGATATCATCCCCAAATCTTCGTCATTTTATTCGATGCGATATAACTGAAAGAAAGGTAAAAGCAGAGAAGAACTCGATGCCGTCATACCAGGCATATCCAATCGGGTACCCCAGAATCATCACAATTATTGCTTTTTTCTTTTTATATTAACAAATGCGCCTGTAATCGTCTTCAAATCGTCGTCATTGTATTTGATGCGATACGACAGAAACAAAGGTAAAGGCAGAGAATAACTCGACGCCGCCATATTAGTAATGTCCTTTTGGGTCCCCCAGAATCGACACAACCAATGCTTTTACCTTTGTTTATTAACAAATGCGCCTGGTACCATCCCCAAATCTTCGTCATTTTATTCGATGCCATATGACTGAAAGAAAGGTAAAAGCAGACACGAACTCGATGCCGTCATATCAGGCATATGCATTCGGGTCCCCCAGAATGAGCACAATTATTGCGTTTATCTTTTTTTATTAACAAATGCGCCTGTAATCGTCTTCAAATCGTCGTCATTGTATTTGATGCGATACGACAGAAACAAAGGTAAAAGCAGAGAAAAACTCTTCGCCTTCATATTAGTAATGTTCATTTGGGTCCCCCAGAATCGGAACAACCATTGCTTTTACCTTTGTTTATTAACAAATGCGCCTGTTATCATCCCCAAATCTTCGTCATTTTATTCGATGCGATATAACTGAAAGAAAGGTAAAAGCAGAGAAGAACTCGATGCCGTCATATCAGGCATATCCAATCGGGTACCCCAGAATCATCACAATTATTGCTTTTATCTTTTTTTATTAACAAATGCGCCTGTAATCATCTTCAAATCGTCGTCAGTGTATTTGAAGCAATATGACTGAAAGAAAGGTAAAAGCAGAGAAGAACTCGATGCCGTCGTGTTAGTAATGTCCATTCGGGTCCCCCAGAATCGACACAACCATTGCTTTTACCTTTGTTTATTAACAAATGCGCCTGATACCATCCCCAAATCTTCGTCATTTTATTCGATGCGATATAACTGAAAGAAAGGTAAAAGGAGAGAAGAACTCGATGCTGTCATATCAGGCATATCCAATCGGGTACCCCAGAATGATCACAATTATTGCTTTTATATTTTTTTATTAACAAATGCGCCTGTAATCGTCTTCAAATCGTCGTCATTGTATTTGATGCGACACGACAGAAACAAAGGTAAAAGCAGAGAATAACTCGACGCCGTCATATTAGTAATGTCCATTTGGGCCCCCCAGAATCGACACAACCATTGCTTTTACCTTTGTTTATTAACACATGCGCCTGTTTTCATCCCCAAATCTTCGTCATTGTATGTGAAGCAATATGACCGAAAGAAAAATAAAATCAGAGAAGAACTCGATGCCGTCCTGTTAGTAATGTCCATTCGGGTCCCCCAGATAGAGCACAATTATTGCTATTATCTTTTTTCATTAACAAATGCGCCTGTAATCGTCTTCAAATCGTCGTCATTGTATTTGATGCGATAGGACAGAAAGAAAGGTAAAAGCAGAGAAAAACTCGATGCCGTCATATTAGTAATGGCCATTTGGGTCCCCCAGAATCGACACAACCATTGCTTTTACCTCGGTTTATTAACAAATGCGCCTGTTATCATCCCCAAATCTTCGTCATTGTATTTGAAGCAATATGACTGAAAGAAAGGTAAAAGCAGAGAAGAACTCGATTCCGTCGTGTTAGTAATGTCCATTCGGGTCCCCCAGAATCGACACAACCATTTCTTTTACCTTTGTTTATTACCAAATGCGCCTGTTACCATCCCCAAATCTTCCTCATTTTATTCGATGCGATATGACTGAAAGAAAGGTAAAAGCAGAGAAGAACTCGATGCCGTCGTGTTAGTAATGTCCATTCGGGTCCCCCAGAATCGACACAACCATTGCTTTTACCTTTGTGTATTAACAAATGCGCCTGTTACCATCCCCAAATCTTCGTCACTTTATTCGATGCGACATAACTGAAAGAAAGGTAAAAGCAGAGACGAACTCGATGCCGTCATATCAGGCATATCCAATCGGGTACCCCAGAATCATTACAATTATTGCTTTTATCTTTTTTTATTAACAAATGCGCCTGTAATCGTCTTCAAATCGTCGTCAGTGTATTTGATGCGATATGACAGAAAGAAAGGTAAAAGCAGCGAACTACTCGATGCCGTCGTGTTAGTTATGTCCATTCGGATCCCCCAGAATCGACACAACCATTGCTTTTACCTTTGTTCATTGACAAATGCGCCTGTTATTATCCCCAAATCTTCGTCATTTTATTCGATGCGATATGACTGAAAGAATGGTAAAAGCAGAGAAGAACTCGATGCCGTCGTGTTAGTAATGTCCATTCGGGGCCCCCAGAATCGACACAACCATTGCTTTTACCTTTGTTTATTAATAAATGCGCCTGTTATCATCCCCAAGTCTTCGTCATTGTATTTGACGCAATATGACTGAAAGAAAGGTGAAAGCAGAGAAGAACTCGATTCCGTCGTGTTAGTAATGTCCATTCGGGTCCCCCAGAATCGACACAACCATTGCTTTTACCTTTCTTTATTAACAAATGCGCCTGTTATCATCCCCTAATCTTCATCATTTTATTCGATGCGATATAACTGAAAGAAAGGTAAAAGCAGAGAAGAAATCAATGCCGTCATATCAGACATATCCAATCGGGTACCCCAGAATCAGGACAATTATTGCTTTTTTCTTTTTTGATTAACAAATGCGCCTGTAATCGTCTTCAAATCGTCGTCATTGTATTTGATGCGATACGACAGAAACAAAGGTAAAGGCAGAGAAGAACTCGACGCCGTCATATTAGTAATGTCCATTTGGGCCCCCCAGAATCGACACAACCATTGCTTTTACCTTTGTTTATTAACACATGCGCCTGTTTTCATCCCCAAATATTCGTCATTGTATGTGAAGCAATATGACCGAAAGGAAGATAAAAGCAGAGAAGAACTCGATGCCGTCCTGTTAGTAATGTCCATTCGGGTCCCCCAGATAGAGCACAATTATTGCATTTATCTTTTTTTATTAACAAATGCGCCTGTAATCGTCTTCAAATCGTCGTCAGTGTATTTGATGCGATAGGACAGAAAGAAAGGTAAAAGGAGAGAAAAACTCGATGCCGTCATATTAGTAATGTCCATTTGGGTCCCCCAGAATCGACACAACCATTGCTTTTACGTCTGTTTATTAACAAGTGCGACTGTTATCATCCCCAAATCTTCGTCATTGGATTTGAAGCAATATGACTGAAAAAAAGGTAAAAGCAGAGAAGAACTCGATTCCGTCGTGTTAGTAATGTCCATTCGGGCCCCCAGAATCGACACAACCATTGCTTTTACCTTTGTTTATTAACAAATGCGCCTGTTATCATCCCCAAATCTTCATCATTTTATTCGATGCGATATAACTGAAAGAAAGGTAAAAGCAGAGAAGAACTCGATGCCGTCATATCAGGCATATCCAATCGGGTACCCCAGAATCATCACAATTATTTCTTTTATCTTTTTTTATTAACAAATGCGCCTGTAATCGTCTTCAAATCGTCGTCAGTGTATTTGATGCGATATGACAAAAAGAAAGGTAAAAGCAGACAAAAACTCGACGCCGTCATAGTAGTAATGTCCATTTGGGTCCCCCAGAATCGACACAACCATTGCTTTTACCTTTGTTTATTAACAAATGCGCCTGTTACCATCCCCAAATCTTCGTCATTTTAGTCGATCCGATATGACTGAAAGAAAGGTAAAAGCAGAGAAGAACTCGATGCCGTCATATCAGGCACATCCATTCGGGTCCCGCACAATGAGCACAATTATCGCTTTTATCTTTTTTTATTAACTATTGCGCCTGTAATCGTCTTCATATCGTCGTCATTGTATTTGATGCGACACGACAGAAACAAAGGTAAAAGCAGAAAATACCCTACGCCGTCATATTAGTAATGTCCATTTGGGTCCCCCAGAATCGACACACCCATTGCTTGTACCTTTGTTTATTAACAAATGCGCCTGTTATCATCCCCAAATCTTCGTCATTTTATTCCATGCGATATAACTGAAAGAAAGGTAAAAGCAGAGAAGAACTCGATGCCGTCAAATCAGGCATATCCAATCGGGTACCCCAGAATCATCACAATTATTGCTTTTATCTTTTTTTATTAACAAATGCGCCTGTAATCGTCTTCAAATCGTCGTCATTATATTTGATGCGATACGACAGAAACAAAGGTAAAAGGAGAGAAAAACTCGATGCCGCCATATTAGTACTGTCCATTTGGGCCCCCCAGAATCGACACAACCATTGCTTTTACATTTGTTTATTAACACATGCGCCTGTTTTCATCCCCAAATCTTCGTCATTGTATGTGAAGCAATATGACCGAAAGAAAGGTAAAAGCAGAGGAGAACTCGATGCCGTCCTGTTAGTAATGTCCATTCGGGTCCCCCAGAAAGAGCACAATTATTGCATTTATCTTTTTTTATTAACAAATGCGCATGTAATAGTCTTCAAATCGTCGTCAGTGTATTTGATGCGATAGGACAGAAAGAAAGGTAAAAGCAGAGAAAAACTCGATGCCGTCATATTAGTAATGTCCATTTGGGTCCCCCAGAATCGACACAACCATTGCTTTTACCTCTGTTTATTAACAAATGCGCCTGTTATCATCCCCAAATCTTCGTCATTGTCTTTAAAGCAATATGACTGAAAGAAAGGTAAAAGCAGAGAAGAACTCGATTCCGTCGTGTTAGTAATGTCCATTCGGGTCCCCCAGAATCGACACAACCATTGCTTTTACGTTTGTTTATTAACAAATGCGCCTGATATCATCCCCAAATGTTCATCACTTTATTCGATGCGATATAACTGAAAAAAAGGTAAAAGCAGAGAAGAACTCGATGCCGTCATATCAGGCATATCCAATCGGGTACCCCAGAATCATCACAATTATTCCTTTTATCTTTTTTTATTAACAAATGCGCCTGTAATCGTCTTCAAATCGTCGTCATTGTATTTGATGCGATACGACAGAAACAAAGGTAAAAGCAGAGAACAACTCGACGCCGTCATATTAGTAATGTCCATTTGGGCCCCCCAGAATCGACACAACCATTGCTTTTACCTTTGTTTATTAACACATGCGCCTGTTTTCATCCCCAAATCTTCGTCATTGTATGTGAAGCAATATGACCGAAAGGAAGATAAAAGCAGAGAAGAACTCGATGCCGTCCTGTTAGTAATGTCCATTCGGGTCCCCCAGATAGAGCACAATTATTGCATTTATCTTTTTTTATTAACAATTGCGCCTGTACTCGTCTTCAAATCGTCGTCAGTGTATTTGATGCGATAGGACAGAAAGAAAGGTAAAAGAAGAGAAAAACTCGATGCCGTCATATTAGTAATGTCCATTTGGGTCCCCCAGAATCGACACAACCATTGCTTTTACGTCTGTTTATTAACAAATGCGACTGTTATCATCCCCAAATCTTCGTCATTGGATTTGAAGCAATATGACTGAAAAAAAGGTAAAAGCAGAGAAGAACTCGATTCCGTCGTGTTAGTAATGTCCATTCGGGTCCCCCAGAATCGACACAACCATTGCTTTTACCTTTGTTTATTAACAAATGCGCCTGTAATCATCCCCAAATCTTCATCATTTTATTCGATGCGATATAACTGAAAGAAAGGTAAAAGCAGAGAAGAACTCGATGCCGTCATATCAGGCATATCCAATCGGGTACCCCAGAATCATCACAATTATTCCTTTTATCTTTTTTTATTAACAAATGCGCCTGTAATCGTCTTCAAATCGTCGTCAGTGTATTTGATGCGATATGACAGAAAGAAAGGTAAAAGCAGCGAACTACTCGATGCCGTCGTGTTAGTTATGTCCATTCGGATCCCCCAGAATCGACACAATCATTGCGGTTACCTTTGTTTATTAACAAATGCGCCTGTTACCATCCCCAAATCTTCGTCATTCTATTCGATGCGATATGACTCAAAGAAAGGTAAAAGCAGAGAACAACGCGATGCCGTCATATCAGGCATATCCATTCGGGTCCCGCAGAATGAGCACAATTATTGCTTTTATCTTTTTGTATTAACAATTGCGCCTGTAATCGTCTTCAAATCGTCGTCATTGTATTTGATGCGACACGACAGAAACAAAGGTAAAAGCAGAAAAAACCCTACGCCGTCATATTAGTAATGTCCATTTGGGTCCCCCAGAATCGACACAACCATTGCTTTTACCTTTGTTTATTAACAAATGCGCCTGTTATCATCACCAAATCTTCGCCATTTTATTCGATGCGATATAACTGAACGAAAGGTAAAAGCAGAGAAGAACTCGATGCCGTCGTGTTAGTAATGTCCAGTCGGGTCCCCCAGAATCGACACAACCATTGCGTTTACCTTTGTTTATTAACAAATGCGCCTGTTACCATCCCCAAATCTTCGTCATTTTATTCGATGCGATATAACTGAAAGAAAGGTAAAAGCAGAGAAGAACTCGATGCCGTCGTGTTAGTAATGTCCATTCGGGTCCCCCAGAAACAGCACAATTATTGCTTTTATCTTTTTTTATTAACAAATGCGCCTGTAATCGTCTTCAAATCGTCGTCAGTGTCTTTGATGCGATATGACTGAAAGAAAGGTAAAAGCAGAGAAGAACTCGATGCCGTCGTGTTAGTAATGTCCATTCGGGTCCCCCAGAATCGACACAACCATTGCTTTTACCTTTGTTTATTAACAAATGCGACTGTTATCATCCCCAAATCTTCGTCATTGTATTTGAAGCAATATGACTGAAAGAAAGGTAAAAGCAGAGAAGAACTTGATTCCGTCGTGTTAGTAATGTCCATTGGGGTCCCTCAGAATCGACACAACCATTGCTTTTACCTTTGTTTATTAACAAATGCGCCTGTTATCATCCCCAAATCTTCATCATTTTATTCGACGCGATATAACTGAAAGAAAGGTAAAAGCAGAGAAGAACTCGATGCCGTCATATCAGGCATATCCAATCGGGTACCCCAGAATCATCACAATTATTGCTTTTATCTTTTTTTATTAACAAATGCGCTTGTAATCGTCTTCAAATCGTCGTCATTGTATTTAATGCGATATGACAGAAAGAAAGGTAAAAGGAGAGAAAAACTCGACGCCGTCATATTAGTAATGTCCTTTTGGGTCCCCCAGAATCGACACAACCATTGCATTTACCTTTGTTTATTAACAAATGCGCCTGTTACCATCCCCAAATCATCGTCATTTTATTCGATGCGATATGACTGAAAGAAAGGTAAAAGCAGAGAAGAACTCGATGCCGTCATATCAGGCATGTCCAATCGGGTACCCCAGAATCGACACAACCATTGCTTTTACCTTTGTTTATTAACAAATGCGCCTGTCACCATCCCCAAATCTTCGTCATTTTATTCGATGCGATATGACAGAAAGAAAGGTAAAAGCAGAGAAGAACTCGATGCCGTCATATCAGGCATATGCATTCGGGTCCCCCAGAATGAGCACAATTATTGTTTTTATCTTTTTTTATTAACAAATGCGCCTGTAATCGTCTTCAAATCGTCGTTATTGTATTTGATGCGATACGGCAGAAACATAGGTAAAAGCAGAGAAAAACTCTACGCCGTCATATTAGTAATGTCCATTTGGGTCCCCCAGAATCGACACAACCATTGCGATTACCTTTGTTTATTAACAAATGCGCCTGTTATCATCCCCAAATCGTCGTCATTTTTATCGATGCGATATAACTGAAAGAATGGTAAAAGCAGAGAAGAACTCGATGCCGTCGTGTTAGTAATGCCCATTCGGGTCCCCCAGAATGAGCACAATTATTGCTTCTGTCTTTTTTTATTAACAAATGCGCCTGTTATCATCCCCAAATCTTCGTCATTGTATTTGAAGCAATATAACTGAAAGAAAGGTAAAAGCAGAGAAGAACTCGATGCCGTCGTGTTAGTAATGTCCTTTCGGGTCCCCCAGAAAGAGCACAATTATTGCTTTTATCTTTCTTTATTAACAAATGCGCTTGTAATCGTCTTCAAATCGTCGTCAGTGTATTTGATGCGATATGACAGAAAGAAAGGTAAACGCAGAGAAAAACTCGACGCCGTCATAGTAGTATTGTCCATTTGGGTCCCCCAGAATCGACACAACCATTGCTTTTACCTTTGTTTATTAACAAATGCGCCTGTTATCATCCCCAAATCTTCGTAATTGTATTTGAAGCAATATGACTGAAAGAAAGGTAAAAGCAGAGAAGAACTCGATGCCGTCGTGTTAGTAATGTCCATTCAGGTCCCCCAGAGTCGACACAACCATTGCTTCTACCTTTGTTTATTAACAAATGGGCCTGTTATCATCCCCAAATCTTCGTCATTTTATTCGATGCGATATGCCTAAAAGAAAGGTAAAAGCAGAGATGAACTCGATGCCGTCATATCAGGCATGTCCAATCGAGTACCCCAGAATCATCACCATCGTTGCTTTTACCTTTTTTTTATTAACAAAGGCGCCTGAAATCATCCTCAAGTTGCCGTCATTGTATTTAATGCGATATGACAGGAAGAAAGGTAAAAGCAGAGAAAAACTCGACGCCGTCATATTAGTAATGTCCTTTTGGGTCCCCCAGAATCGACACAACCATTGCATTTACCTTTGTTTATTAACAAATGCGCCTGTTACCATCCCCAAATCTTCGTCATTTTATTCGATGCGATATGACTGAAAGAAAGGTAAAAGCAGAGAAGAACTCGATGCCGTCATATCAGGCATATGCATTCGGGTCACTCAGAATGAGCACAATAATTGCGTTTATCTTTTTTTATTAACAAATGCGCCTGTAATCGTCTTCAAATCGTCGTCATTATATTTGATGCGATACGACAGAAACAAAGGTAAAAGCAGAGAAAAACTTTACGCCGTCATATTAGTCATGTCCATTTGGGTCCCCCAGAATCGACACAACCATTGCTTTTACCTTTGTTTATTAACAAATGCGCCTGTTATCATCCCCAAATCTTCGTCATTTTATTCGATGCGATATAACTGAAAGAATGGTAAAAGCAGAGAAGAACTCGATGCCGTCGTGTTAGTAATGCCCATTCGGGTCCCCCAGAATCGATACAACCATTGCTTTTACCTTTGTTTATTAACAAATGCGCCTGTTATCATCCCCAAATCTTCGTCATTTTATTCGATGCGATATGACTGAAAGAAAGGTAAAAGCAGAGAAGAACTCGATGCCGCCATATCAGGCATATCCAATCGGGTACCCCAGAATCATTACAATTATTGCTTTTATCTTTTTTTATTAACAAATGCGCCTGTAATCGACTTCAAATCGTCGTCATTGTATTTGATGCGATACGACAGAAACACAGGTAAAAGCAGAGAAAAACTCGACGCCGTCAGATTAGTAATGTCCATTTGGGCCCCCCAGAATCGACACAACCATTGCTTTTACCTTTGTTTATTAACACATGCGCCTGTTTTCATCCCCAATCCTTCGTCATTGTATGTGAAGCAATATGACCGAAAGAAAGGTAAAAGCAGAGAAGAACTCGATGCCGTCCTGTTAGTAATGTCCATTCGGGTCCCCCAGAAAGTGCACAATTATTGCATTTATCTTTTTTTATTAACAAATGCACCTGTAATCGTCTTCAAATCGTCGTCAGTGTATCTGATGCGATAGGGCAGAAAGAAAGGTAAAAGCAGAGAAACACTCGATGCCGTCATATTAGTAATGGCCATTTGGGTCCCCCAGAATCGACACAACCATTGCTTTTACCTCGGTTTATTAACAAATGCGCCTGTTATCATCCCCAAATCTTCGTCATTGTATTTGAAGCAATATGACTGAAAGAAAGGTAAAAGCAGAGAAGAACTCGATTCCGTCGTGTTAGTAATGTCCATTCGGGTCCCCCAGAATCGACACAACCATTGCTTTTACCTTTGTTTATTTACAAATGCGCCTGTTATCATCCCCAAATCTTCATCATTTTATTCGATGCGATATAACTGAAAGAAAGGTAAAAGCAGAGAAGAACTCGATGCCGTCATATCAGGCATATCCAATCGGGTACCCCAGAATCACCACAATTATTGCTTTTATCTTTTTTTATTAACAAATGCGCCTGTAATCGTCTTCAAATCGTCGTCATTGTATTTGATGCGATACGACAGAAACAAAGGTAAAAGCAGAGAAAAACTCGACGCCGTCATATTAGTAATGTCCATTTGGGCCCCCCAGAATCGACACAACCATTGCTTTTACCTTTGTTTATTAACACATGCGCCTGTTTTCATCCCCAAATCTTCGTCATTGTATGTGAAGCAATATGACCGAAAGGAAGATAAAAGCAGAGAATAACTCGATGCCGTCCTGTTAGTAATGTCCATTCGGGTCCCCCAGATAGAGCACAATTATTGCATTTATCTTGTTTTATTAACAAATGCGCCTGTAATCGTCTTCAAATCGTCGTCAGTGTATTTGATGCGATAGGACAGAAAGAAAGGTAAAAGAAGAGAAAAACTCGATGCCGTCATATTAGTAATGTCCATTTGGGTCCCCCAGAATCGACACAACCATTGCTTTTACGTCTGTTTATTAACAAGTGCGACTGTTATCATCCCCAAATCTTCGTCATTGGATTTGAAGCAATATGACTGAAAAAAAGGTAAAAGCAGAGAAGAACTCGATTCCGTCGTGTTAGTAATGTCCATTCGGGTCCCCCAGAATCGACACAACCATTGCTTTTACCTTTGTTTATTAACAAATGCGCCTGTTATCATCCCCAAATCTTCATCATTTTATTCGATGCGATATAACTGAAAGAAAGGTAAAAGCAGAGAAGAACTCGATGCCGTCATATCAGGCATATCCAATCGGGTACCCCAGAATCATCACAATTATTCCTTTTATCTTTTTTTATTAACAAATGCGCCTGTAATCGTCTTCAAATCGTCGTCAGTGTATTTGATGCGATATGACAGAAAGAAAGGTAAAAGCAGAGAAAAACTCGACGCCGTCATAGTAGTAATGTCCATTTGGGTCCCCCAGAATCGACACAACCATTGCTTTTACCTTTGTTTATTAACAAATGCGCCTGTTACCATCCCCAAATCTTCGTCATTTTAGTCGATGCGATATGACTGAAAGAAAGGTAAAAGCAGAGAAGAACTCGATGCCGTCATATCAGGCACATCCATTCGGGTCCCGCACAATGAGCACAATTATTGCTTTTCTCTTTTTTTATTAACAAATGCGCCTGTAATCGTCTTCAAATCGTCGTCATTGTATTTGATGCGATACGACAGAAACAAACGTAAAAGCAGGGAAAAACTCTACGCCGTCATATTAGTAATGTCCATTTGGGTCCCCCAGAATCGACACAACCATTGCTTTTACCTATGTTTATTAACAAATGCGCCTTTTATCACCCCCAAATCTTCGCCATTTTATTCGATGCGATATAACTGAAAGAAAGGTAAAAGCAGAGAAGAACTCGATGCCGTCGTGTTAGTAATGTCCATTCGGGTCCCTCAGAATCGACACAACCATTGCGTTTACCTTTGTTTATTAACAAATGCGCCTGTTACCATCCCCAAATCTTCGTCATTTTATTCGATGCGATATGACTCAAAGAAAGGTAAAAGCAGAGAAGAACTCGATGCCGTCATATCAGGCATATCCATTCGGGTCCCGCAGAATGAGCACAATTATCGCTTTTATCTTTTTTTATTAACTATTGCGCCTGTAATCGTCTTCATATCGTCGTCATTGTATTTGATGCGACACGACAGAAACAAAGGTAAAAGCAGAAAAAACCCTATGCCGTCATATTAGTAATGTCCATTTGGGTCCCCCAGAATCGACACACCCATTGCTTGTACCTTTGTTTATTAACAAATGCGCCTGTTATCATCCCCAAATCTTCGTCATTTTATTCGATGCGATATAACTGAAAGAAAGGTAAAAGCAGAGAAGAACTCGATGCCGTCAAATCAGGCATATCCAATCGGGTACCCCAGAATCATCACAATTATTGCTTTTATCTTTTTTTATTAACAAATGCGCCTGTAATCGTCTTCAAATCGTCGTCATTATGTTTGATGCGATACGACAGAAACAAAGGTAAAAGGAGAGAAAAACTCGATGCCGCCATATTAGTACTGTCCATTTGGGCCCCCCAGAATCGACACAACCATTGCTTTTACATTTGTTTATTAACACATGCGCCTGTTTTCATCCCCAAATCTTCGTCATTGTATGTGAAGCAATATGACCGAAAGAAAGGTAAAAGCAGAGGAGAACTCGATGCCGTCCTGTTAGTAATGTCCATTCGTGTCCCCCAGAAAGAGCACAATTATTGCATTTATCTTTTTTAATTAACAAATGCGCCTCTAATAGTCTTCAAATCGTCGTCAGTGTATTTGATGCGATAGGACAGAAAGAAAGGTAAAAGCAGAGAAGAACTCGATTCCGTCGTGTTAGTAATGTCCATTCGGGTCCCCCAGAATCTACACAACCATTGCTTTTACGTTTGTTTATTAACAAATGCGCCTGATATCATCCCCAAAAGTTCATCACTTTATTCGATGCGATATAACTGAAAAAAAGGTCAAAGCAGAGAAGAACTCGATGCCGTCACATCAGGCATATCCAATCGGGTACCCCAGAATCATCACAATTATTCCTTTTATCTTTTTTTATTAACAAATGCGCCTGTAATCGTCTTCAAATCGTCGTCATTGTATTTGATGCGATACGACAGAAACAAAGGTAAAAGCAGAGAACAACTCGACGCCGTCATATTAGTAATGTCCATTTGGGCCCCCCAGAATCGACACAACCATTGCTTTTACCTTTGTTTATTAACACATGCGCCTGTTTTCATCCCCAAATCTTCGTCATTGTATGTGAAGCAATATGACCGAAAGAAAGATAAAAGCAGAGAAGAACTCGATGCCGTCCTGTTAGTAATGTCCATTCGGGTCCCCCAGATAGAGCACAATTATTGCTATTATCTTTTTTTATTAACAAATGCGCCTGTAATCGTCTTCAAATCGTCGTCAGTGTATTTGATGCGATATGACAGCGAGAAATGTAAAAGCAGAGAAAAACTCGACCCCGTCATAGTAGTAATGTCCATTTGGGTCCCCCAGAATCGACACAACCATTGCTTTTACGTCTGTTTATTAACAAATGCGACTGTTATCATCCCCAAATCTTCGTCATTGGATTTGAAGCAATATGACTGAAAAAAAGGTAAAAGCAGAGAAGAACTCGATTCCGTCGTGTTAGTAATGTCCATTCGGGTCCCCCAGAATCGACACAACCATAGCTTTTACCTTTGTTTATTAACAAATGCGCCTGTTATCATCCCCAAATCTTCATCATTTTATTCGATGCGATATAACTGAAAGAAAGGTAAAAGCAGAGAAGAAGTCGATGCCGTCATATCAGGCATATCCAATCGGGTACCCCAGAATCATCACAATTATTCCTTTTATCTTTTTTTATTAACAAATGCGCCTGTAATCGTCTTCAAATCGTCGTCAGTGTATTTGATGCGATATGACAGAAAGAAAGGTAAAAGCAGAGAACTACTCGATGCCGTCGTGTTAGTTATGTCCATTCGGATCCCCCAGAATCGACACAACCATTGCGGTTACCTTTGTTTATTAACAAATGCGCCTGTTACCATCCCCAAATCTTCGTCATTCTATTAGATGCGATATGACTCAAAGAAAGGTAAAAGCAGAGAAGAACGCGATGCCGTCATATCAGGCATATCCATTCGGGTCCCGCAGAATGAGCACAATTATTGCTTTTATCTTTTTGTATTAACAATTGCGCCTGTAATCGTCTTCAAATCGTCGTCATTGTATTTGATGCGACACGACAGAAACAAAGGTAAAAGCATAAAAAACCCTACGCCGTCATATTAGTAATGTCCATTTGGGTCCCCCAGAATCGACACAACCATTGCTTTTACCTTTGTTTATTAACAAATGCGCCTGTTATCATCACCAAATCTTCGCCATCTTATTCGATGCGATATAACTGAAAGAAAGGTAAAAGCAGAGAAGAACTCGATGCCGTCGTGTTAGTAATGTCCAGTCGGGTCCCCCAGAATCGACACAACCATTGCGTTTACCTTTGTTTATTAACAAATGCGCCTGTTACCATCCCCAAATCTTCGTCATTTTATTCGATGCGATATAACTGAAAGAAAGGTAAAAGCAGAGAAGAACTCGATGCCGTCGTGTTAGTAATGTCCATTCGGGTCCCCCAGAAAGAGCACAATTATTGCTTTTATCTTTTTCTATTAACAAATGCGCCTGTAATCGTCCACAAATCGTCGTCGGTGTATTTGATGCGATGTGACAGAAAGAAAGGTAAGAGCAGAGAACAACTCGACGCCGTCATATTAGTAATGTCCATTTGGGTCCCCCAGAATCGACACAACCATTGCTTTTACCTTTGTTTATTAACAAATGCGCCTTTTATCATCCCCAAATCTACGTCATTGTATTTGAAGCAATATGACTGAAAGAAAGGTAAACGCAGAGAAGAACTCGATTCCGTCGTGTTAGTGTTGTCCATTCGGGTCCCCCAGAATCGACACAACCATTGCTTTTACCTTTGTTTATTAACAAATGCGCCTGTTATCATCCCCAAATCTTCATAATTTTATTCGATGCGATATAACTGAAAGGAAGGTAAAAGCAGAGAAGAACTCGATGCCGTCATATCAGGCATATCCAATCGGGTACCCCAGAATCATCACAATTATTGCTTTTATCTTTTTTCATTAACAAATGCGCCTGTAATCGTCTTCAAATCGTCGTCCTTGTATTTGATGCGATACGACAGAAACAAAGGTAAAAGCAGATAAAAACTCGACGCCGTCATATTAGTAATGTCCATTTGGGTCCCCCAGAATCGACACAACCATTGCTTGTACCTTTGTTTATTAACAAATGCGCCTGTTATCATCCCCAAATCTTCGTAATTTTATTCGATGCGATATGACTAAAAGAAAGGTAAAAGCAGAGAAGAACTCGATGCCGTCAAATCAAGCATGTCCAATCGGGTACCCCAGAATCATCACAATCATTGCTTTTACCTTTTTTTTTATTAACAAAGGCGCCTGAAATCATCCTCAAATTGCCGTCATTTTATTTAATGCGATATGACAGAAAGAAAGGTAAAAGCAGAGAAAAACTCGACGCCGCCATATTAGTAATGTCCTTTTGGGTCCCCCAGAATCGACACAACCATTGCATTCACCTTTGTTTATTAACAAATGCGCCTGTTACCATCCCGAAATCTTCGTCATTTTATTCGATGCGATATGACTGAAAGAAAGGTAAAAGCAGAGAAGAACTCGATGCCGTCATATCAGGCATATGCATTCGGGTCCCCCAGAATGAGCACAATTATTGCGTTTATCTTTTTTTATTAACAAATGCGCCTGTAATCGTCTTCAAATCGTCGTCATTGTATTTGATGCGATACGACAGAAACAAAGGCAAAAGCAGAGAAAAACTCTACGCCGTCATATTAGTAATGTCCATTTGGGTCCCCCAGATCGACACAACCATTGCTTTTACCTTTGTTTATTAACAAATGCGCCTGATATCATCCCCAAATCTTCGTCATTTTATTCGATGCGATATAACTGAAAGAATGGTAAGAGCAGAGAAGAACTCGATGCCGTCGTGCTAGTAATGCCCATTCGGGTCCCCCAGAATGAGCACAATTATTGCTTTTATCTTTATTTATTAACAAATGCGCCTGGTATCATCCCCAAATCTTCGTCATTGTATTTGAAGCAATATGACTGGAAGAAAGGTAAAAGCAGAGAAGAACTCGATGCCGTCGTGTAAGTAATGTCCATTCGGGTCCCCCAGAAAGAGCACAATTATTGCATTTATCTTTTTTTTATTAACAAATGCGTCTGTAATCGTCTTCAAATCGTCGTCAGTGTATTTGATGCGATATGACAGAAAGAAAGGTAAAAGCAGAGAAAAACTCGACGCCGTCATATTATTAATGTCCATTTGGGTCCCCCAGAATCGACACAACCATTGCTGTTACCTTTGTTTATTAACAAATGCGCCTGTTATCATCCCCGAATCTTCGTCATTTTATTCGATGCGATATAACTGAAAGAAAGGTAAAAGCAGAGAAGAACTCGATGCCGTCATATCAGGCATATCTAATCGGGTACCCCAGAATCACCACAATTATTGCTTTTATCTTTTTTTATTAACAATTGCGCCTGTAATCGTCTTCAAGTCGTCGTCATTGAATTTGGTGCGATACGACAGAAACAAAGGTAAAAGTAGAGAAAAACTCGACGCCGTCATATTTGTAATGTCCATTTGGGCCCCCCAGAAACAACACAACCATTGCTTATACCTTTGATTATTAATGAATGCGCCTGTTTTCATCCCCAAATCTTCATCATTGTATTTGAAGCAATATGACTGAAAAAAAGGTAAAAGCAGAGAAGAACTCGATGCCGTCCTGTTAGTAATGTCCATGCGGGTCCCCCAGAAAGAGCACAATTATTGCTTTTATCTTTTTCTAATAACAAATGCGCCTGTAATCGTCTTCAAATCGTCGTCAGTGTACTTGATGCGATAGGACAGAAAGAAAGGTAAAAGCAGAGAAATACTCGATGCCGTCATATTAGTAATGTCCATTTGGGTCCCCCAGAATCGACACAACCATTGCTTTTACCTTTGTTTATTAACAAATGCGCCTGTTATCATCCCCAAATCTTCGTCATTTTATTCGATGCGATATAACTGAAAGAAAGGTAAAAGCAGAGAAGAACTTGATGCCGTCATATCAGGCATATCCAATCGGGTACCCCTGAATCATGACCATTATTGCTTTTAACTTTTTTTATTAACAAATGCGCCTGTAATCGTCTTCAAATCGTCGTCGTTGTATTTGATGCGATACGACAGAAACAAAGGTAAAAGCAGAGAAAAACTCGACGCCGTCATATTAGTAATGTCCATTTGGGTCCCCCAGAATCGACACAACCATTGCTTTTACCTTTGTTTATTAACAAATGCGCCTGTTATCATCCCCAAATCTTCGTCATTTTATTCGATGCGATATGACTAAAAGAAAGGTAAAAGCAGAGAAGAACTCGATGCCGTCATATCACGCATGTCCAATCGGGGACCCCAGAATCATCACAATCATTGCTTTTACCGTTTTTTTATTAACAAAGGCGCCTGAAATCATCCTCAAATTGCCGTCATTGTTTTTAATGCGATATGACAGGAAGAAAGGTAAAAGCAGAGAAAAACTCGACGCCGTCATATTCGTAATGTCCTTTTGGGTCCCCCAGAATCGACACAACCATTGCTTTTACCTTTGTTTATTAACAAATGCGCCTGTTATCATCCCCTAATCTTCATCATTTTATTCGATGCGATATAACTGAAAGAAAGGTAAAAGCAGAGAAGAACTCGATGCCATCATATCAGGCATATCCAATCGGGTACCCCAGAATCATCACAATTATTGCTTTTATGTTTTTTTATTAACAAATGCGCCTGTAATCGTCTTCAAATTGTCGTCATTGTATTTGATGCGATACGACAGAATCAAAGGTAAAAGCAGAGAAAAACTCGACGCCGTCATATTCGTAATGTCCTTTTGGGTCCCCCAGAATCGACACAACCATTGCTTTTACCTTTGATTACTAACAAATGCGCCTGGTACCATCCCCAAATCTTCGTCATTTTATTCGATGCCATATGACTGAAAGAAAGGTAAAAGCAGAGAAGAACTCGATACCGTCATATCAGGCATATGCATTCGGGTCCCCCAGAATGAGCACCATTAGTGCTTTTATCTTTTTTTAGTAACAAATGTGCCTGTAATCGTCTTCAAATCGTCTTTATTGTATATGATGCGATACGACAGAAACAAAGGTAAAAGTAGAGAAAAACTCTACGCCGTCATATTAGTACTGTCCATACGGGTCCCCCAGAATCGACACAACCATTGCTTTTACCTTTGTTTATTAACAAATGCGCCTGTTATCATCCCTAAATCTTCGTCATATTATTCGATGTGATATAACTGAAAGAAAGGTAAAAGCAGAGAAGAACTCGATGCCGTCATATCAGGCATATCCAATCGGGTACCCCAGAATCATCACAATTATTGCTTTTATCTTTTTTTATTACTAAATGCGCCTGTAATCGTCTTCAAATCGTCGTCAGTGTATTTGATGCGATATGACAGAAAGAAAGGTAAAAGCAGAGAAAAACTCGACGCCGTCATAGTAATAATGTCCATTCGGGTCCCCCAGAATCGACACAACCATTGCTTTTACCTTTGTTTATTAACAAATGCGCCTGTTATTATCCCCAAATCTTCGTCATTGTATTTGAAGCAATATGACTGAAAGAAAGGTAAAAGCAGAGAAGAACTCGATGCCGTCGCGTTAGTAAGGTCCATTCGGGTCCCCCAGAATCGACACAACCATTGCTTTTACCTTTGTTTATTAACAAATGCGCCTGTTACCATCGCCAAATCTTCGTCATTTTATTCGATGCGATATAACTGAAAGTAAGGTAAAAGCAGAGAAGAACTCGATGCCGTCATATCAGGCATATCCAATCGGGTACCCCAGAATCATCACAATTATTCCTTTTATCTTTTTTTTATTAACAAATGCGCCTGTAATCGTCTTCAAATCGTCGTCATTGTATTTGATGCGATACGACAGAAACAAAGGTAAAAGCAGAGAAAAACTCGACGCCGTCAGATTAGTAATGTCCATTTGGGTCCCCCAGAATCGACACAACCATTGCGTTTACCTTTGTTTATTAACAAATGCGCCTGTTATTATCCCCAAATCTTCGTCATTTTATTCGATGCGATATGACTGGAAGAAAGGTAAAAGCAGAGAAGAACTCGATGCCGTCGTGTTAGTAATGTCCATTCGGGTTCCCCAGAATCAACGCAACCATTGCTTTTACCTTTGTGTATTAATAAATGCGCCTGTTATCATCCCCAAGTCTTCGTCATTGTATTTGAAGCAATATGACTGAAAGAAAGGTAAAAGCAGAGAAGAACTCGATTCCGCCGTGTTAGTAATGTCCAGTCGGGTCCCCCAGAATCGACACAACCATTGCTTGTACCTTTGTTTATTAACAAATGCGCCTGTTATCATCCCCTAATCTTCATCATTTTATTCGATGCGATATAACTAAAAGAAAGGTAAAAGCAGAGAAGAACTCGATGCCGTCATATCAGGCATATCCAATCGGGTACCCCAGAATCATCACAATTATTGCTTTTATCTTTTTTTATTAACAAATGCGCCTGTAATCGTCTTCAAATCGTCGTCATTGTATGTGATGCGATACGACAGAAACAAAGGTAAAGGCAGAGAAAAACTCGACGCCGTCATATTAGTAATGTCCTTTTGGGTCCCCCAGAATCGACACAACCATTGATTTTACCATTGTTTATTAACAAATGCGCCTGGTACCATCCCCAAATCTTCGTCATTTTATTTGATGCCATATGACTGAAAGAAAGGTAAAAGCAGATAAGAACTCGATGCCGTCATATCAGGCATATGCATTCGGGTCCCCCAGAATGAGCACAATTATTGCTTTTATCTTTTTTTATTAACAAATGCGCCTGTAATCGTCTTCAAATCGTCGTCATTGTATTTGATGCGATACGACAGAAACGAAGGTAAAAGCAGAGAAAAACTCTACGCCGTCATATTAGTAATGTCCATTTGGGTCCCCCAGAATCGACACAACCATTGCTTTTACCTATGTTTATTAACAAATGCGCCTGTTATCATCCCCAAATCTTCGTCATTTTATTCGATGCGATATGACTCAAAGAAAGGTAGAAGCAGAGAAGAACTCGATGCCGTCATATCAGGCATATCCATTCGCGTCCCAAAGAATGAGCACAATTATTGCTGTTATCTTTTTTTATTAACAATTGCGCCTGTAATCATCTTCAAATCGTCGTCATTGTATTTGATGCGACACGACAGAAACAATGGTAAAAGCAGAAAAAACCCTACGCCGTCATATTAGTAATGTCCATTTGGGTCCCCCAGAATCGACACAACCATTGCTTTTACCTTTGTTTATTAACAAATGCGCCTGTTATCATCCTCAAATCTTCGCCATTTTATTCGATGCGATATAACTGAAAGAAAGGTAAAAGCACAGAAGAACTCGATGCCGTCGTGTTAGTAATGTCCATTCGGGTCCCCCAGAAAGAGCACAATTATTGCTCTTATCTTTTTTTATTAACAAATGCACCTTTAATCGTCTTCAAATCGTCGTCAGTGTCTTTGATGCGATATGACTGAAAGAAAGGTAAAAGCAGAGAAGAACTCGATGCCGTCGTGTTAGTAATGTCCTTTCGGCTCCCCCAGAATCGACACAACCATTGCTTTTACCTTTGTTTATTAACAAATGCGCCTGTTATCATCCCCAAATCTTCGTCATTGTATTTGAAGCAATATGACTGAAAGAAAGGTAAAAGCAGAGAAGAACTTGATTCCGTCGTGTTAGTAATGTCCATTCGGGTCCCCCAGAATCGACACAACCATTGCTTTTACCTTTGTTTATTAACAAATGCGCCTGTTATCATCCCCAAATCTTCATCATTTTATTCGATGCGATATAACTGAAAGAAAGGTAAAAGCAGAGAAGAACTCGATGCCGTCATATCAGGCATATCCAATCGGGTACCCCAGAATCATCACAATTATTGCTTTTATCTTTTTTTATTAACAAATGCGCCTGTAATCGTCTTCAAATCGTCGTCATTGTATTTGATGCGATACGACAGAAATAAAGGTAAAAGCAGAGAAAAACTCGACGCCGTCATGTTAGTAATGTCCATTTGGGTCCCCCAGAATCGACACAACCATTGCTTTTACCTTTGTTTATTAACAAATGCGCCTGTTATCATCCCCAAATCTTCGTCATTTTATTCGATGCGATATGACTAAAAGAAAGGTAAAAGCAGAGAAGAACTCGATGCCGTCATATCAGGCATGTCCAATCGGGTACCCCAGAATCGACACAACCATTGCTTTTACCTTTGTTTATTAACAAATGCGCCTGTTACCATCCCCAAATCTTCGTCATTTTATTCGATGCGATATGACAGAAAGAAAGGTAAAAGCAGAGAAGAACTCGATGCCGTCATATCAGGCATATGCATTCGGGTCCCCCAGAATGAGCACAATTATTGTTTTTATCTTTTTTTATTAACAAATGCGCCTGTAATCGTCTTCAAATCGTCTCTATTGTATTTGATGCGATACGACAGAAACATAGGTAAAAGCAGAGAAAAACTCTACGCCGTCATATTAGTAATGTCCATTTGGGTCCCCCAGAATCGACACAACCATTGCGATTACCTTTGTTTATTAACAAATGCGCCTGTTATCATCCCCAAATCGTCGTCATTTTAATCGATGCGATATAACTGAAAGAATGGTAAAAGCAGAGAAGAACTCGATGCCGTCGTGTTAGTAATGCCCATTCGGGTCCCCCAGAATGAGCACAATTATTGCTTCTGTCTTTTTTTATTAACAAATGCGCCTGTTATCATCCCCAAATCTTGGTCATTGTATTTGAAGCAATATAACTGAAAGAAAGGTAAAAGCAGAGAAGAACTCGATGCCGTCGTGTTAGTAATGTCCTTTCGGGTCCCCCAGAAAAAGCACAATTATTGCTTTTATCTTTCTTTATTAACAAATGCGCTTGTAATCGTCTTTAAATCGTCGTCAGTGTATTTGATGCGATATGACAGAAAGAAAGGTAAACGCAGAGAAAAACTCGACGCCGTCATAGTAGTATTGTCCATTTGGGTCCCCCAGAATCGACACAACCATTGCTTTTACCTTTGTTTATTAACAAATGCGCCTGTTATCATCCCCAAATCTTCGTAATTGTATTTGAAGCAATATGACTGAAAGAAAGGTAAAAGCAGAGAAGAACTCGATGCCGTCGTGTTAGTAATGTCCATTCAGGTCCCCCAGAACCGACACAACCATTGCTTTTACCTTTGTTTATTAACAAATGGGCCTGTTATCATCCCAAAATCTTCGTCATTTTATTCGATGCGATATGACTAAAAGAAAGGTAAAAGCAGAGATGAACTCGATGCCGTCATATCAGGCATGTCCAATCGAGTACCCCAGAATCATCACCATCATTGCTTTTACCTTTTTTTTATTAACAAAGGCGCCTGAAATCATCCTCAAATTGCCGTCATTGTATTTAATGCGATATGACAGAAAGAAAGGTAAAAGCAGAGAAAAACTCGACGCCGTCATATTAGTAATGTCCTTTTGGGTCCCCCAGAATCGACACAACCATTGCATTTACCTTTGTTTATTAACAAATGCGCCTGTTACCATCCCCAAATCTTCGTCATTTTATTCGATGCGATATGACTGAAAGAAAGGTAAAAGCAGAGAAGAACTCGATGCCGTCATATCAGGCATATGCATTCGGGTCACTCAGAATGAGCACAATTATTGCGTTTATCTTTTTTTATTAACAAATGCGCCTGTAATCGTCTTCAAATCGTCGTCATTGTATTTGATGCGATACGACAGAAACAAAGGTAAAAGCAGAGAAAAACTTTACGCCGTCATATTAGTCATGTCCATTTGGGTCCCCCAGAATCGACACAACCATTGCTTTTACCTTTGTTTATTAACAAATGCGCCTGTTATCATCCCCAAATCTTCGTCATTTTATTCGATGCGATATAACTGAAAGAATGGTAAAAGCAGAGAAGAACTCGATGCCGTCGTGTTAGTAATGCCCATTCGGGTCCCCCAGAATGAGCACAATTATTGCTTCTGTCTTTTTTTATTAACAAATGCGCCTGTTATCATCCCCAAATCTTCGTCATTGTATTTGAAGCAATATGACTGAAAGAAAGGTAAAAGCAGAGAAGAACTCGATGCCGTCGTGTTAGTAATGTCCATTCGGGTCCCGCAGAATGAGCACAATTATTGCTTTTATCTTTTTTTATTAACAAATGCGCCTGTTATCGTCTTCAAATCGTCGTCATTGTATTTGATGCGACACGACAGAAACAAAGGTAAAAGCAGAGAAAAACTCTACGCCGTCATATTAGTAATGTCCATTTGGGTCCCCCAGAATCGACACAACCATTGCTTTTACCTTTGCTTATTAACAAATGCGCCTGTTATCATCCCCAAATCTTCGCCATTTTATTCGATGCGATATAACTGAAAGAAAGGTAAATGCAGAGAAGAACTCGATGCCGTCGTGTTAGTAATGTCCTTTCGGGTCCCCCAGAAAGGGCACAATTATTGCTTTTATCTTTTTTTATTAACAGATGCGCCTGTAATCGTCTTCAAATCGTCGTCAGTGTATTTGATGCGATATGACAGAAAGAAAGGTAAACGCAGAGAAAAACTCGACGCCGTCATAGTAGTAATGTCCATTTGGGTCCCCCAGAATCGACACAACCATTGCTTTTACCTTTGTTCATTAACAAATGCGCCTGTTATCATCCCCAAATCTTCGTCATTGTATTTGAAGCAATATGACTGAAAGAAAGGTAAAAGCAGAGAAGAACTCGATGCCGTCGTGGTAGTAATGTCCATTCGGGTCCCCCAGAATCGACACAACCATTGCTTTTACCTTTGTTTATTTACAAATGCGCCTGTTATCATCCCCAAATCTTCATCATTTTATTCGATGCGATATAACTGAAAGAAAGGTAAAAGCAGAGAAGAACTCGATGCCGTCATATCAGGCATATCCAATCGGGTACCCCAGAATCATCACAATTATTCCTTTTATCTTTTTTTATTAACAAATGCGCCTGTAATCGTCTTCAAATCGTCGTCATTGTATTTGATGCGACACGACAGAAACAAAGGTAAAAGCAGAGAAAAACTCTACGCCGTCATATTAGTAATGTCCATTTGGGTCTTCCAGAATCGACACAACCATTGCTTTTACCTTTGTTTATTAACAAATTCGCCTGTTATCATCCCCAAATCTTCGCCATTTTATTCGATGCGATATTTACTGAAAGAAAGGTAAAAGCAGAGAAGAACTCGATACCGTCGTGTTAGTAATGACCATTCGGGTCCCCCAGAAAGAGCACAATTATTGCTTTTATCATTTTTTATTAATAAATGCGCATGTAATCTTCGTCAAATCGTCGTCAGTGTATTTGATGCGATATGACAGAGAGAAAGGTAAAAGCAGAGAAAATCTCGACGCCGTCATAGTAGTAATGTCCATTTGGGTCCCCCAGATGGACATTACTACACAACCATTGCTTTTACCTTTGTTTATTAACAAATGCGCCTGTTATCATCCCCAAATCTTCGTCATTGTATTTGAAGCAATATGACTGAAAGAAAGGTAAAAGCAGAGAAGAACTCGATTCCGTCGTGTTAGTAATGTCCATTCGGGTCCCCCAGAATCGACACAACCATTGCTTTTACCTTTGCTTATTAACAAATGCGCCTGTTATCATCCCCTAATCTTCATCATTGTATTCGATGCGATATAACTGAAAGAAAGGTAAAAGCAGAGAAGAACTCAATGCCGTCATATCAGACATATCCAATCGGGTACCCCAGAATCATCACAATTATTGCTTTTTTCTTTTTTTATTAACAAATGCGCCTGTAATCGTCTTCAAATCGTCGTCATTGTATTTGATGCGATACGACAGAAACAAAGGTAAAGGCAGAGAAAAACTCGACGCCGCCATATTAGTAATGTCCTTTTGGGTCCCCCAGAATCGACACAACCAATGCTTTTACCTTTGTTCATTAACAAATGCGCCTGTTATCATCCCCAAATCTTCGTCATTTTATTCGATGCGATATAACTGAAAGAAAGGTAAAAGCAGAGAAGAACTCGATGCCGTCATATCAGGCATATCCAATCGGGTACCCCAGAATCATCACAATTATTGCTTTTATCTTTTTTTATTAACAAATGCGCCTGTAATCGTCTTCAAATCGTCGTCAGTGTATTTGAAGCAATATGACTGAAAGAAAGGTAAAAGCAGAGAAGAACTCGATGCCGTCGTGTTAGTAATGTCCATTCGGGTCCCCCAGAATCGACATAACCATTGCTTTTACCTATGTTTATTAACAAATGCGCCTGATACCATCCCCAAATCTTCGTCATTTTATTCGATGCGATATAACTGAAAGAAAGGTAAAAGGAGAGAAGAACTCGATGCTGTCATATCAGGCATATCCAATCGGGTACCCCAGAATGATCACAATTATTGCTTTTATATTTTTTCATTAACAAATGCGCCTGTAATCGTCGTCAAATCATCGTCATTGTATTTGATGCGACACGACAGAAACAAAGGTAAAAGCAGAGAATAACTCGACGCCGTCATATTAGTAATGTCCATTTGGGCCCCCCAGAATCGACACAACCATTGCTTTTACCTGTGTTTATTAACACATGCGCCTGTTTTCATCCCCAAATCTGCGTCATTGTATGTGAAGCAATATGACCGAAAGAAAGATAAAAGCAGAGAAGAACTCGATGCCGTCCTGTTAGTAATGTCCATTCGGGTCCCCCAGATAGAGCACAATTATTGCTATTATCTTTTTTTATTAACAAATGCGCCTGTAATCGTCTTCAAATCGTCGTCAGTGTATTTGATGCGATATGACAGCGAGAAAATTAAAAGCAGAGAAAAACTCGACCCCGTCATAGTAGTAATGTCCATTTGGGTCCCCCAGAATCGACACAACCACTGCTTCTACCTTTGTTTATTATCAAATGCGCCTGTTACCATCCCCAAATCTTCGTCATTTTATTTGAAGCAATATGACTGAAAGAAAGGTAAAAGCAGAGAAGAAATCGATGCCGTCGTGTTAGTAATGTTCATTCGGGTGCCCCAGAATCGACACAACCATTGCGTTTACCTTTGTTTATTACCGAATGCGCCTGTTACCATCCCCAAATCTTCGTCATTTTATTCGATGCGATATGACTGAAAGAAAGGTAAAAGCAGAGAAGAACTCGATGCCGTCGTGTTAGTAATGTCCATTCGGGTCCCCCAGAATGAGCACAATTATTGCATTTATCTTTTTCTATTAACAAATGCGCCTGTAATCGTCTTCAAATCGTCGTCGGTGTATTTGATGCGATGTGACAGAAAGAAAGGTAAAAGCAGAGAACAACTCGACGCCGTCATATTAGTAATGTCCATGTGGGTCCCCCAGAATCGACACAACCATTGCTTTTACCTTTGTTTATTAACAAATGCGCCTTTAATCATCCCCAAATCTACGTCATTGTATTTGAAGCAATATGACTGAAAGAAAGGCAAAAGCAGAGAAGAACTCGATTCCGTCGTGTTAGTGTTGTCCATTCGGGTCCCCCAGAATCGACACAACCATTGCTTTTACCTTTGTTTATTAACAAATGCGCCTGTTATCATCCCCAAATCTTCATAATTATATTCGATGCGATATAACTGAAAGGAAGGTAAAAGCAGAGAAGAACTCGATGCCGTCATATCAGGCATATCCAATCGGGTACCCCAGAATCATCACAATTATTGCTTTTATCTTTTTTTATTAACAAATGCGCCTGTAATCGTCTTCAAATCGTCGTCCTTGTATTTGATGCGATACGACAGAAACAAAGGTAAAAGCAGATAAAAACTCGACGCCGTCATATTAGTAATGTCCATTTGGGTCCCCCAGAATCGACACAACCATTGCTTTTACCTTTGTTTATTAACAAATGCGCCTGTTATCATCCCCAAATCGTCGTAATTTTATTCGATGCGATATGACTAAAAGAAAGGTCAAAGCAGAGAAGAACTCGATGCCGTCAAATAAAGCATGTCCAATCGGGTACCCCAGAATCATCACAATCATTGCTTTTACCTTTTTTTTTATTAACAAAGGCGCCTGAAATCATCCTCAAATTGCCGTCATTTTATTTAATGCGATATGACAGAAACAAAGGTAAAAGCAGAGAAAAACTCGACGCCGTCATATTAGTATTGTCCATTTGGGTCCCCCAGAATCGACACAACCATTGCTTTTACCTTTGTTTATTAACAAATGCGCCTGTTATCATCCCCAAATCTTCGTCATTTTATTCGATGCGATATGACTAAAAGAAAGATAAAAGCAGAGAAGAACTCGATGCCGTCATATCAGGCATGTCCAATCGGGAACCCCAGATTCATCACAATCATTGCTTTTACCGTTTTTTTATTAACAAAGGCGCCTGAAATCATCCTCAAATTGCCGTCATTGTATTTAATGCGATATGACACGAAGAAAAGTAAAAGCAGAGAAAAACTCGACGCCGTCATAGTAGTAATGTGCATTCGGGTCCCCCAGAATCGACACAACCATTGCTTTTACCTTTGTTTATTAACAAATGCGCCTGTTATCATCCCCAAATATTCGTCATTGTATTTGAAGCAATATGACTGAAAGAAAGGTATAAGCAGAGAAGAACTCGAAGCCGTCGTGTTAGTAATGTCCATTCTGGTCCCCCAGAATCGACACAACCATTGCTTTTACCTTTGTTTATTAACGAATGCGCCTGTTACTATCCCCAAATCTACGTCATTTTATTCGATGCGATATGACTGAAAGAAAGGTAAAAGCAGAGAAGAACTCGATGCCGTCATATCAGGCATATCCATTCGGGTCCCGCAGAATGAGCACAATTATTGCTTTTATCTTTTTTTATTAACAATTGCGCCTGTAATCGTCTTCAAATCGTCGTCATTGTATTTGATGCGACACGACAGAAACAAAGGTAAAACCAGAAAAAACCCTACGCCGTCATATTAGTAATGTCCATTTGGGTCCCCCAGAATCGACACAACCATTGCTTTTACCTTTGTTTATTAACAAATGCGCCTGATATCATCCCCAAATCTTCGTCATTTTATTCGATGCGATATAACTGAAAGAAAGGTAAAAGCAGAGAAGAACTCGATGCCGTCATACCAGGCATATCCAATCGGGTACCCCAGAATCATCACAATTATTGCTTTTTTCTTTTTATATTAACAAATGCGCCTGTAATCGTCTTCAAATCGTCGTCATTGTATTTGATGCGATACGACAGAAACAAAGGTAAAGGCAGAGAATAACTCGACGCCGCCATATTAGTAATGTCCTTTTGGGTCCCCCAGAATCGACACAACCAATGCTTTTACCATTGTTTATTAACAAATGCGCCTGGTACCATCCCCAAATCTTCGTCATTTTATTCGATGCCATATGACTGAAAGAAAGGTAAAAGCAGACACGAACTCGATGCCGTCATATCAGGCATATGCATTCGGGTCCCCCAGAATGAGCACAATTATTGCGTTTATCTTTTTTTATTAACAAATGCGCCTGTAATCGTCTTCAAATCGTCGTCATTGTATTTGATGCGATACGACAGAAACAAAGGTAAAAGCAGAGAAAAACTCTTCGCCTTCATATTAGTAATGTTCATTTGGGTCCCCCAGAATCGGAACAACCATTGCTTTTACCTTTGTTTATTAACAAATGCGCCTGTTATCATCCCCAAATCTTCGTCATTTTATTCGATGCGATATAACTGAAAGAAAGGTAAAAGCAGAGAAGAACTCGATGCCGTCATATCAGGCATATCCAATCGGGTACCCCAGAATCATCACAATTATTGCTTTTATCTTTTTTTATTAACAAATGCGCCTGTAATCATCTTCAAATCGTCGTCAGTGTATTTGAAGCAATATGACTGAAAGAAAGGTAAAAGCAGAGAAGAACTCGATGCCGTCGTGTTAGTAATGTCCATTCGGGTCCCCCAGAATCGACACAACCATTGCTTTTACCTTTGTTTATTAACAAATGCGCCTGATACCATCCCCAAATCTTCGTCATTTTATTCGATGCGATATAACTGAAAGAAAGGTAAAAGGAGAGAAGAACTCGATGCTGTCATATCAGGCATATCCAATCGGGTACCCCAGAATGATCACAATTATTGCTTTTATATTTTTTATTAACAAATGCGCCTGTAATCGTCTTCAAATCGTCGTCATTGTATTTGATGCGACACGACAGAAACAAAGGTAAAAGCAGAGAATAACTCGACGCCGTCATATTAGTAATGTCCATTTGGGCCCCCCAGAATCGACACAACCATTGCTTTTACCTTTGTTTATTAACACATGCGCCTGTTTTCATCCCCAAATCTTCGTCATTGTATGTGAAGCAATATGACCGAAAGAAAAATAAAATCAGAGAAGAACTCGATGCCGTCCTGTTAGTAATGTCCATTCGGGTCCCCCAGATAGAGCACAATTATTGCTATTATCTTTTTTCATTAACAAATGCGCCTGTAATCGTCTTCAAATCGTCGTCATTGTATTTGATGCGATAGGACAGAAAGAAAGGTAAAAGCAGAGAAAAACTCGATGCCGTCATATTAGTAATGGCCATTTGGGTCCCCCAGAATCGACACAACCATTGCTTTTACCTCGGTTTATTAACAAATGCGCCTGTTATCATCCCCAAATCTTCGTCATTGTATTTGAAGCAATATGACTGAAAGAAAGGTAAAAGCAGAGAAGAACTCGATTCCGTCGTGTTAGTAATGTCCATTCGGGTCCCCCAGAATCGACACAACCATTTCTTTTACCTTTGTTTATTACCAAATGCGCCTGTTACCATCCCCAAATCTTCCTCATTTTATTCGATGCGATATGACTGAAAGAAAGGTAAAAGCAGAGAAGAACTCGATGCCGTCGTGTTAGTAATGTCCATTCGGGTCCCCCAGAATCGACACAACCATTGCTTTTACCTTTGTGTATTAACAAATGCGCCTGTTACCATCCCCAAATCTTCGTCACTTTATTCGATGCGACATAACTGAAAGAAAGGTAAAAGCAGAGACGAACTCGATGCCGTCATATCAGGCATATCCAATCGGGTACCCCAGAATCATTACAATTATTGCTTTTATCTTTTTTTATTAACAAATGCGCCTGTAATCGTCTTCAAATCGTCGTCAGTGTATTTGATGCGATATGACAGAAAGAAAGGTAAAAGCAGCGAACTACTCGATGCCGTCGTGTTAGTTATGTCCATTCGGATCCCCCAGAATCGACACAACCATTGCTTTTACCTTTGTTCATTGACAAATGCGCCTGTTATTATCCCCAAATCTTCGTCATTTTATTCGATGCGATATGACTGAAAGAATGGTAAAAGCAGAGAAGAACTCGATGCCGTCGTGTTAGTAATGTCCATTCGGGGCCCCCAGAATCGACACAACCATTGCTTTTACCTTTGTTTATTAATAAATGCGCCTGTTATCATCCCCAAGTCTTCGTCATTGTATTTGACGCAATATGACTGAAAGAAAGGTGAAAGCAGAGAAGAACTCGATTCCGTCGTGTTAGTAATGTCCATTCGGGTCCCCCAGAATCGACACAACCATTGCTTTTACCTTTCTTTATTAACAAATGCGCCTGTTATCATCCCCTAATCTTCATCATTTTATTCGATGCGATATAACTGAAAGAAAGGTAAAAGCAGAGAAGAAATCAATGCCGTCATATCAGACATATCCAATCGGGTACCCCAGAATCAGGACAATTATTGCTTTTTTCTTTTTTGATTAACAAATGCGCCTGTAATCGTCTTCAAATCGTCGTCATTGTATTTGATGCGATACGACAGAAACAAAGGTAAAGGCAGAGAAAAACTCGACGCCGTCATATTAGTAATGTCCATTTGGGCCCCCCAGAATCGACACAACCATTGCTTTTACCTTTGTTTATTAACACATGCGCCTGTTTTCATCCCCAAATATTCGTCATTGTATGTGAAGCAATATGACCGAAAGGAAGATAAAAGCAGAGAAGAACTCGATGCCGTCCTGTTAGTAATGTCCATTCGGGTCCCCCAGATAGAGCACAATTATTGCATTTATCTTTTTTTATTAACAAATGCGCCTGTAATCGTCTTCAAATCGTCGTCAGTGTATTTGATGCGATAGGACAGAAAGAAAGGTAAAAGGAGAGAAAAACTCGATGCCGTCATATTAGTAATGTCCATTTGGGTCCCCCAGAATCGACACAACCATTGCTTTTACGTCTGTTTATTAACAAGTGCGACTGTTATCATCCCCAAATCTTCGTCATTGGATTTGAAGCAATATGACTGAAAAAAAGGTAAAAGCAGAGAAGAACTCGATTCCGTCGTGTTAGTAATGTCCATTCGGGTCCCCCAGAATCGACACAACCATTGCTTTTACCTTTGTTTATTAACAAATGCGCCTGTTATCATCCCCAAATCTTCATCATTTTATTCGATGCGATATAACTGAAAGAAAGGTAAAAGCAGAGAAGAACTCGATGCCGTCATATCAGGCATATCCAATCGGGTACCCCAGAATCATCACAATTATTTCTTTTATCTTTTTTTATTAACAAATGCGCCTGTAATCGTCTTCAAATCGTCGTCAGTGTATTTGATGCGATATGACAAAAAGAAAGGTAAAAGCAGAGAAAAACTCGACGCCGTCATAGTAGTAATGTCCATTTGGGTCCCCCAGAATCGACACAACCATTGCTTTTACCTTTGTTTATTAACAAATGCGCCTGTTACCATCCCCAAATCTTCGTCATTTTAGTCGATCCGATATGACTGAAAGAAAGGTAAAAGCAGAGAAGAACTCGATGCCGTCATATCAGGCACATCCATTCGGGTCCCGCACAATGAGCACAATTATCGCTTTTATCTTTTTTTATTAACTATTGCGCCTGTAATCGTCTTCATATCGTCGTCATTGTATTTGATGCGACACGACAGAAACAAAGGTAAAAGCAGAAAATACCCTACGCCGTCATATTAGTAATGTCCATTTGGGTCCCCCAGAATCGACACACCCATTGCTTGTACCTTTGTTTATTAACAAATGCGCCTGTTATCATCCCCAAATCTTCGTCATTTTATTCCATGCGATATAACTGAAAGAAAGGTAAAAGCAGAGAAGAACTCGATGCCGTCAAATCAGGCATATCCAATCGGGTACCCCAGAATCATCACAATTATTGCTTTTATCTTTTTTTATTAACAAATGCGCCTGTAATCGTCTTCAAATCGTCGTCATTATATTTGATGCGATACGACAGAAACAAAGGTAAAAGGAGAGAAAAACTCGATGCCGCCATATTAGTACTGTCCATTTGGGCCCCCCAGAATCGACACAACCATTGCTTTTACATTTGTTTATTAACACATGCGCCTGTTTTCATCCCCAAATCTTCGTCATTGTATGTGAAGCAATATGACCGAAAGAAAGGTAAAAGCAGAGGAGAACTCGATGCCGTCCTGTTAGTAATGTCCATTCGGGTCCCCCAGAAAGAGCACAATTATTGCATTTATCTTTTTTTATTAACAAATGCGCATGTAATAGTCTTCAAATCGTCGTCAGTGTATTTGATGCGATAGGACAGAAAGAAAGGTAAAAGCAGAGAAAAACTCGATGCCGTCATATTAGTAATGTCCATTTGGGTCCCCCAGAATCGACACAACCATTGCTTTTACCTCTGTTTATTAACAAATGCGCCTGTTATCATCCCCAAATCTTCGTCATTGTCTTTAAAGCAATATGACTGAAAGAAAGGTAAAAGCAGAGAAGAACTCGATTCCGTCGTGTTAGTAATGTCCATTCGGGTCCCCCAGAATCGACACAACCATTGCTTTTACGTTTGTTTATTAACAAATGCGCCTGATATCATCCCCAAATGTTCATCACTTTATTCGATGCGATATAACTGAAAAAAAGGTAAAAGCAGAGAAGAACTCGATGCCGTCATATCAGGCATATCCAATCGGGTACCCCAGAATCATCACAATTATTCCTTTTATCTTTTTTTATTAACAAATGCGCCTGTAATCGTCTTCAAATCGTCGTCATTGTATTTGATGCGATACGACAGAAACAAAGGTAAAAGCAGAGAACAACTCGACGCCGTCATATTAGTAATGTCCATTTGGGCCCCCCAGAATCGACACAACCATTGCTTTTACCTTTGTTTATTAACACATGCGCCTGTTTTCATCCCCAAATCTTCGTCATTGTATGTGAAGCAATATGACCGAAAGGAAGATAAAAGCAGAGAAGAACTCGATGCCGTCCTGTTAGTAATGTCCATTCGGGTCCCCCAGATAGAGCACAATTATTGCATTTATCTTTTTTTATTAACAATTGCGCCTGTACTCGTCTTCAAATCGTCGTCAGTGTATTTGATGCGATAGGACAGAAAGAAAGGTAAAAGAAGAGAAAAACTCGATGCCGTCATATTAGTAATGTCCATTTGGGTCCCCCAGAATCGACACAACCATTGCTTTTACGTCTGTTTATTAACAAATGCGACTGTTATCATCCCCAAATCTTCGTCATTGGATTTGAAGCAATATGACTGAAAAAAAGGTAAAAGCAGAGAAGAACTCGATTCCGTCGTGTTAGTAATGTCCATTCGGGTCCCCCAGAATCGACACAACCATTGCTTTTACCTTTGTTTATTAACAAATGCGCCTGTTATCATCCCCAAATCTTCATCATTTTATTCGATGCGATATAACTGAAAGAAAGGTAAAAGCAGAGAAGAACTCGATGCCGTCATATCAGGCATATCCAATCGGGTACCCCAGAATCATCACAATTATTCCTTTTATCTTTTTTTATTAACAAATGCGCCTGTAATCGTCTTCAAATCGTCGTCAGTGTATTTGATGCGATATGACAGAAAGAAAGGTAAAAGCAGCGAACTACTCGATGCCGTCGTGTTAGTTATGTCCATTCGGATCCCCCAGAATCGACACAATCATTGCGGTTACCTTTGTTTATTAACAAATGCGCCTGTTACCATCCCCAAATCTTCGTCATTCTATTCGATGCGATATGACTCAAAGAAAGGTAAAAGCAGAGAACAACGCGATGCCGTCATATCAGGCATATCCATTCGGGTCCCGCAGAATGAGCACAATTATTGCTTTTATCTTTTTGTATTAACAATTGCGCCTGTAATCGTCTTCAAATCGTCGTCATTGTATTTGATGCGACACGACAGAAACAAAGGTAAAAGCAGAAAAAACCCTACGCCGTCATATTAGTAATGTCCATTTGGGTCCCCCAGAATCGACACAACCATTGCTTTTACCTTTGTTTATTAACAAATGCGCCTGTTATCATCACCAAATCTTCGCCATTTTATTCGATGCGATATAACTGAAAGAAAGGTAAAAGCAGAGAAGAACTCGATGCCGTCGTGTTAGTAATGTCCAGTCGGGTCCCCCAGAATCGACACAACCATTGCGTTTACCTTTGTTTATTAACAAATGCGCCTGTTACCATCCCCAAATCTTCGTCATTTTATTCGATGCGATATAACTGAAAGAAAGGTAAAAGCAGAGAAGAACTCGATGCCGTCGTGTTAGTAATGTCCATTCGGGTCCCCCAGAAAGAGCACAATTATTGCTTTTATCTTTTTTTATTAACAAATGCGCCTGTAATCGTCTTCAAATCGTCGTCAGTGTCTTTGATGCGATATGACTGAATGAAAGGTAAAAGCAGAGAAGAACTCGATGCCGTCGTGTTAGTAATGTCCATTCGGGTCCCCCAGAATCGACACAACCATTGCTTTTACCTTTGTTTATTAACAAATGCGACTGTTATCATCCCCAAATCTTCGTCATTGTATTTGAAGCAATATGACTGAAAGAAAGGTAAAAGCAGAGAAGAACTTGATTCCGTCGTGTTAGTAATGTCCATTGGGGTCCCTCAGAATCGACACAACCATTGCTTTTACCTTTGTTTATTAACAAATGCGCCTGTTATCATCCCCAAATCTTCATCATTTTATTCGACGCGATATAACTGAAAGAAAGGTAAAAGCAGAGAAGAACTCGATGCCGTCATATCAGGCATATCCAATCGGGTACCCCAGAATCATCACAATTATTGCTTTTATCTTTTTTTATTAACAAATGCGCTTGTAATCGTCTTCAAATCGTCGTCATTGTATTTAATGCGATATGACAGAAAGAAAGGTAAAAGGAGAGAAAAACTCGACGCCGTCATATTAGTAATGTCCTTTTGGGTCCCCCAGAATCGACACAACCATTGCATTTACCTTTGTTTATTAACAAATGCGCCTGTTACCATCCCCAAATCATCGTCATTTTATTCGATGCGATATGACTGAAAGAAAGGTAAAAGCAGAGAAGAACTCGATGCCGTCATATCAGGCATGTCCAATCGGGTACCCCAGAATCGACACAACCATTGCTTTTACCTTTGTTTATTAACAAATGCGCCTGTCACCATCCCCAAATCTTCGTCATTTTATTCGATGCGATATGACGGAAAGAAAGGTAAAAGCAGAGAAGAACTCGATGCCGTCATATCAGGCATATGCATTCGGGTCCCCCAGAATGAGCACAATTATTGTTTTTATCTTTTTTTATTAACAAATGCGCCTGTAATCGTCTTCAAATCGTCGTTATTGTATTTGATGCGATACGGCAGAAACATAGGTAAAAGCAGAGAAAAACTCTACGCCGTCATATTAGTAATGTCCATTTGGGTCCCCCAGAATCGACACAACCATTGCGATTACCTTTGTTTATTAACAAATGCGCCTGTTATCATCCCCAAATCGTCGTCATTTTTATCGATGCGATATAACTGAAAGAATGGTAAAAGCAGAGAAGAACTCGATGCCGTCGTGTTAGTAATGCCCATTCGGGTCCCCCAGAATGAGCACAATTATTGCTTCTGTCTTTTTTTATTAACAAATGCGCCTGTTATCATCCCCAAATCTTCGTCATTGTATTTGAAGCAATATAACTGAAAGAAAGGTAAAAGCAGAGAAGAACTCGATGCCGTCGTGTTAGTAATGTCCTTTCGGGTCCCCCAGAAAGAGCACAATTATTGCTTTTATCTTTCTTTATTAACAAATGCGCTTGTAATCGTCTTCAAATCGTCGTCAGTGTATTTGATGCGATATGACAGAAAGAAAGGTAAACGCAGAGAAAAACTCGACGCCGTCATAGTAGTATTGTCCATTTGGGTCCCCCAGAATCGACACAACCATTGCTTTTACCTTTGTTTATTAACAAATGCGCCTGTTATCATCCCCAAATCTTCGTAATTGTATTTGAAGCAATATGACTGAAAGAAAGGTAAAAGCAGAGAAGAACTCGATGCCGTCGTGTTAGTAATGTCCATTCAGGTCCCCCAGAGTCGACACAACCATTGCTTCTACCTTTGTTTATTAACAAATGGGCCTGTTATCATCCCCAAATCTTCGTCATTTTATTCGATGCGATATGCCTAAAAGAAAGGTAAAAGCAGAGATGAACTCGATGCCGTCATATCAGGCATGTCCAATCGAGTACCCCAGAATCATCACCATCGTTGCTTTTACCTTTTTTTTATTAACAAAGGCGCCTGAAATCATCCTCAAGTTGCCGTCATTGTATTTAATGCGATATGACAGGAAGAAAGGTAAAAGCAGAGAAAAACTCGACGCCGTCATATTAGTAATGTCCTTTTGGGTCCCCCAGAATCGACACAACCATTGCATTTACCTTTGTTTATTAACAAATGCGCCTGTTACCATCCCCAAATCTTCGTCATTTTATTCGATGCGATATGACTGAAAGAAAGGTAAAAGCAGAGAAGAACTCGATGCCGTCATATCAGGCATATGCATTCGGGTCACTCAGAATGAGCACAATAATTGCGTTTATCTTTTTTTATTAACAAATGCGCCTGTAATCGTCTTCAAATCGTCGTCATTATATTTGATGCGATACGACAGAAACAAAGGTAAAAGCAGAGAAAAACTTTACGCCGTCATATTAGTCATGTCCATTTGGGTCCCCCAGAATCGACACAACCATTGCTTTTACCTTTGTTTATTAACAAATGCGCCTGTTATCATCCCCAAATCTTCGTCATTTTATTCGATGCGATATAACTGAAAGAATGGTAAAAGCAGAGAAGAACTCGATGCCGTCGTGTTAGTAATGCCCATTCGGGTCCCCCAGAATCGATACAACCATTGCTTTTACCTTTGTTTATTAACAAATGCGCCTGTTATCATCCCCAAATCTTCGTCATTTTATTCGATGCGATATGACTGAAAGAAAGGTAAAAGCAGAGAAGAACTCGATGCCGTCGTGTTAGTAATGTCCATTCGGGTCCCCCAGAATGAGCACAATTATTGCATTTATCTTTTTCTATTAACAAATGCGCCTGTAATCGTCTTCAAATCGTCGTCGGTGTATTTGATGCGATGTGACAGAAAGAAAGGTAAAAGCAGAGAACAACTCGACGCCGTCATATTAGTAATGTCCATTTGGGTCCCCCAGAATCGACACAACCATTGCTTTTACCTTTGTTTATTAACAAATGCGCCTGTTATCATCCCCAAATCTTCGTAATTTTATTCGATGCGATATGACTAAAAGAAAGGTCAAAGCAGAGAAGAACTCGATGCCGTCAAATAAAGCATGTCCAATCGGGTACCCCAGAATCATCACAATCATTGCTTTTACCTTTTTTTTTATTAACAAAGGCGCCTGAAATCATCCTCAAATTGCCGTCATTTTATTTAATGCGATATGACAGAAACAAAGGTAAAAGCAGAGAAAAACTCGACGCCGTCATATTAGTATTGTCCATTTGGGTCCCCCAGAATCGACACAACCATTGCTTTTACCTTTGTTTATTAACAAATGCGCCTGTTATCATCCCCAAATCTTCGTCATTTTATTCGATGCGATATGACTAAAAGAAAGATAAAAGCAGAGAAGAACTCGATGCCGTCATATCAGGCATGTCAAATCGGGAACCCCAGATTCATCACAATCATTGCTTTTACCGTTTTTTTATTAACAAAGGCGCCTGAAATCATCCTCAAATTGCCGTCATTGTATTTAATGCGATATGACACGAAGAAAAGTAAAAGCAGAGAAAAACTCGACGCCGTCATAGTAGTAATGTGCATTCGGGTCCCCCAGAATCGACACAACCATTGCTTTTACCTTTGTTTATTAACAAATGCGCCTGTTATCATCCCCAAATATTCGTCATTGTATTTGAAGCAATATGACTGAAAGAAAGGTATAAGCAGAGAAGAACTCGATGCCGTCGTGTTAGTAATGTCCATTCTGGTCCCCCAGAATCGACACAACCATTGCTTTTACCTTTGTTTATTAACGAATGCGCCTGTTACTATCCCCAAATCTACGTCATTTTATTCGATGCGATATGACTGAAAGAAAGGTAAAAGCAGAGAAGAACTCGATGCCGTCATATCAGGCATATCCATTCGGGTCCCGCAGAATGAGCACAATTATTGCTTTTATCTTTTTTTATTAACAATTGCGCCTGTAATCGTCTTCAAATCGTCGTCATTGTATTTGATGCGACACGACAGAAACAAAGGTAAAAGCAGAAAAAACCCTACGCCGTCATATTAGTAATGTCCATTTGGGTCCCCCAGAATCGACACAACCATTGCTTTTACCTTTGTTTATTAACAAATGCGCCTGTTATCATCCCCAAATCTTCGTCATTTTATTCGATGCGATATAACTGAAAGAAAGGTAAAAGCAGAGAAGAACTCGATGCCGTCATACCAGGCATATCCAATCGGGTACCCCAGAATCATCACAATTATTGCTTTTTTCTTTTTTTATTAACAAATGCGCCTGTAATCGTCTTCAAATCGTCGTCATTGTATTTGATGCGATACGACAGAAACAAAGGTAAAGGCAGAGAATAACTCGACGCCGCCATATTAGTAATGTCCTTTTGGGTCCCCCAGAATCGACACAACCAATGCTTTTACCTTTGTTTATTAACAAATGCGCCTGGTACCATCCCCAAATCTTCGTCATTTTATTCGATGCCATATGACTGAAAGAAAGGTAAAAGCAGACACGAACTCGATGCCGTCATATCAGGCATATGCATTCGGGTCCCCCAGAATGAGCACAATTATTGCGTTTATCTTTTTTTATTAACAAATGCGCCTGTAATCGGCTTCAAATCGTCGTCATTGTATTTGATGCGATACGACAGAAACAAAGGTAAAAGCAGGGAAAAACTCTACGCCGTCATATTAGTCATGTCCATTTGGGTCCCCCAGAATCGACACAACCATTGCTTTTACCTTTGTTTATTAACAAATGCGCCTGTTATCATCCCCAAATCTTCGTCATTTTATTCGATGCGATATAACTGAAAGAATGGTAAAAGCAGAGAAGAACTCGATGCCGTCGTGTTAGTAATGCCCATTCGGGTCCCCCAGAATCGATACAACCATTGCTTTTACCTTTGTTTATTAACAAATGCGCCTGTTATCATCCCCAAATCTTCGTCATTTTATTCGATGCGATATGACTGAAAGAAAGGTAAAAGCAGAGAAGAACTCGATGCCGTCGTGTTAGTAATGTCCATTCGGGTCCCCCAGAATGAGCACAATTATTGCATTTATCTTTTTCTATTAACAAATGCGCCTGTAATCGTCTTCAAATCGTCGTCGGTGTATTTGATGCGATGTGACAGAAAGAAAGGTAAAAGCAGAGAACAACTCGACGCCGTCATATTAGTAATGTCCATTTGGGTCCCCCAGAATCGACACAACCATTGCTTTTACCTTTGTTTATTAACAAATGCGCCTTTTATCATCCCCAAATCTACGTCATTGTATTTGAAGCAATATGACTGAAAGAAAGGCAAAAGCAGAGAAGAACTCGATTCCGTCGTGTTAGTGTTGTCCATTCGGGTCCCCCAGAATCGACACAACCATTGCTTTTACCTTTGTTTATTAACAAATGCGCCTGTTATCATCCCCAAATCTTCATAATTTTATTCGATGCGATATAACTGAAAGGAAGGTAAAAGCAGAGAAGAACTCGATGCCGTCATATCAGGCATATCCAATCGGGTACCCCAGAATCATCACAATTATTGCTTTTATCTTTTTTTATTAACAAATGCGCCTGTAATCGTCTTCAAATCGTCGTCCTTGTATTTGATGCGATACGACAGAAACAAAGGTAAAAGCAGATAAAAACTCGACGCCGTCATATTAGTAATGTCCATTTGGGTCCCCCAGAATCGACACAACCATTGCTTTTACCTTTGTTTATTAACAAATGCGCCTGTTATCATCCCCAAATCTTCGTAATTTTATTCGATGCGATATGACTAAAAGAAAGGTCAAAGCAGAGAAGAACTCGATGCCGTCAAATAAAGCATGTCCAATCGGGTACCCCAGAATCATCGCAATCATTGCTTTTACCTTTTTTTTTATTAACAAAGGCGCCTGAAATCATCCTCAAATTGCCGTCATTTTATTTAATGCGATATGACAGAAACAAAGGTAAAAGCAGAGAAAAACTCGACGCCGTCATATTAGTATTGTCCATTTGGGTCCCCCAGAATCGACACAACCATTGCTTTTACCTTTGTTTATTACCAAATGCGCCTGTTATCATCCCCAAATCTTCGTCATTTTATTCGATGCGATATGACTAAAAGAAAGATAAAAGCAGAGAAGAACTCGATGCCGTCATATCAGGCATGTCCAATCGGGAACCCCAGATTCATCACAATCATTGCTTTTACCGTTTTTTTATTAACAAAGGCGCCTGAAATCATCCTCAAATTGCCGTCATTGTATTTAATGCGATATGACACGAAGAAAAGTAAAAGCAGAGAAAAACTCGACGCCGTCATAGTAGTAATGTGCATTCGGGTCCCCCAGAATCGACACAACCATTGCTTTTACCTTTGTTTATTAACAAATGCGCCTGTTATCATCCCCAAATATTCGTCATTGTATTTGAAGCAATATGACTGAAAGAAAGGTATAAGCAGAGAAGAACTCGATGCCGTCGTGTTAGTAATGTCCATTCTGGTCCCCCAGAATCGTCACAACCATTGCTTTTACCTTTGTTTATTAACGAATGCGCCTGTTACTATCCCCAAATCTACGTCATTTTATTCGATGCGATATGACTGAAAGAAAGGTAAAAGCAGAGAAGAACTCGATGCCGTCATATCAGGCATATCCATTCGGGTCCCGCAGAATGAGCACAATTATTGCTTTTATCTTTTTTTATTAACAATTGCGCCTGTAATCGTCTTCAAATCGTCGTCATTGTATTTGATGCGACACGACAGAAACAAAGGTAAAAGCAGAAAAAACCCTACGCCGTCATATTAGTAATGTCCATTTGGGTCCCCCAGAATCGACACAACCATTGCTTTTACCTTTGTTTATTAACAAATGCGCCTGTTATCATCCCCAAATCTTCGTCATTTTATTCGATGCGATATAACTGAAAGAAAGGTAAAAGCAGAGAAGAACTCGATGCCGTCATACCAGGCATATCCAATCGGGTACCCCAGAATCATCACAATTATTGCTTTTTTCTTTTTTTATTAACAAATGCGCCTGTAATCGTCTTCAAATCGTCGTCATTGTATTTGATGCGATACGACAGAAACAAAGGTAAAGGCAGAGAATAACTCGACGCCGCCATATTAGTAATGTCCTTTTGGGTCCCCCAGAATCGACACAACCAATGCTTTTACCTTTGTTTATTAACAAATGCGCCTGGTACCATCCCCAAATCTTCGTCATTTTATTCGATGCCATATGACTGAAAGAAAGGTAAAAGCAGACACGAACTCGATGCCGTCATATCAGGCATATGCATTCGGGTCCCCCAGAATGAGCACAATTATTGCGTTTATCTTTTTTTATTAACAAATGCGCCTGTAATCGTCTTCAAATCGTCGTCATTGTATTTGATGCGATACGACAGAAACAAAGGTAAAAGCAGAGAAAAACTCTTCGCCTTCATATTAGTAATGTTCATTTGGGTCCCCCAGAATCGGAACAACCATTGCTTTTACCTTTGTTTATTAACAAATGCGCCTGTTATCATCCCCAAATCTTCGTCATTTTATTCGATGCGATATAACTGAAAGAAAGGTAAAAGCAGAGAAGAACTCGATGCCGTCATATCAGGCATATCCAATCGGGTACCCCAGAATCATCACAATTATTGCTTTTATCTTTTTTTATTAACAAATGCGCCTGTAATCATCTTCAAATCGTCGTCAGTGTATTTGAAGCAATATGACTGAAAGAAAGGTAAAAGCAGAGAAGAACTCGATGCCGTCGTGTTAGTAATGTCCATTCGGGTCCCCCAGAATCGACACAACCATTGCTTTTACCTTTGTTTATTAACAAATGCGCCTGATACCATCCCCAAATCTTCGTCATTTTATTCGATGCGATATAACTGAAAGAAAGGTAAAAGGAGAGAAGAACTCGATGCTGTCATATCAGGCATATCCAATCGGGTACACCAGAATGATCACAATTATTGCTTTTATATTTTTTTATTAACAAATGCGCCTGTAATCGTCTTCAAATCGTCGTCATTGTATTTGATGCGACACGACAGAAACAAAGGTAAAAGCAGAGAATAACTCGACGCCGTCATATTAGTAATGTCCATTTGGGCCCCCCAGAATCGACACAACCATTGCTTTTACCTTTGTTTATTAACACATGCGCCTGTTTTCATCCCCAAATCTTCGTCATTGTATGTGAAGCAATATGACCGAAAGAAAAATAAAATCAGAGAAGAACTCGATGCCGTCCTGTTAGTAATGTCCATTCGGGTCCCCCAGATAGAGCACAATTATTGCTATTATCTTTTTTCATTAACAAATGCGCCTGTAATCGTCTTCAAATCGTCGTCATTGTATTTGATGCGATAGGACAGAAAGAAAGGTAAAAGCAGAGAAAAACTCGATGCCGTCATATTAGTAATGGCCATTTGGGTCCCCCAGAATCGACACAACCATTGCTTTTACCTCGGTTTATTAACAAATGCGCCTGTTATCATCCCCAAATCTTCGTCATTGTATTTGAAGCAATATGACTGAAAGAAAGGTAAAAGCAGAGAAGAACTCGATTCCGTCGTGTTAGTAATGTCCATTCGGGTCCCCCAGAATCGACACAACCATTTCTTTTACCTTTGTTTATTACCAAATGCGCCTGTTACCATCCCCAAATCTTCCTCATTTTATTCGATGCGATATGACTGAAAGAAAGGTAAAAGCAGAGAAGAACTCGATGCCGTCGTGTTAGTAATGTCCATTCGGGTCCCCCAGAATCGACACAACCATTGCTTTTACCTTTGTGTATTAACAAATGCGCCTGTTACCATCCCCAAATCTTCGTCACTTTATTCGATGCGACATAACTGAAAGAAAGGTAAAAGCAGAGAAGAACTCGATGCCGCCATATCAGGCATATCCAATCGGGTACCCCAGAATCATTACAATTATTGCTTTTATCTTTTTTTATTAACAAATGCGCCTGTAATCGACTTCAAATCGTCGTCATTGTATTTGATGCGATACGACAGAAACACAGGTAAAAGCAGAGAAAAACTCGACGCCGTCAGATTAGTAATGTCCATTTGGGCCCCCCAGAATCGACACAACCATTGCTTTTACCTTTGTTTATTAACACATGCGCCTGTTTTCATCCCCAATCCTTCGTCATTGTATGTGAAGCAATATGACCGAAAGAAAGGTAAAAGCAGAGAAGAACTCGATGCCGTCCTGTTAGTAATGTCCATTCGGGTCCCCCAGAAAGTGCACAATTATTGCATTTATCTTTTTTTATTAACAAATGCACCTGTAATCGTCTTCAAATCGTCGTCAGTGTATCTGATGCGATAGGGCAGAAAGAAAGGTAAAAGCAGAGAAACACTCGATGCCGTCATATTAGTAATGGCCATTTGGGTCCCCCAGAATCGACACAACCATTGCTTTTACCTCGGTTTATTAACAAATGCGCCTGTTATCATCCCCAAATCTTCGTCATTGTATTTGAAGCAATATGACTGAAAGAAAGGTAAAAGCAGAGAAGAACTCGATTCCGTCGTGTTAGTAATGTCCATTCGGGTCCCCCAGAATCGACACAACCATTGCTTTTACCTTTGTTTATTTACAAATGCGCCTGTTATCATCCCCAAATCTTCATCATTTTATTCGATGCGATATAACTGAAAGAAAGGTAAAAGCAGAGAAGAACTCGATGCCGTCATATCAGGCATATCCAATCGGGTACCCCAGAATCACCACAATTATTGCTTTTATCTTTTTTTATTAACAAATGCGCCTGTAATCGTCTTCAAATCGTCGTCATTGTATTTGATGCGATACGACAGAAACAAAGGTAAAAGCAGAGAAAAACTCGACGCCGTCATATTAGTAATGTCCATTTGGGCCCCCCAGAATCGACACAACCATTGCTTTTACCTTTGTTTATTAACACATGCGCCTGTTTTCATCCCCAAATCTTCGTCATTGTATGTGAAGCAATATGACCGAAAGGAAGATAAAAGCAGAGAATAACTCGATGCCGTCCTGTTAGTAATGTCCATTCGGGTCCCCCAGATAGAGCACAATTATTGCATTTATCTTTTTTTATTAACAAATGCGCCTGTAATCGTCTTCAAATCGTCGTCAGTGTATTTGATGCGATAGGACAGAAAGAAAGGTAAAAGAAGAGAAAAACTCGATGCCGTCATATTAGTAATGTCCATTTGGGTCCCCCAGAATCGACACAACCATTGCTTTTACGTCTGTTTATTAACAAGTGCGACTGTTATCATCCCCAAATCTTCGTCATTGGATTTGAAGCAATATGACTGAAAAAAAGGTAAAAGCAGAGAAGAACTCGATTCCGTCGTGTTAGTAATGTCCATTCGGGTCCCCCAGAATCGACACAACCATTGCTTTTACCTTTGTTTATTAACAAATGCGCCTGTTATCATCCCCAAATCTTCATCATTTTATTCGATGCGATATAACTGAAAGAAAGGTACAAGCAGAGAAGAACTCGATGCCGTCATATCAGGCATATCCAATCGGGTACCCCAGAATCATCACAATTATTCCTTTTATCTTTTTTTATTAACAAATGCGCCTGTAATCGTCTTCAAATCGTCGTCAGTGTATCTGATGCGATAGGGCAGAAAGAAAGGTAAAAGCAGAGAAACACTCGATGCCGTCATATTAGTAATGGCCATTTGGGTCCCCCAGAATCGACACAACCATTGCTTTTACCTCGGTTTATTAACAAATGCGCCTGTTATCATCCCCAAATCTTCGTCATTGTATTTGAAGCAATATGACTGAAAGAAAGGTAAAAGCAGAGAAGAACTCGATTCCGTCGTGTTAGTAATGTCCATTCGGGTCCCCCAGAATCGACACAACCATTGCTTTTACCTTTGTTTATTTACAAATGCGCCTGTTATCATCCCCAAATCTTCATCATTTTATTCGATGCGATATAACTGAAAGAAAGGTAAAAGCAGAGAAGAACTCGATGCCGTCATATCAGGCATATCCAATCGGGTACCCCAGAATCACCACAATTATTGCTTTTATCTTTTTTTATTAACAAATGCGCCTGTAATCGTCTTCAAATCGTCGTCATTGTATTTGATGCGATACGACAGAAACAAAGGTAAAAGCAGAGAAAAACTCGACGCCGTCATATTAGTAATGTCCATTTGGGCCCCCCAGAATCGACACAACCATTGCTTTTACCTTTGTTTATTAACACATGCGCCTGTTTTCATCCCCAAATCTTCGTCATTGTATGTGAAGCAATATGACCGAAAGGAAGATAAAAGCAGAGAATAACTCGATGCCGTCCTGTTAGTAATGTCCATTCGGGTCCCCCAGATAGAGCACAATTATTGCATTTATCTTTTTTTATTAACAAATGCGCCTGTAATCGTCTTCAAATCGTCGTCAGTGTATTTGATGCGATAGGACAGAAAGAAAGGTAAAAGAAGAGAAAAACTCGATGCCGTCATATTAGTAATGTCCATTTGGGTCCCCCAGAATCGACACAACCATTGCTTTTACGTCTGTTTATTAACAAGTGCGACTGTTATCATCCCCAAATCTTCGTCATTGGATTTGAAGCAATATGACTGAAAAAAAGGTAAAAGCAGAGAAGAACTCGATTCCGTCGTGTTAGTAATGTCCATTCGGGTCCCCCAGAATCGACACAACCATTGCTTTTACCTTTGTTTATTAACAAATGCGCCTGTTATCATCCCCAAATCTTCATCATTTTATTCGATGCGATATAACTGAAAGAAAGGTACAAGCAGAGAAGAACTCGATGCCGTCATATCAGGCATATCCAATCGGGTACCCCAGAATCATCACAATTATTCCTTTTATCTTTTTTTATTAACAAATGCGCCTGTAATCGTCTTCAAATCGTCGTCAGTGTATTTGATGCGATATGACAGAAAGAAAGGTAAAAGCAGAGAAAAACTCGACGCCGTCATAGTAGTAATGTCCATTTGGGTCCCCCAGAATCGACACAACCATTGCTTTTACCTTTGTTTATTAACAAATGCGCCTGTTACCATCCCCAAATCTTCGTCATTTTAGTCGATGCGATATGACTGAAAGAAAGGTAAAAGCAGAGAAGAACTCGATGCCGTCATATCAGGCACATCCATTCGGGTCCCGCACAATGAGCACAATTATTGCTTTTCTCTTTTTTTATTAACAAATGCGCCTGTAATCGTCTTCAAATCGTCGTCATTGTATTTGATGCGATACGACAGAAACAAACGTAAAAGCAGGGAAAAACTCTACGCCGTCATATTAGTAATGTCCATTTGGGTCCCCCAGAATCGACACAACCATTGCTTTTACCTATGTTTATTAACAAATGCGCCTTTTATCACCCCCAAATCTTCGCCATTTTATTCGATGCGATATAACTGAAAGAAAGGTAAAAGCAGAGAAGAACTCGATGCCGTCGTGTTAGTAATGTCCATTCGGGTCCCTCAGAATCGACACAACCATTGCGTTTACCTTTGTTTATTAACAAATGCGCCTGTTACCATCCCCAAATCTTCGTCATTTTATTCGATGCGATATGACTCAAAGAAAGGTAAAAGCAGAGAAGAACTCGATGCCGTCATATCAGGCATATCCATTCGGGTCCCGCAGAATGAGCACAATTATCGCTTTTATCTTTTTTTATTAACTATTGCGCCTGTAATCGTCTTCATATCGTCGTCATTGTATTTGATGCGACACGACAGAAACAAAGGTAAAAGCAGAAAAAACCCTATGCCGTCATATTAGTAATGTCCATTTGGGTCCCCCAGAATCGACACACCCATTGCTTGTACCTTTGTTTATTAACAAATGCGCCTGTTATCATCCCCAAATCTTCGTCATTTTATTCGATGCGATATAACTGAAAGAAAGGTAAAAGCAGAGAAGAACTCGATGCCGTCAAATCAGGCATATCCAATCGGGTACCCCAGAATCATCACAATTATTGCTTTTATCTTTTTTTATTAACAAATGCGCCTGTAATCGTCTTCAAATCGTCGTCATTATGTTTGATGCGATACGACAGAAACAAAGGTAAAAGGAGAGAAAAACTCGATGCCGCCATATTAGTACTGTCCATTTGGGCCCCCCAGAATCGACACAACCATTGCTTTTACATTTGTTTATTAACACATGCGCCTGTTTTCATCCCCAAATCTTCGTCATTGTATGTGAAGCAATATGACCGAAAGAAAGGTAAAAGCAGAGGAGAACTCGATGCCGTCCTGTTAGTAATGTCCATTCGTGTCCCCCAGAAAGAGCACAATTATTGCATTTATCTTTTTTAATTAACAAATGCGCCTCTAATAGTCTTCAAATCGTCGTCAGTGTATTTGATGCGATAGGACAGAAAGAAAGGTAAAAGCAGAGAAGAACTCGATTCCGTCGTGTTAGTAATGTCCATTCGGGTCCCCCAGAATCTACACAACCATTGCTTTTACGTTTGTTTATTAACAAATGCGCCTGATATCATCCCCAAAAGTTCATCACTTTATTCGATGCGATATAACTGAAAAAAAGGTCAAAGCAGAGAAGAACTCGATGCCGTCATATCAGGCATATCCAATCGGGTACCCCAGAATCATCACAATTATTCCTTTTATCTTTTTTTATTAACAAATGCGCCTGTAATCGTCTTCAAATCGTCGTCATTGTATTTGATGCGATACGACAGAAACAAAGGTAAAAGCAGAGAACAACTCGACGCCGTCATATTAGTAATGTCCATTTGGGCCCCCCAGAATCGACACAACCATTGCTTTTACCTTTGTTTATTAACACATGCGCCTGTTTTCATCCCCAAATCTTCGTCATTGTATGTGAAGCAATATGACCGAAAGAAAGATAAAAGCAGAGAAGAACTCGATGCCGTCCTGTTAGTAATGTCCATTCGGGTCCCCCAGATAGAGCACAATTATTGCTATTATCTTTTTTTATTAACAAATGCGCTTGTAATCGTCTTCAAATCGTCGTCAGTGTATTTGATGCGATATGACAGCGAGAAATGTAAAAGCAGAGAAAAACTCGACCCCGTCATAGTAGTAATGTCCATTTGGGTCCCCCAGAATCGACACAACCATTGCTTTTACGTCTGTTTATTAACAAATGCGACTGTTATCATCCCCAAATCTTCGTCATTGGATTTGAAGCAATATGACTGAAAAAAAGGTAAAAGCAGAGAAGAACTCGATTCCGTCGTGTTAGTAATGTCCATTCGGGTCCCCCAGAATCGACACAACCATAGCTTTTACCTTTGTTTATTAACAAATGCGCCTGTTATCATCCCCAAATCTTCATCATTTTATTCGATGCGATATAACTGAAAGAAAGGTAAAAGCAGAGAAGAAGTCGATGCCGTCATATCAGGCATATCCAATCGGGTACCCCAGAATCATCACAATTATTCCTTTTATCTTTTTTTATTAACAAATGCGCCTGTAATCGTCTTCAAATCGTCGTCAGTGTATTTGATGCGATATGACAGAAAGAAAGGTAAAAGCAGAGAACTACTCGATGCCGTCGTGTTAGTTATGTCCATTCGGATCCCCCAGAATCGACACAACCATTGCGGTTACCTTTGTTTATTAACAAATGCGCCTGTTACCATCCCCAAATCTTCGTCATTCTATTAGATGCGATATGACTCAAAGAAAGGTAAAAGCAGAGAAGAACGCGATGCCGTCATATCAGGCATATCCATTCGGGTCCCGCAGAATGAGCACAATTATTGCTTTTATCTTTTTGTATTAACAATTGCGCCTGTAATCGTCTTCAAATCGTCGTCATTGTATTTGATGCGACACGACAGAAACAAAGGTAAAAGCATAAAAAACCCTACGCCGTCATATTAGTAATGTCCATTTGGGTCCCCCAGAATCGACACAACCATTGCTTTTACCTTTGTTTATTAACAAATGCGCCTGTTATCATCACCAAATCTTCGCCATCTTATTCGATGCGATATAACTGAAAGAAAGGTAAAAGCAGAGAAGAACTCGATGCCGTCGTGTTAGTAATGTCCAGTCGGGTCCCCCAGAATCGACACAACCATTGCGTTTACCTTTGTTTATTAACAAATGCGCCTGTTACCATCCCCAAATCTTCGTCATTTTATTCGATGCGATATAACTGAAAGAAAGGTAAAAGCAGAGAAGAACTCGATGCCGTCGTGTTAGTAATGTCCATTCGGGTCCCCCAGAAAGAGCACAATTATTGCTTTTATCTTTTTCTATTAACAAATGCGCCTGTAATCGTCCACAAATCGTCGTCGGTGTATTTGATGCGATGTGACAGAAAGAAAGGTAAGAGCAGAGAACAACTCGACGCCGTCATATTAGTAATGTCCATTTGGGTCCCCCAGAATCGACACAACCATTGCTTTTACCTTTGTTTATTAACAAATGCGCCTTTTATCATCCCCAAATCTACGTCATTGTATTTGAAGCAATATGACTGAAAGAAAGGTAAACGCAGAGAAGAACTCGATTCCGTCGTGTTAGTGTTGTCCATTCGGGTCCCCCAGAATCGACACAACCATTGCTTTTACCTTTGTTTATTAACAAATGCGCCTGTTATCATCCCCAAATCTTCATAATTTTATTCGATGCGATATAACTGAAAGGAAGGTAAAAGCAGAGAAGAACTCGATGCCGTCATATCAGGCATATCCAATCGGGTACCCCAGAATCATCACAATTATTGCTTTTATCTTTTTTCATTAACAAATGCGCCTGTAATCGTCTTCAAATCGTCGTCCTTGTATTTGATGCGATACGACAGAAACAAAGGTAAAAGCAGATAAAAACTCGACGCCGTCATATTAGTAATGTCCATTTGGGTCCCCCAGAATCGACACAACCATTGCTTGTACCTTTGTTTATTAACAAATGCGCCTGTTATCATCCCCAAATCTTCGTAATTTTATTCGATGCGATATGACTAAAAGAAAGGTAAAAGCAGAGAAGAACTCGATGCCGTCAAATCAAGCATGTCCAATCGGGTACCCCAGAATCATCACAATCATTGCTTTTACCTTTTTTTTTATTAACAAAGGCGCCTGAAATCATCCTCAAATTGCCGTCATTTTATTTAATGCGATATGACAGAAAGAAAGGTAAAAGCAGAGAAAAACTCGACGCCGTCATATTAGTAATGTCCTTTTGGGTCCCCCAGAATCGACACAACCATTGCATTCACCTTTGTTTATTAACAAATGCGCCTGTTACCATCCCGAAATCTTCGTCATTTTATTCGATGCGATATGACTGAAAGAAAGGTAAAAGCAGAGAAGAACTCGATGCCGTCATATCAGGCATATGCATTCGGGTCCCCCAGAATGAGCACAATTATTGCGTTTATCTTTTTTTATTAACAAATGCGCCTGTAATCGTCTTCAAATCGTCGTCATTGTATTTGATGCGATACGACAGAAACAAAGGCAAAAGCAGAGAAAAACTCTACGCCGTCATATTAGTAATGTCCATTTGGGTCCCCCAGATCGACACAACCATTGCTTTTACCTTTGTTTATTAACAAATGCGCCTGATATCATCCCCAAATCTTCGTCATTTTATTCGATGCGATATAACTGAAAGAATGGTAAGAGCAGAGAAGAACTCGATGCCGTCGTGCTAGTAATGCCCATTCGGGTCCCCCAGAATGAGCACAATTATTGCTTTTATCTTTATTTATTAACAAATGCGCCTGGTATCATCCCCAAATCTTCGTCATTGTATTTGAAGCAATATGACTGGAAGAAAGGTAAAAGCAGAGAAGAACTCGATGCCGTCGTGTAAGTAATGTCCATTCGGGTCCCCCAGAAAGAGCACAATTATTGCATTTATCTTTTTTTTATTAACAAATGCGTCTGTAATCGTCTTCAAATCGTCGTCAGTGTATTTGATGCGATATGACAGAAAGAAAGGTAAAAGCAGAGAAAAACTCGACGCCGTCATATTATTAATGTCCATTTGGGTCCCCCAGAATCGACACAACCATTGCTGTTACCTTTGTTTATTAACAAATGCGCCTGTTATCATCCCCGAATCTTCGTCATTTTATTCGATGCGATATAACTGAAAGAAAGGTAAAAGCAGAGAAGAACTCGATGCCGTCATATCAGGCATATCTAATCGGGTACCCCAGAATCACCACAATTATTGCTTTTATCTTTTTTTATTAACAATTGCGCCTGTAATCGTCTTCAAGTCGTCGTCATTGAATTTGGTGCGATACGACAGAAACAAAGGTAAAAGTAGAGAAAAACTCGACGCCGTCATATTTGTAATGTCCATTTGGGCCCCCCAGAAACAACACAACCATTGCTTATACCTTTGATTATTAATGAATGCGCCTGTTTTCATCCCCAAATCTTCATCATTGTATTTGAAGCAATATGACTGAAAAAAAGGTAAAAGCAGAGAAGAACTCGATGCCGTCCTGTTAGTAATGTCCATGCGGGTCCCCCAGAAAGAGCACAATTATTGCTTTTATCTTTTTCTAATAACAAATGCGCCTGTAATCGTCTTCAAATCGTCGTCAGTGTACTTGATGCGATAGGACAGAAAGAAAGGTAAAAGCAGAGAAATACTCGATGCCGTCATATTAGTAATGTCCATTTGGGTCCCCCAGAATCGACACAACCATTGCTTTTACCTTTGTTTATTAACAAATGCGCCTGTTATCATCCCCAAATCTTCGTCATTTTATTCGATGCGATATAACTGAAAGAAAGGTAAAAGCAGAGAAGAACTTGATGCCGTCATATCAGGCATATCCAATCGGGTACCCCTGAATCATGACCATTATTGCTTTTAACTTTTTTTATTAACAAATGCGCCTGTAATCGTCTTCAAATCGTCGTCGTTGTATTTGATGCGATACGACAGAAACAAAGGTAAAAGCAGAGAAAAACTCGACGCCGTCATATTAGTAATGTCCATTTGGGTCCCCCAGAATCGACACAACCATTGCTTTTACCTTTGTTTATTAACAAATGCGCCTGTTATCATCCCCAAATCTTCGTCATTTTATTCGATGCGATATGACTAAAAGAAAGGTAAAAGCAGAGAAGAACTCGATGCCGTCATATCAGGCATGTCCAATCGGGGACCCCAGAATCATCACAATCATTGCTTTTACCGTTTTTTTATTAACAAAGGCGCCTGAAATCATCCTCAAATTGCCGTCATTGTTTTTAATGCGATATGACAGGAAGAAAGGTAAAAGCAGAGAAAAACTCGACGCCGTCATATTCGTAATGTCCTTTTGGGTCCCCCAGAATCGACACAACCATTGCTTTTACCTTTGTTTATTAACAAATGCGCCTGTTATCATCCCCTAATCTTCATCATTTTATTCGATGCGATATAACTGAAAGAAAGGTAAAAGCAGAGAAGAACTCGATGCCGTCATATCAGGCATATCCAATCGGGTACCCCAGAATCATCACAATTATTGCTTTTATGTTTTTTTATTAACAAATGCGCCTGTAATCGTCTTCAAATTGTCGTCATTGTATTTGATGCGATACGACAGAATCAAAGGTAAAAGCAGAGAAAAACTCGACGCCGTCATATTCGTAATGTCCTTTTGGGTCCCCCAGAATCGACACAACCATTGCTTTTACCTTTGATTACTAACAAATGCGCCTGGTACCATCCCCAAATCTTCGTCATTTTATTCGATGCCATATGACTGAAAGAAAGGTAAAAGCAGAGAAGAACTCGATACCGTCATATCAGGCATATGCATTCGGGTCCCCCAGAATGAGCACCATTAGTGCTTTTATCTTTTTTTAGTAACAAATGTGCCTGTAATCGTCTTCAAATCGTCTTTATTGTATATGATGCGATACGACAGAAACAAAGGTAAAAGTAGAGAAAAACTCTACGCCGTCATATTAGTACTGTCCATTGGGGTCCCCCAGAATCGACACAACCATTGCTTTTACCTTTGTTTATTAACAAATGCGCCTGTTATCATCCCTAAATCTTCGTCATATTATTCGATGTGATATAACTGAAAGAAAGGTAAAAGCAGAGAAGAACTCGATGCCGTCATATCAGGCATATCCAATCGGGTACCCCAGAATCATCACAATTATTGCTTTTATCTTTTTTTATTACTAAATGCGCCTGTAATCGTCTTCAAATCGTCGTCAGTGTATTTGATGCGATATGACAGAAAGAAAGGTAAAAGCAGAGAAAAACTCGACGCCGTCATAGTAATAATGTCCATTCGGGTCCCCCAGAATCGACACAACCATTGCTTTTACCTTTGTTTATTAACAAATGCGCCTGTTATTATCCCCAAATCTTCGTCATTGTATTTGAAGCAATATGACTGAAAGAAAGGTAAAAGCAGAGAAGAACTCGATGCCGTCGCGTTAGTAAGGTCCATTCGGGTCCCCCAGAATCGACACAACCATTGCTTTTACCTTTGTTTATTAACAAATGCGCCTGTTACCATCGCCAAATCTTCGTCATTTTATTCGATGCGATATAACTGAAAGTAAGGTAAAAGCAGAGAAGAACTCGATGCCGTCATATCAGGCATATCCAATCGGGTACCCCAGAATCATCACAATTATTCCTTTTATCTTTTTTTTATTAACAAATGCGCCTGTAATCGTCTTCAAATCGTCGTCATTGTATTTGATGCGATACGACAGAAACAAAGGTAAAAGCAGAGAAAAACTCGACGCCGTCAGATTAGTAATGTCCATTTGGGTCCCCCAGAATCGACACAACCATTGCGTTTACCTTTGTTTATTAACAAATGCGCCTGTTATTATCCCCAAATCTTCGTCATTTTATTCGATGCGATATGACTGGAAGAAAGGTAAAAGCAGAGAAGAACTCGATGCCGTCGTGTTAGTAATGTCCATTCGGGTTCCCCAGAATCAACGCAACCATTGCTTTTACCTTTGTGTATTAATAAATGCGCCTGTTATCATCCCCAAGTCTTCGTCATTGTATTTGAAGCAATATGACTGAAAGAAAGGTAAAAGCAGAGAAGAACTCGATTCCGCCGTGTTAGTAATGTCCAGTCGGGTCCCCCAGAATCGACACAACCATTGCTTGTACCTTTGTTTATTAACAAATGCGCCTGTTATCATCCCCTAATCTTCATCATTTTATTCGATGCGATATAACTAAAAGAAAGGTAAAAGCAGAGAAGAACTCGATGCCGTCATATCAGGCATATCCAATCGGGTACCCCAGAATCATCACAATTATTGCTTTTATCTTTTTTTATTAACAAATGCGCCTGTAATCGTCTTCAAATCGTCGTCATTGTATGTGATGCGATACGACAGAAACAAAGGTAAAGGCAGAGAAAAACTCGACGCCGTCATATTAGTAATGTCCTTTTGGGTCCCCCAGAATCGACACAACCATTGATTTTACCATTGTTTATTAACAAATGCGCCTGGTACCATCCCCAAATCTTCGTCATTTTATTTGATGCCATATGACTGAAAGAAAGGTAAAAGCAGATAAGAACTCGATGCCGTCATATCAGGCATATGCATTCGGGTCCCCCAGAATGAGCACAATTATTGCTTTTATCTTTTTTTATTAACAAATGCGCCTGTAATCGTCTTCAAATCGTCGTCATTGTATTTGATGCGATACGACAGAAACGAAGGTAAAAGCAGAGAAAAACTCTACGCCGTCATATTAGTAATGTCCATTTGGGTCCCCCAGAATCGACACAACCATTGCTTTTACCTATGTTTATTAACAAATGCGCCTGTTATCATCCCCAAATCTTCGTCATTTTATTCGATGCGATATGACTCAAAGAAAGGTAGAAGCAGAGAAGAACTCGATGCCGTCATATCAGGCATATCCATTCGCGTCCCAAAGAATGAGCACAATTATTGCTGTTATCTTTTTTTATTAACAATTGCGCCTGTAATCATCTTCAAATCGTCGTCATTGTATTTGATGCGACACGACAGAAACAATGGTAAAAGCAGAAAAAACCCTACGCCGTCATATTAGTAATGTCCATTTGGGTCCCCCAGAATCGACACAACCATTGCTTATACCTTTGTTTATTAACAAATGCGCCTGTTATCATCCTCAAATCTTCGCCATTTTATTCGATGCGATATAACTGAAAGAAAGGTAAAAGCACAGAAGAACTCGATGCCGTCGTGTTAGTAATGTCCATTCGGGTCCCCCAGAAAGAGCACAATTATTGCTCTTATCTTTTTTTATTAACAAATGCACCTTTAATCGTCTTCAAATCGTCGTCAGTGTCTTTGATGCGATATGACTGAAAGAAAGGTAAAAGCAGAGAAGAACTCGATGCCGTCGTGTTAGTAATGTCCTTTCGGCTCCCCCAGAATCGACACAACCATTGCTTTTACCTTTGTTTATTAACAAATGCGCCTGTTATCATCCCCAAATCTTCGTCATTGTATTTGAAGCAATATGACTGAAAGAAAGGTAAAAGCAGAGAAGAACTTGATTCCGTCGTGTTAGTAATGTCCATTCGGGTCCCCCAGAATCGACACAACCATTGCTTTTACCTTTGTTTATTAACAAATGCGCCTGTTATCATCCCCAAATCTTCATCATTTTATTCGATGCGATATAACTGAAAGAAAGGTAAAAGCAGAGAAGAACTCGATGCCGTCATATCAGGCATATCCAATCGGGTACCCCAGAATCATCACAATTATTGCTTTTATCTTTTTTTATTAACAAATGCGCCTGTAATCGTCTTCAAATCGTCGTCATTGTATTTGATGCGATACGACAGAAATAAAGGTAAAAGCAGAGAAAAACTCGACGCCGTCATGTTAGTAATGTCCATTTGGGTCCCCCAGAATCGACACAACCATTGCTTTTACCTTTGTTTATTAACAAATGCGCCTGTTATCATCCCCAAATCTTCGTCATTTTATTCGATGCGATATGACTAAAAGAAAGGTAAAAGCAGAGAAGAACTCGATGCCGTCATATCAGGCATGTCCAATCGGGTACCCCAGAATCGACACAACCATTGCTTTTACCTTTGTTTATTAACAAATGCGCCTGTTACCATCCCCAAATCTTCGTCATTTTATTCGATGCGATATGACAGAAAGAAAGGTAAAAGCAGAGAAGAACTCGATGCCGTCATATCAGGCATATGCATTCGGGTCCCCCAGAATGAGCACAATTATTGTTTTTATCTTTTTTTATTAACAAATGCGCCTGTAATCGTCTTCAAATCGTCTCTATTGTATTTGATGCGATACGACAGAAACATAGGTAAAAGCAGAGAAAAACTCTACGCCGTCATATTAGTAATGTCCATTTGGGTCCCCCAGAATCGACACAACCATTGCGATTACCTTTGTTTATTAACAAATGCGCCTGTTATCATCCCCAAATCGTCGTCATTTTAATCGATGCGATATAACTGAAAGAATGGTAAAAGCAGAGAAGAACTCGATGCCGTCGTGTTAGTAATGCCCATTCGGGTCCCCCAGAATGAGCACAATTATTGCTTCTGTCTTTTTTTATTAACAAATGCGCCTGTTATCATCCCCAAATCTTGGTCATTGTATTTGAAGCAATATAACTGAAAGAAAGGTAAAAGCAGAGAAGAACTCGATGCCGTCGTGTTAGTAATGTCCTTTCGGGTCCCCCAGAAAAAGCACAATTTTTGCTTTTATCTTTCTTTATTAACAAATGCGCTTGTAATCGTCTTTAAATCGTCGTCAGTGTATTTGATGCGATATGACAGAAAGAAAGGTAAACGCAGAGAAAAACTCGACGCCGTCATAGTAGTATTGTCCATTTGGGTCCCCCAGAATCGACACAACCATTGCTTTTACCTTTGTTTATTAACAAATGCGCCTGTTATCATCCCCAAATCTTCGTAATTGTATTTGAAGCAATATGACTGAAAGAAAGGTAAAAGCAGAGAAGAACTCGATGCCGTCGTGTTAGTAATGTCCATTCAGGTCCCCCAGAATCGACACAACCATTGCTTTTACCTTTGTTTATTAACAAATGGGCCTGTTATCATCCCAAAATCTTCGTCATTTTATTCGATGCGATATGACTAAAAGAAAGGTAAAAGCAGAGATGAACTCGATGCCGTCATATCAGGCATGTCCAATCGAGTACCCCAGAATCATCACCATCATTGCTTTTACCTTTTTTTTATTAACAAAGGCGCCTGAAATCATCCTCAAATTGCCGTCATTGTATTTAATGCGATATGACAGAAAGAAAGGTAAAAGCAGAGAAAAACTCGACGCCGTCATATTAGTAATGTCCTTTTGGGTCCCCCAGAATCGACACAACCATTGCATTTACCTTTGTTTATTAACAAATGCGCCTGTTACCATCCCCAAATCTTCGTCATTTTATTCGATGCGATATGACTGAAAGAAAGGTAAAAGCAGAGAAGAACTCGATGCCGTCATATCAGGCATATGCATTCGGGTCACTCAGAATGAGCACAATTATTGCGTTTATCTTTTTTTATTAACAAATGCGCCTGTAATCGTCTTCAAATCGTCGTCATTGTATTTGATGCGATACGACAGAAACAAAGGTAAAAGCAGAGAAAAACTTTACGCCGTCATATTAGTCATGTCCATTTGGGTCCCCCAGAATCGACACAACCATTGCTTTTACCTTTGTTTATTAACAAATGCGCCTGTTATCATCCCCAAATCTTCGTCATTTTATTCGATGCGATATAACTGAAAGAATGGTAAAAGCAGAGAAGAACTCGATGCCGTCGTGTTAGTAATGCCCATTCGGGTCCCCCAGAATGAGCACAATTATTGCTTCTGTCTTTTTTTATTAACAAATGCGCCTGTTATCATCCCCAAATCTTCGTCATTGTATTTGAAGCAATATGACTGAAAGAAAGGTAAAAGCAGAGAAGAACTCGATGCCGTCGTGTTAGTAATGTCCATTCGGGTCCCGCAGAATGAGCACAATTATTGCTTTTATCTTTTTTTATTAACAAATGCGCCTGTTATCGTCTTCAAATCGTCGTCATTGTATTTGATGCGACACGACAGAAACAAAGGTAAAAGCACAGAAAAACTCTACGCCGTCATATTAGTAACGTCCATTTGGGTCCCCCAGAATCGACACAACCATTGCTTTTACCTTTGTTTATTAACAAATGCGCCTGTTATCATCCCCAAATCTTCGCCATTTTATTCGATGCGATATAACTGAAAGAAAGGTAAATGCAGAGAAGAACTCGATGCCGTCGTGTTAGTAATGTCCTTTCGGGTCCCCCAGAAAGGGCACAATTATTGCTTTTATCTTTTTTTATTAACAGATGCGCCTGTAATCGTCTTCAAATCGTCGTCAGTGTATTTGATGCGATATGACAGAAAGAAAGGTAAACGCAGAGAAAAACTCGACGCCGTCATAGTAGTAATGTCCATTTGGGTCCCCCAGAATCGACACAACCATTGCTTTTACCTTTGTTCATTAACAAATGCGCCTGTTATCATCCCCAAATCTTCGTCATTGTATTTGAAGCAATATGACTGAAAGAAAGGTAAAAGCAGAGAAGAACTCGATGCCGTCGTGGTAGTAATGTCCATTCGGGTCCCCCAGAATCGACACAACCATTGCTTTTACCTTTGTTTATTAACAAATGCGCCTGTTATCATCCCCAAATCTTCGTCATTTTATTCGATGCGATATGACTGAAAGAAAGGTAAAAGCAGAGAAGAACTCGATGCCGTCGTGTTAGTAATGTCCATTCGGGTCCCCCAGAATGAGCACAATTATTGCATTTATCTTTTTCTATTAACAAATGCGCCTGTAATCGTCTTCAAATCGTCGTCGGTGTATTTGATGCGATGTGACAGAAAGAAAGGTAAAAGCAGAGAAAAACTCGACGCCGTCATATTAGTAATGTCCATTTGGGTCCCCCAGAATCGACACAACCATTGCTTTTACCTTTGTTTATTAACAAATGCGCCTTTCATCATCCCCAAATCTACGTCATTGTATTTGAAGCAATATGACTGAAAGAAAGGTAAAAGCAGAGAAGAACTCGATTCCGTCGTGTTAGTAATGTTCATTCGGGTCCCCCAGCATCGACACAACCATTGCTTTTACCTTTGTTTATTAACAAATGCGCCTGTTATCATCCCCAAATCTTCATAATTTTATTCGATGCGATATAACTGAAAGGAAGGTAAAAGCAGAGATGAACTCGATGCCGTCGTATCAGGCATATCCAATCGGGTACCCCAGAATCATCACAATTATTGCTTTTATCTTTTTTTATTAACAAATGCGCCTGTAATCGTCTTCAAATCGTCGTCGTTGTATTTGATGCGATACGACAGAAACAAAGGTAAAAGCAGAGAAAAACTTTACGCCGTCATATTAGTAATGTCCATTTGGGTCCCCCAGAATCGACACAACCATTGCTTTTACCTTTGTTTATTAACAAATGCGCCTGTTATCATCCCCAAATCTTCGTCATTTTATTCGATGCGATATAACTGAAAGAATGGTAAAAGCAGAGAAGAACTCGATGCCGTCGTGTTAGTAATGCCCATTCGGGTCCCCCAGAATGAGCACAATTATTGCTTTTATCTCTATTTATTAACAAATGCGCCTGTTATCATCCCCAAATCTTCGTCATTGTATTTGAAGCAATATGACTGAAAGAAAGGTAAAAGCAGAGAAGAACTTGATGCCCTCCTGTTAGAAATGTCCATTCGGGTCCCCCAGAAAGAGCACAATTATTGCTTTTATCTTTTTTTATTAACAAATGCGCCTGTAATCGTCTTCAAATCGTCGTCAGTGTACTTGATGCGATAGGCCAGAAAGAAAGGTAAAAGCAGAGGAAAACTCGATGCCGTCATATTAGTAATGTCCATTTGGGTCCCCCAGAATCGACACAACCATTGCTTTTGCCTTTGTTTATTAACAAATGCTATTGTTATCATCCCCAAATCTTCGTCATTGTATTTGAAGCAATATGACTGAAAGAAAGGTAAAAGCAGAGAAGAACTCGATTCCGTCGTGTTAGTAATGTCCATTCGGGTCCCCCAGCATCGACACAGCCATTGCTTTTACCTGTGTTTATTAACAAATGCGCCTGTTATCATCCCCAAATCTGCGTCATTTTATTCGATGCGATATAACTGAAAGAAAGGTAAAAGCAGAGAAGAACTCGATGCCGTCATATCAGGCATATCCAATCGGGTACCCCAGAATCATCCCAATTATTGCTTCCATCTATTTTTATTAACAAATACGCCTGTAATCGTCTTCAAATCGTCGTCATTGTATTTGATGCGATATGACAGAAACAAAGGTAAAAGCAGAGAAAAACTCGACGCCGTCATATTAGTATTGTCCATTTGGGTCCCCCAGAATCGACACAACCATTGCTTTTACCTTTGTTTATTAACAAATGCGCCTGTTATCATCCCCAAATCTTCGTCATTTTATTCGATGCGATATGACTAAAAGAAAGATAAAAGCAGAGAAGAACTCGATGCCGTCATATCAGGCATGTCCAATCGGGAACCCCAGATTCATCACAATCATTGCTTTTACCGTTTTTTTTTAACAAAGGCGCCTGAAATCATCCTCAAATTGCCGTCATTGTATTTAATGCGATATGACACGAAGAAAAGTAAAAGCAGAGAAAAACTCGACGACGTCATATTAGTAATGTCCTTTTGGGTCCCCCAGAATCGACACAACCATTGCTTTTACCTTTGTTTATCAACAAATGCGCCTGTTACAATCCCCAAATCTTCGTCATTTTGTTCGATGCGATATGACTGAAAGAAAAGTAAAAGCAGAGAAAAACTCGACGCCGTCATAGTAGTAATGTGCATTCGGGTCCCCCAGAATCGACACAACCATTGCTTTTACCTTTGTTTATTATCAAATGCGCCTGTTATCATCCCCAAATATTCGTCATTGTATTTGAAGCAATATGACTGAAAGAAAGGTATAAGCAGAGAAGAACTCGATGCCGTCGTGTTAGTAATGTCCATTCTGGTCCCCCAGAATCGACACAACCATTGCTTCTACCTTTGTTTATTAACAAATGCGCCTGTTGCTATCCCCAAATCTACGTCATTTTATTCGATGCGATATGACTGAAAGAAAGGTAAAAGCAGAGAAGAACTCGATGCCGTCATATCAGGCATATCCATTCGGGTCCCGCAGAATGAGCACAATTATTGCTTTTATCTTTTTTTATTAACAAATGCGCCTGTAATCGTCTTCAAATCGTCGTCATTGAATTTGATGCGACACGACAGAAACAAAGGTAAAAGCAGAGAAAAACTCTACGCCGTCATATTAGTAATGTCCATTCGGGTCCCCCAGAATCGACACAATCATTGCTTTTACCTTTGTTTATTGACAAATGCGCGTGGTATTATCCCCAAATCTTCGTCATTTTATTCGATGCGATATGACTAAAAGAAAGATAAAAGCAGAGAAGAACTCGATGCCGTCATGTCAGGCATGTCCAATCGGGTACCCCAGATTCATCACAATCATTGCTTTTACCGTTTTTTTTTATTAACAAAGGCGCCTTAAATCATCCTCAAATTGCCGTCATTGTATTTAATGCGATATGACACGAAGAAAAGTAAAAGCAGAGAAAAACTCGACGCCGTCATATTAGTAATGTCCTTTTGGGTCCCCCAGAATCGACACAACCATTGCTTTTACCTTTGTTTATCAAAAAATGCGCCTGTTACCATCCCCAAATCTTCGTCATTTTGTTCGATGCGATATGACTGAAAGAAAGGTAAAAGCAGAGAAAAACTCGACGCCGTCATAGTAGTAATGTGCATTCGGGTCCCCCAGAATCGACACAACCATTGCTTTTACCTTTGTTTATTAACAAATGCGCCTGTTATCATCCCCAAATATTCGTCATTGTATTTGAAGCAATATGACAGAAAGAAAGGTATAAGCAGAGAAGAACTCGATGCCGTCGTGTTAGTAATGTCCATTCGGGTCCCCCAGAATCGACACAACCATTGCTTTTACCTTTGTTTATTAACAAATGCGCCTGTTACTATCCCCAAATCTACGTCATTTTATTCGATGCGATATGACTGAAAGAAAGGTAAAAGCAGAGAAGAACTCGATGCCGTCATATCAGGCATATCCATTCGGGTCCCGCAGAATGAGCACAATTATTGCTTTTATCTTTTTTTATTAACAAATGCGCCTGTAATCGTCTTCAAATCGTCGTCATTGTATTTGATGCGACACGACAGAAACAAAGGTAAAAGCAGAGGAAAACTCTACGCCGTCATATTAGTAATGTCCATTCGGGTCCCCCACAATCGACACAACCATTGCTTTTACCTTTGTTTATTGACAAATGCGCCTGGTATTATCCCCAAATCTTCGTCATTTTATTCGATGCGATATGACTGAAAGAAAGGTAAAAGCAGAGAAGAACTCGATGCCGTCGTGTTAGTAATGTCCATTCGGGTCCCCCAGAATGAGCACAATTATTGCATTTATCTCTTTCTACTAACGAATGCGCCTGTAATCGTCTTCAAATCGTCGTCGGTGTATTTGATGCGATGTGACAGAAAGAAAGGTAAAAGCAGAGAAAAACTCGACGCCGTCATATTAGTAATGTCCATTTCGGTCCCCCAGAATCGACTCAACCATTGCTTTTACCTTTGTTTATTAACAAATGCGCCTTTTATCATCCCCAAATCTTCGTCATTGTATTTGAAGCAATATGACTGAAAGAAAGGTAAAAGCAGAGAAGAACTCGATTCCGTCGTGTTAGTAATGTCCATTCGGGTCCCCCAGAATCGACACAGCCATTGCCTTTACCTGTGTTTATTAACAAATGCGCCTGTTATCATCCCCAAATCTTCGTCATTTTATTCGATGCGATTTAACTGAAAGAAAGGTAAAAGCAGAGAAGAACTCGATGCCGTCATATCAGGCATATCCAATCGGGTACCCCAGAATCATCACAATTATTGCTTTTATCTTTTTTGACTAACAAATGCGCCTGTAATCGTCTTCAAATCGTCGTCATTGTATTTAATGCGATACGACAGAAACAAAGGTAAAAGCACAGAAAAACTCGACGCCGTCATATTAGTAATGTCCATTTGGGACCCCCAGAATCGACACAACCATTGCTTTTACCTTTGTTTATTAACAAATGCGCCTGTTATCATCCCCGATTCTTCGTCATTTTATTCGATGCGATATGACTAAAAGAAAGGTAAAAGCAGAGAAGAACTCGATGCCGTCATATCAGGCATGTCCAATCGGGTACCCCAGAATTATCACAATCATTGCTTTTACCGTTTTTTTATTAACAAAGGCGCCTGAAATCATCCTCAAATTGCCGTCATTGTATTTAATGCGATATGACAGGAAGAAAGGTGAAAGCAGAGAAAAACTCGACGCCGTCATATTAGTAATGTCCTTTTGGGTCCCCCAGAATCGACACAAGCATTGCTTTTACCTTTGTTTATTAACAAATGCGCCTGTTACCATCCCCAAATCTTCGTCATTTTATTCGATGCGATATGACTGAAAGAAAGGTAAAAGCAGAGAAGAACTCGATGCCGTCACATCAGGCATATGCATTCGGGTCCCCCAGAATGAGCACAATTATTGCGTTTATCTTTTTTATTAACAAATGCGTCTATAATCGTCTTCAAATCGTCGTTATTGTATTTGATGCGATGCGACAGAAACAAAGGTAAAAGCCGAGATAAACTCGACGCCGTCATATTAGTAATGTCCATTTGGGTCCCCCAGAATCGACACAACCATTGCTTTTACCTTTGTTTATTAACAAATGCGCCTGTTATCATCCCCAAATCTTCGTCTTTTTATTCGATCCGATATGACTAAAAGAAAGGTAAAAGCAGAGAAGAACTCGATGCCGTCATATCAGGCATGTCCAATCGGGTACCCCAGTATCATCACAATCATTGCTTTTACCGTTTTTTTATTAACAAAGGCGCCTGAAATCATCCTCAAATTGCCGTCATTGTATTTAATGCGATATGACAGGAAGAAAGGTAAAAGCAGAGAAAAACTCGACGCCGTCATATTAGTAATGTCCTTTTGGGTCCCCGAGAATCGACACAAGCATTGCTTTTACCTTTGTTTATTAAAAAATGCGCCCGTTACCATCCCCAAATCTTCGTCATTTTATTCGATGCGATATAACTGAAAGAATGGTAAAAGCAGAGGAGAACTCGATGCCGTCGTGTTAGTAATGCCCATTCGGGTCCCCCAGAATGAGCACAATTATTGCTTCTGTCTTTTTTTATTAACGAATGCGCCTGTTATCATCCTCAAATCTTCGTCATTGTATTTGAAGCAATATGACTGAAAGAAAGGTAAAAGCAGAGAAGAACTCGATGCCGTCGTGTTAGTACTGTCCATTCGGGTCCCGCAGAATGAGCACAATTATTGCTTTTATCTTTTTTTATTAACAAATGCGTCTGTTATCGTCTTCAAATCGTCGTCATTCAATTTGATGCGACACGACAGAAACAAAGGTAAAAGCAGAGAAAATTTCTACACCGTCATATTAGTAATGTCCATTTGGGTCCCCCAGAATCGACACAACCATTGCTTTTACCTTTGTTTATTAACAAATGCGCCTGATATCATCCCCAAATCTTCGCCATTTTATTCGATGCGATATAACTGAAAGAAAGGTAAAAGCAGAGAAGAACTCGATGCGGCGTGTTAGTAATGTCCTTTCGGGTCCCCCAGACAGAGCACAATTATTGCTTTTATCTTTTTTTATTAACAAATGCGCCTGTAATCGTCTTCAAATCGTCGTCAGTGTATTTCATGCGATATGACAGAAAGAAAGGTAAACGCAGAGAAAAACTCGACGCCGTCATAGTAGTAATGTCCATTTGGGTCCCCCAGAATCGACACAACCATTGCTTTTACCTTTGTTTATTAACAAATGCGCCTTCTATCATCCCCAAATCTAGGTCATTGTATTTGAAGCAATATGACTGAAAGAAAGGTAAAAGCAGAGAAGAACTCGATTCCGTCGTGTTAGTAATGTCCATTCGGGTCCCCCAGAATCGACACAACCATTGCTTTTACCTTTGTTTATTAACAAATGCGCCTGTTATCATCCCCAAATCTTCATAATTTTATTCGATGCGATATAACTGAAAGGAAGGTAAAAGCAGAGAAGAACTCGATGCCGTCATATCAGGCATATCCAATCGGGTACCCCAGAATCATCACGATTATTGCTTTTATCTTTTTTTATTAACAAATGCGCCTGTAATCGTCTTCAAATTGCCGTCATTGTATTTAATGCGATACGACAGAAAGAAAGGTAAAAGCAGAGAAAAACTCGACGCCGTCATATTAGTAATGTCCTTTTGGGTCCCCCAGAATCGACACAACCATTGCATTCACCTTTGTTTATTAACAAATGCGCCTGTTACCATCCCCAAATCTTCGTCATTTTAATCGATGTGATATGACTGAAAGAAAGGGAAAAGCAGAGAAGAACTCGATGCCGTCATATCAGGCATATGCATTCGGGTCCCCCAGAATGAGCACAATTATTGCGTTTATCTTTTTTTATTAACAAATGCGCCTGTAATCGTCTTCAAATCGTCGTCATTGTATTTGATGCGATACTACAGAAACAAAGGTAAAAGCAGAGAAAAACTCTACGCCGTCATATTAGTAATGTCCATTTGGGTCCCCCAGAATCGACACAACCATTGCTTTTACCTTTGTTTATTAACAAATGCGCCTGTTATCATCCCCAAATCTTCGTCATTTTATTCGATGCGATATAACTGAAAGAATGGTAAAAGCAGAGAAGAACTCGATTCCGTCGTGTTAGTAATGCCCATTCGGGTCCCCCAGAATGAGCACAATTATTGCTTTTATCTTTATTTATTAACAAATGCGCCTGTAATCGTCTTCAAATCGTCGTCAGTGTATTTGATGCGATATGACAGAAAGAAAGGTAAAGCAGAGAAAAACTCGACGCCGTCATATTAGTAATGTCCATTTGGGTCCCCCAGAATCGACACAACCATTGCTGTCACCTTTGTTTATTAACAAATGCGCCTGTTACCAACCCCAAATCTTCGTCGTTTTATTCGATGCGATATAACTGAAAGAAAGGTAAAAGCAGAGAAGAACTCGATGCCGTCATATCAGGCATATCTAATCGGGTACCCCAGAATCATCACAATTATTGCTTTTATCTTTTTTTATTAACAATTGCGCCTGTAATCGTCTTCAAATCGTCGTCATTGTATTTGGTGCGATACGACAGAAACAAAGGTAAAAGCAGAGAAAAACTCGACGCCGTCATATTAGTAATGTCCATTTGGCCCCCCAGAATCAACACAACCATTCCTTTTACCTTTGATTATAAATGAATGCGCCTGGTTTCATCCCCAAATCTTCATCATTGTATTTGAAGCAATATGACTGAAAGAAAGGTAAAAGCAGAGATGAACTCGATGCCGTCCTGTTAGTAATGTCCATTCGGGTCCCCCAGAAAGAGCACAATTATTGCGTTTATCTTTTTTATTAACAAATGCGTCTATAATCGTCTTCAAATCGTCGTTATTGTATTTGATGCGATAGGACAGAAAGAAAGGTAAAAGCAGAGAAAAACTCGATGCCGTCATATTAGTAATGTCCATTTGGGTCCCCCAGAATCGACACAACCATTGTTTTTACCTTTGATTATTAACAAATGCGATTGTTATCATCCCCAAATCTTCGTCATTGTATTTGAAGCAATATGACTGAAAGAAAGGTAAAAGCAGAGAAGAACTCGATTCCGTCGTGTTAGTATTGTCCATTCGGGTCCCCCAGAATCGACACAGCCATTGCTTTTACCTGTGTTTATTAACAAATGCGCCTGTTATCATCCCCAAATCTTCGTCATTTTATTCGATGCGATATAACTGAAAGAAAGGTAAAAGCAGAGAACAACTCGATGCCGTCATATCAGGCATATCCAATCGGGTACCCCAGAATCATCACCATTATTGCTTTTATCTTTTTTTATTAACAAATGCGCCTGTAATCGTCTTCAAATCGTCGTTATTGTATTTGATGCGATACGACAGAAACAAAGGTAAAAGCAGAGAAAAACTCGACGCCGTCATATTAGTAATGTCCATTTGGGTCCCCCAGAATCGACACAACCATTGCTTTTACCTTTGTTTATTAACAAATGCGCCTGTTATCATACCCAAATCTTCGTCATTTTATTCGATGCGATATGACTAAAAGAAAGCTAAAAGCAGAGAAGAACTCGATGCCGTCATATCAGGCATGTCCAATCGGGTACCCCACAATCATCACAATCATTGCTTTTACCGTTTTTTTATTAACAAAGGCGCCTGAAATCATCCTCAAATTGCCGTCATTGTATTTAATGCGATATGACAGGAAGAAAGGTAAAAGCAGAGAATAACTCGACGCCGTCATATTAGTAATGTCCTTTTGGGTCCCCCAGAATCGACACAACCATTGCTTTTACCTTTGTTTATTAACAAATGCGCCTGTTGCCATCCCCAAATCATCGTCATTTTATTCGATGCGATATGACTGAAAGAAAGGTAAAAGCAGAGAAGAACTCGATGCCGTCATATCAGGCATATGCATTCGGGTCCCCCGGAATGAGCACAATTATTGCTTTTATCTTTTTTCATTAACAAATGCGCCTGTAATCGTCTTCAAATCGTCGTTATTGTATTTGATGCGATACGAGAGAAACAAAGGTAAAAGCAGAGAAAAACTCTACGCCGTCATATTAGTAATGTCCATTTGGGTCCCCCAGAATCGACACAACCATTGCTATTACCTTTGTTTATTAACAAATGCGCCTGTTATCATCCCCAAATCTTCGTCACTTTATTCGATGCGATATAACTGAATGAATGGTAAAAGCAGAGAAGAACTCGATGCCGTCGTGTTAGTAATGCCCATTCGGGTCCCGCAGAATGAGCACAATTATTGCTTTTATCTCTAATTATTAACATATGCGCCTGTTATCATCCCAAAATCTTCGTCATTGTATTTGATGCGATACGACAGAAACAAAGGTAAAAGCAGAGAAAAACTCGACGCCGTCATATTAGTAATGTCCATTTGGGTCCCCCAGAATCGACACAACCATTGCTTTTACCTTTGTTTATTAACAAATGCGCCTGTTATCATACCCAAATCTTCGTCATTTTATTCGATGCGATATGACTAAAAGAAAGGTAAAAGCAGAGAAGAACTCGATGCCGTCATATCAGGCATATCTAATCGCGTAGCCCAGAATCATCACAATTATTGCTTTTATCGTTTTTTATTAACAATTGCGCCTGTAATCGTCTTCAGATCGTCGTCATTGTATTTGATGCGATACGACAGAAACAAAGGTAAAAGCAGAGAAAAACTCGACGCCGTCATATTAGTAATGTCCATTCGGGCCCCCCAGAATCAACACAACCATTGCTTTTACCGTTGATTATTAATGAATGCGCCTGATTTCATCCCCAAATCTTTATCATTGTATTTGAAGCAATATGACTGAAAGAAAGGTAAAAGCAGAGATGAACTTGATGCCGTCCTGTTAGTAATGTCCATTCGGGTCCCCCAGAAAGAGCACAATTATTGCTTTCATCTTTTTTTATTAACAAATGCGCCTGTAATCGTCTTCAAATCGTCGTCAGTGTACTTGATGCGATAGGACAGAAAGAAAGGTAAAAGCAAAGGAAAACTCGATGCCGTCATATTAGTAATGTCCATTTGGGTCCCCCAGAATCGACACAACCATTGCTTTTACCTTTGTTTATTAACAAATGCGATTGTTATCATCCCCAAATCTTCGTCATTGTATTTGAAGCAATATGACTGAAAGAAAGGTAAAAGCAGAGAAGAACTCGATTCCGTCGTGTTAGTAATGTCCATTCGGGTCCCCCAGAATCGACACAGCCATTGCTTTTACCTGTGTTTATTAACAAATGCGCCTGTTATCATCCCCAAATCTTCGTCATTTTATTCCACCCGATTTAACTGAAAGAAAGGTAAAAGCAGAGAAGAACTCGATGCCGTCATATCAGGCATATCCAATCGGGTACCCCAGAATCATCACAATTATTGCTTTTATCTTTTTTTATTAACAAATGCGCCTGTAATCGAGTTCAAATCGTCGTCATTGTATTTGATGCGATACGACAGAAACAAAGGTAAAAGCACAGAAAAACTCGACGCCGTCATATTAGTAATGTCCATTTGGGTCCCCCAGAATCGACACAACCATTGCTTTTACCTTTGTTTATTAACAAATGCGCCTGTTATCATCCCCAAATCTTCGTCTTTTTATTCGATGCGATATGACTAAAAGAAAGGTAAAAGCAGAGAAGAACTCGATGCCGTCATATCAGGCATGTCCAATCGGGTACCCCAGAATCATCACAATCATTGCTTTTACCGTTTTTTTATTAACAAAGGCGCCTGAAATCATCCTCAAATTGCCGTCATTGTATTTCATGCGATATGACAGGAAGAGAGGTGAAAGCAGAGAAAAACTCGACGCCGTCATATTAGTAATGTCCTTTTGGGTCCCCCAGAATCGACACAAGCATTGCTTTTACCTTTGTTTATTAACAAATGCGCCTGTTACCATCCCCAAATCTTCGTCATTTTATTCGATGCGATATGACTGAAAGAAAGGTGAATGCAGAGAAGAACTCGATGCCGTCACATCAGGCATATGCATTCGGGTCCCCCAGAATGAGCACAATTATTGCGTTTATCTTTTTTATTAACAAATGCGTCTGTAATCGTCTTCAAATCGTCGTCAGTGTATTTGATGCGATATGACAGAAAGAAAGGAAAAAGCAGAGAAAAACTCGACGCCGTCATATTAGTAATGTCTATTTGGGTCCCCCAGAATCGACACAACCATTGCTGTTACCTTTGTTTATTAACAAATGCGCCTGTTATCATCACCAAATCTTCGTCATTTTATTCGATGCGATATAACTGAAAGAAAGGTAAAAGCAGAGAAGAACTCGATGCCGTCATATCAGGCAGATCTAATCGGGTACCCCAGAATCAGCACAATTATTGCTTTTATCTTTTTTTATTAACAATTGCGCCTGTAATCGTCTTCAAATCGTCGTCATTGTATTTGGTGCGATACGACAGAAACAAAGGTAAAAGCAGAGAAAAAATCGACGCCGTCATATTTGTAATGTCCATTTGGGCCCCCCAGAATCAACACAACTATTGCTTTTACCTTTGATTATTAATGAATGCTCCTGTTTTCATCCCCAAATCTTCATCATTGTATTTGAAGCAATATGACTGAAAGAAAGGTAAAAGCAGAGAAGAACTGGATGCCGTCCTGTTAGTAATGTCCATTCGGGTCCCCCAGAAAGAGAACAATTATTGCTTTTATCTTTTTTTATTAACAAATGCGCCTGTAATCGTCTTCAAATCGTCGTCATTGTATTTGATACGATACGACAGAAACAAAGGTAAAAGCAGAGAAAAACTCGACGCCGTCATATTAGTAATGTCCATTTGGGTCCCCCAGAATCGACACAACCATTGCTTTTACCTTTGTTTATTAACAAATGCGCCTGTTATCATCCCCAAATCTTCGTCATTTTATTCGATGCGATATGACTAAAAGAAAGGTAAAAGCAGAGAAGAACTCGATGCCGTCATATCAGGCATGTCCAATCGGGTACCCCAGAATCATCACAATCATTGCTTTTACCGTTTTTTTATTAACAAAGGCGCCTGAAATCATCCTCAAATTGCCGTCATTGTATTTAATGCGATATGACAGGAAGAAAGGTAAAAGCAGAGAAAAACTCGACGCCGTCATATTAGTAATGTCCTTTTGGCCCCCCAGAATCAACACAACCATTCCTTTTACCTTTGATTATAAATGAATGCGCCTGGTTTCATCCCCAAATCTTCATCATTGTATTTGAAGCAATATGACTGAAAGAAAGGTAAAAGCAGAGATGAACTCGATGCCGTCCTGTTAGTAATGTCCATTCGGGTCCCCCAGAAAGAGCACAATTATTGCGTTTATCTTTTTTATTAACAAATGCGTCTATAATCGTCTTCAAATCGTCGTTATTGTATTTGATGCGATAGGACAGAAAGAAAGGTAAAAGCAGAGAAAAACTCGATGCCGTCATATTAGTAATGTCCATTTGGGTCCCCCAGAATCGACACAACCATTGTTTTTACCTTTGATTATTAACAAATGCGATTGTTATCATCCCCAAATCTTCGTCATTGTATTTGAAGCAATATGACTGAAAGAAAGGTAAAAGCAGAGAAGAACTCGATTCCGTCGTGTTAGAATTGTCCATTCGGGTCCCCCAGAATCGACACAGCCATTGCTTTTACCTGTGTTTATTAACAAATGCGCCTGTTATCATCCCCAAATCTTCGTCATTTTATTCGATGCGATATAACTGAAAGAAAGGTAAAAGCAGAGAAGAACTCGATGCCGTCATATCAGGCATATCCAATCGGGTACCCCAGAATCATCACCATTATTGCTTTTATCTTTTTTTATTAACAAATGCGCCTGTAATCGTCTTCAAATCGTCGTTATTGTATTTGATGCGATATGACAGGAAGAAAGGTAAAAGCAGAGAATAACTCGACGCCGTCATATTAGTAATGTCCTTTTGGGTCCCCCAGAATCGACACAACCATTGCTTTTACCTTTGTTTATTAACAAATGCGCCTGTTGCCATCCCCAAATCATCGTCATTTTATTCGATGCGATATGACTGAAAGAAAGGTAAAAGCAGAGAAGAACTCGATGCCGTCATATCAGGCATATGCATTCGGGTCCCCCGGAATGAGCACAATTATTGCTTCTATCTTTTTTCATTAACAAATGCGCCTGTAATCGTCTTCAAATCGTCGTTATTGTATTTGATGCGATACGAGAGAAACAAAGGTAAAAGCAGAGAAAAACTCTACGCCGTCATATTAGTAATGTCCATTTGGGTCCCCCAGAATCGACACAACCATTGCTATTACCTTTGTTTATTAACAAATGCGCCTGTTATCATCCCCAAATCTTCGTCACTTTATTCGATGCGATATAACTGAATGAATGGTAAAAGCAGAGAAGAACTCGATGCCGTCGTGTTAGTAATGCCCATTCGGGTCCCCCAGAATGAGCACAATTATTGCTTTTATCTCTATTTATTAACAAATGCGCCTGTTATCATCCCCAAATCTTCGTCATTGTATTTGATGCGATACGACAGAAACAAAGGTAAAAGCAGAGAAAAACTCGACGCCGTCATATTAGTAATGTCCATTTGGGTCCCCCAGAATCGACACAGCCATTGCTTTTACCTGTGTTCATTAACAAATGCGCCTGTTATCATCCCCAAATCTTCGTCATTGTATTTGAAGCAATATGACTGAAAGAAAGGTAAAAGCAGAGAAGAACTCGATGCCGTCGTGTTAGTAATGTCCATTCGGGTCCCGCAGAATGAGCACAATTATTGCTTTTATCTTTTTTTATTAACAAATGCGCCTGTTATCGTCTTCAAATCGTCGTCATTGTATTTGATGCGACACGACAGAAACAAAGGTAAAAGCAGAGAAAAACTCTACGCCGTCATATTAGTAATGTCCATTTGGGTCCCCCAGAATCGACACAACCATTGCTTTTACCATTGTTTATTAACAAATGCGCCTGTTATCATCCCCAAATCTTCGCCATTTTATTCGATGCGATATAACTGAAAGAAAGGTAAAAGCAGAGAAGAACTCGATGCCGTCGTGTTAGTAATGTCCTTTCGGGTCCCCCAGAAAGAGCACAATTATTGCTTTTATCTTTTTTTATTAACAAATGCGCCTGTAATCGTCTTCAAATCGTCGTCAGTGTATTTGATGCGATATGACAGAAAGAAAGGTAAACGCAGAGAAAAACTCGACGCCGTCATAGTAGTAATGTCCATTTGGGTCCCCCAGAATCGACACAACCATTGCTTTTACCTTTGTTCATTAACAAATGCGCCTGTTATCATCCCCAAATCTTCGTCATTGTATTTGAAGCAATATGACTGAAAGAAAGGTAAAAGCAGAGAAGAACTCGATGCCGTCGTGGTAGTAATGTCCATTCGGGTCCCCCAGAATCGACACAACCATTGCTTTTACCTTTGTTTATTAACAAATGCGCCTGTTATCATCCCCAAATCTTCGTCATTTTATTCGATGCGATATGACTGAAAGAAAGGTAAAAGCAGAGAAGAACTCGATGCCGTCGTGTTAGTAATGTCCATTCGGGTCCCCCAGAATGAGCACAATTATTGCATTTATCTTTTTCTATTAACAAATGCGCCTGTAATCGTCTTCAAATCGTCGTCGGTGTATTTGATGCGATGTGACAGAAAGAAAGGTAAAAGCAGAGAAAAACTCGACGCCGTCATATTAGTATTGTCCATTTGGGTCCCCCAGAATCGACACAACCATTGCTTTTACCTTTGTTTATTAACAAATGCGCCTGTTATCATCCCCAAATCTTCGTCATTTTATTCGATGCGATATAACTGAAAGAATGGTAAAAGCAGAGAAGAACTCGATGCCGTCGTGTTAGTAATGCCCATTCGGGTCCCCCAGAATGAGCACAATTATTGCTTTTATCTTTATTTATTAACAAATGCGCCTGTAATCGTCTTCAAATCGTCGTCAGTGTAATTGATGCGATATGACAGAAAGAAAGGTAAAGCAGAGAAAAACTCGACGCCGTCATATTAGTAATGTCCATTTGGGTCCCCCAGAATCGACACAACCATTGCTGTCACCTTTGTTTATTAACAAATGCGCCTGTTATCATCCCCAAATCTTCGTCGTTTTATTCGATGCGATATAACTGAAAGAAAGGTAAAAGCAGAGAAGAACTCGATGCCGTCATATCAGACATATCTAATCGGGTACCCCAGAATCATCACAATTATTGCTTTTATCTTTTTTTATTAACAATTGCGCCTGTAATCGTCTTCAAATCGTCGTCATTGTATTTGGTGCGATACGACAGAAACAAAGGTAAAAGCAGAGAAAAACTCGACGCCGTCATATTAGTAATGTCCATTTGGGCCCCCCAGAATCAACACAACCATTCCTTTTACCTTTGATTATTAATGAATGCGCCTGGTTTCATCCCCAAATCTTCATCATTGTATTTGAAGCAATATGACTGAAAGAAAGGTAAAAGCAGAGATGAACTCGATGCCGTCCTGTTAGTAATGTCCATTCGGGTCCCCCAGAAAGAGCACAATTATTGCTTTTATCTTTTTTTATTAACAAATGCGCCTGTAATCGTCTTCAAATCGACGTCAGTGTACTTGATGCGATAGGACAGAAAGAAAGGTAAAAGCAGAGAAAAACTCGATGCCGTCATATTAGTAATGTCCATTTGGGTCCCCCAGAATCGACACAACCATTGTTTTTACCTTTGTTTATTAACAAATGCGATTGTTATCATCCCCAAATCTTCGTCATTGTATTTGAAGCAATATGACTGAAAGAAAGGTAAAAGCAGAGAAGAACTCGATTCCGTCGTGTTAGTATTGTCCATTCGGGTCCCCCAGAATCGACACAGCCATTGCTTTTACCTGTGTTTATTAACAAATGCGCCTGTTATCATCCCCAAATCTTCGTCATTTTATTCGATGCGATATAACTGAAAGAAAGGTAAAAGCAGAGAACAACTCGATGCCGTCATATCAGGCATATCCACTCGGGTACCCCAGAATCATCACCATTATTGCTTTTATCTTTTTTTATTAACAAATGCGCCTGTAATCGTCTTCAAATCGTCGTTATTGTATTTGATGCGATACGACAGAAACAAAGGTAAAAGCAGAGAAAAAGTCGACGCCGTCATATTAGTAATGTCCATTTGGGTCCCCCAGAATCGACACAACCATTGCTTTTACCTTTGTTTATTAACAAATGCGCCTGTTATCATACCCAAATCTTCGTCATTTTATTCGATGCGATATGACTAAAAGAAAGGTAAAAGCAGAGAAGAACTCGATGCCGTCATATCAGGCATGTCCAATCGGGTACCCCACAATCATCACAATCATTGCTTTTACCGTTTTTTTATTAACAAAGGCGGCTGAAATCATCCTCAAATTGCCGTCATTGTATTTAATGCGATATGACAGGAAGAAAGGTAAAAGCAGAGAATAACTCGACGCCGTCATATTAGTAATGTCCTTTTGGGTCCCCCAGAATCGACACAACCATTGCTTTTACCTTTGTTTATTAACAAATGCGCCTGTTGCCATCCCCAAATCATCGTCATTTTATTCGATGCGATATGACTGAAAGAAAGGTAAAAGCAGAGAAGAACTCGATGCCGTCATATCAGGCATATGCATTCGGGTCCCCCGGAATGAGCACAATTATTGCTTTTATCTTTTTTCATTAACAAATGCGCCTGTAATCGTCTTCAAATCGTCGTTATTGTATTTGATGCGATACGAGAGAAACAAAGGTAAAAGCAGAGAAAAACTCTACGCCGTCATATTAGTAATGTCCATTTGGGTCCCCCAGAATCGACACAACCATTGCTATTACCTTTGTTTATTAACAAATGCGCCTGTTATCATCCCCAAATCTTCGTCACTTTATTCGATGCGATATAACTGAATGAATGGTAAAAGCAGAGAAGAACTCGATGCCGTCGTGTTAGTAATGCCCATTCGGGTCCCCCAGAATGAGCACAATTATTGCTTTTATCTCTAATTATTAACAAATGCGCCTGTTATCATCCCCAAATCTTCGTCATTGTATTTGATGCGATACGACAGAAACAAAGGTAAAAGCAGAGAAAAACTCGACGCCGTCATATTAGTAATGTCCATTTGGGTCCCCCAGAATCGACACAACCATTGCTTTTACCTTTGTTTATTAACAAATGCGCCTGTTATCATCCCCAAATCTTCGTCATTTTATTCGATGCGATATGACTAAAAGAAAGGTAAAAGCAGAGAAGAACTCGATGCCGTCATATCAGGCATGTCCAATCGGGGACCCCAGAATCATCACAATCATTGCTTTTACCGTTTTTTTATTAACAAAGGCGCCTGAAATCATCCTCAAATTGCCGTCATTGTTTTTAATGCGATATGACAGGAAGAAAGGTAAAAGCAGAGAAAAACTCGACGCCGTCATATTAGTAATGTCCTTTTGGGTCCCCCAGAATCGACACAAGCATTGCTTTTACCTTTGTTTATTAACAAATGCGCCTGTTATCATCCCCAAATCTTCGTCATTTTATTCGATGCGATATGACTGAAAGAAAGGTAAAAGCAGAGAAGAACTCGATGCCGTCATATCAGGCATATGCATTCGGGTCCCCCAGAATGAGCACAATTATTGCGTTTATCTTTTTTATTAACAAATGCGCCTGTAATCGTCTTCAAATCGTCGTTATTGTATTTGATGCGATACGACAGAAACAAAGGTAAAAGCAGAGAAAAACTCTACGCCGTCATATTAGTAATGTCCATTTGGGTCCCCCAGAATCGACACAACCATTGCTATTACCTTTGTTTATTAACAAATGCGCCTGTTATCATCCCCAAATCTTCGTCATTTTATTCGATGCGATATAACTGAAAGAATGGTAAAAGCAGAGAAGAAGTCGATGCCGTCGTGTTAGTAATGCCCATTCGGGTCCCCCAAAATGAGCACAATTATTGCTTCTGTCTTTTTTTATTAACAAATGCGCCTGTTATCATCCCCAAATCTTCGTCATTGTATTTGAAGCAATATGACTGAAAGAAAGGTAAAAGCAGAGAAGAACTCGATGCCGTCGTGTTAGTAATGTCCATTCGGGTCCCGCAGAATGAGCACAATTATTGCTTTTATCTTTTTTTATTAACAAATGCGCCTGTTATCGTCTTCAAATCGTCGTCATTGTATTTGATGCGACACGACAGAAACAAAGGTAAAAGCAGAGAAAAACTCTACGCCGTCGAATTAGTAATGTCCATTTGGGTCCCCCAGAATCGACACAACCATTGCTTTTACCATTGTTTATTAACAAATGCGCCTGTTATCATCCCCAAATCTTCGCCACTTTATTCGATGCGATATAACTGAAAGAAAGGTAAAAGCAGAGAAGAACTCGATGCCGTCGTGTTAGTAATGTCCTTTCGGGTCCCCCAGAAAGAGCACAATTATTGCTTTTATCTTTTTTTATTAACAAATGCGCCTGTAATCGTCTTCAAATCGTCGTCAGTGTATTTGATGCGATGTGACAGAAAGAAAGGTAAAAGCAGAGAAAAACTCGACGCCGTCATATTAGTAATGTCCATTTGGGTCCCCCAGAATCGACACAACCATTGCTTTTACCTTTGTTTATTAACAAATGCGCCTTTTATCATCCCCAAATCTACGTCATTGTATTTGAAGCAATATGACTGAAAGAAAGGTAAAAGCAGAGAAGAACTCGATTCCGTCGTGTTAGTAATGTCCATTCGGGTCCCCCAGCATCGACACAACCATTGCTTTTACCTTTCTTCATTAACAAATGCGCCTGTTATCATCCCCAAATCTTCGTCATTGTATTTGAAGCAATATGACTGAAAGAAAGGTAAAAGCAGAGAAGAACTCGATGCCGTCGTGGTAGTAATGTCCATTCGGGTCCCCCAGAATCGACACAACCATTGCTTTTACCTTTGTTTATTACCAAATGCGCCTGTTATCATCCCCAAATCTTCGTCATTTTATTCGATGCGATATGACTGAAAGAAAGGTAAAAGCAGAGAAGAACTCGATGCCGTCGTGTTAGTAATGTCCATTCGGGTCCCCCAGAATGAGCACAATTATTGCATTTATCTTTTTCTATTAACAAATGCGCCTGTAATCGTCTTCAAATCGTCGTCATTGTATTTGATACGATACGACAGAAACAAAGGTAAAAGCAGAGAAAAACTCGACGCCGTCATATTAGTAATGTCCATTTGGGTCCCCCAGAATCGACACAACCATTGCTTTTACCTTTGTTTATTAACAAATGCGCCTGTTATCATCCCCAAATCTTCGTCATTTTATTCGATGCGATATGACTAAAAGAAAGGTAAAAGCAGAGAAGAACTCGATGCCGTCATATCAGGCATGTCCAATCGGGTACCCCAGAATCATCACAATCATTGCTTTTACCGTTTTTTTATTAACAAAGGCGCCTGAAATCATCCTCAAATTGCTGTCATTGTATTTAATGCGATATGACAGGAAGAAAGGTAAAAGCAGAGAAAAACTCGACGCCGTCATATTAGTAATGTCCTTTTGGCCCCCCAGAATCAACACAACCATTCCTTTTACCTTTGATTATAAATGAATGCGCCTGGTTTCATCCCCAAATCTTCATCATTGTATTTGAAGCAATATGACTGAAAGAAAGGTAAAAGCAGAGATGAACTCGATGCCGTCCTGTTAGTAATGTCCATTCGGGTCCCCCAGAAAGAGCACAATTATTGCGTTTATCTTTTTTATTAACAAATGCGTCTATAATCGTCTTCAAATCGTCGTTATTGTATTTGATGCGATAGGACAGAAAGAAAGGTAAAAGCAGAGAAAAACTCGATGCCGTCATATTAGTAATGTCCATTTGGGTCCCCCAGAATCGACACAACCATTGTTTTTACCTTTGATTATTAACAAATGCGATTGTTATCATCCCCAAATCTTCGTCATTGTATTTGAAGCAATATGACTGAAAGAAAGGTAAAAGCAGAGAAGAACTCGATTCCGTCGTGTTAGAATTGTCCATTCGGGTCCCCCAGAATCGACACAGCCATTGCTTTTACCTGTGTTTATTAACAAATGCGCCTGTTATCATCCCCAAATCTTCGTCATTTTATTCGATGCGATATAACTGAAAGAAAGGTAAAAGCAGAGAAGAACTCGATGCCGTCATATCAGGCATATCCAATCGGGTACCCCAGAATCATCACCATTATTGCTTTTATCTTTTTTTATTAACAAATGCGCCTGTAATCGTCTTCAAATCGTCGTTATTGTATTTGATGCGATATGACAGGAAGAAAGGTAAAAGCAGAGAATAACTCGACGCCGTCATATTAGTAATGTCCTTTTGGGTCCCCCAGAATCGACACAACCATTGCTTTTACCTTTGTTTATTAACAAATGCGCCTGTTGCCATCCCCAAATCATCGTCATTTTATTCGATGCGATATGACTGAAAGAAAGGTAAAAGCAGAGAAGAACTCGATGCCGTCATATCAGGCATATGCATTCGGGTCCCCCGGAATGAGCACAATTATTGCTTCTATCTTTTTTCATTAACAAATGCGCCTGTAATCGTCTTCAAATCGTCGTTATTGTATTTGATGCGATACGAGAGAAACAAAGGTAAAAGCAGAGAAAAACTCTACGCCGTCATATTAGTAATGTCCATTTGGGTCCCCCAGAATCGACACAACCATTGCTATTACCTTTGTTTATTAACAAATGCGCCTGTTATCATCCCCAAATCTTCGTCACTTTATTCGATGCGATATAACTGAATGAATGGTAAAAGCAGAGAAGAACTCGATGCCGTCGTGTTAGTAATGCCCATTCGGGTCCCCCAGAATGAGCACAATTATTGCTTTTATCTCTATTTATTAACAAATGCGCCTGTTATCATCCCCAAATCTTCGTCATTGTATTTGATGCGATACGACAGAAACAAAGGTAAAAGCAGAGAAAAACTCGACGCCGTCATATTAGTAATGTCCATTTGGGTCCCCCAGAATCGACACAGCCATTGCTTTTACCTGTGTTCATTAACAAATGCGCCTGTTATCATCCCCAAATCTTCGTCATTGTATTTGAAGCAATATGACTGAAAGAAAGGTAAAAGCAGAGAAGAACTCGATGCCGTCGTGTTAGTAATGTCCATTCGGGTCCCGCAGAATGAGCACAATTATTGCTTTTATCTTTTTTTATTAACAAATGCGCCTGTTATCGTCTTCAAATCGTCGTCATTGTATTTGATGCGACACGACAGAAACAAAGGTAAAAGCAGAGAAAAACTCTACGCCGTCATATTAGTAATGTCCATTTGGGTCCCCCAGAATCGACACAACCATTGCTTTTACCATTGTTTATTAACAAATGCGCCTGTTATCATCCCCAAATCTTCGCCATTTTATTCGATGCGATATAACTGAAAGAAAGGTAAAAGCAGAGAAGAACTCGATGCCGTCGTGTTAGTAATGTCCTTTCGGGTCCCCCAGAAAGAGCACAATTATTGCTTTTATCTTTTTTTATTAACAAATGCGCCTGTAATCGTCTTCAAATCGTCGTCAGTGTATTTGATGTGATATGACAGAAAGAAAGGTAAACGCAGAGAAAAACTCGACGCCGTCATAGTAGTAATGTCCATTTGGGTCCCCCAGAATCGACACAACCATTGCTTTTACCTTTGTTCATTAACAAATGCGCCTGTTATCATCCCCAAATCTTCGTCATTGTATTTGAAGCAATATGACTGAAAGAAAGGTAAAAGCAGAGAAGAACTCGATGCCGTCGTGGTAGTAATGTCCATTCGGGTCCCCCAGAATCGACACAACCATTGCTTTTACCTTTGTTTATTAACAAATGCGCCTGTTATCATCCCCAAATCTTCGTCATTTTATTCGATGCGATATGACTGAAAGAAAGGTAAAAGCAGAGAAGAACTCGATGCCGTCGTGTTAGTAATGTCCATTCGGGTCCCCCAGAATGAGCACAATTATTGCATTTATCTTTTTCTATTAACAAATGCGCCTGTAATCGTCTTCAAATCGTCGTCGGTGTATTTGATGCGATGTGACAGAAAGAAAGGTAAAAGCAGAGAAAAACTCGACGCCGTCATATTAGTATTGTCCATTTGGGTCCCCCAGAATCGACACAACCATTGCTTTTACCTTTGTTTATTAACAAATGCGCCTGTTATCATCCCCAAATCTTCGTCATTTTATTCGATGCGATATAACTGAAAGAATGGTAAAAGCAGAGAAGAACTCGATGCCGTCGTGTTAGTAATGCCCATTCGGGTCCCCCAGAATGAGCACAATTATTGCTTTTATCTTTATTTATTAACAAATGCGCCTGTAATCGTCTTCAAATCGTCGTCAGTGTAATTGATGCGATATGACAGAAAGAAAGGTAAAGCAGAGAAAAACTCGACGCCGTCATATTAGTAATGTCCATTTGGGTCCCCCAGAATCGACACAACCATTGCTGTCACCTTTGTTTATTAACAAATGCGCCTGTTATCATCCCCAAATCTTCGTCGTTTTATTCGATGCGATATAACTGAAAGAAAGGTAAAAGCAGAGAAGAACTCGATGCCGTCATATCAGACATATCTAATCGGGTACCCCAGAATCATCACAATTATTGCTTTTATCTTTTTTTATTAACAATTGCGCCTGTAATCGTCTTCAAATCGTCGTCATTGTATTTGGTGCGATACGACAGAAACAAAGGTAAAAGCAGAGAAAAACTCGACGCCGTCATATTAGTAATGTCCATTTGGGCCCCCCAGAATCAACACAACCATTCCTTTTACCTTTGATTATTAATGAATGCGCCTGGTTTCATCCCCAAATCTTCATCATTGTATTTGAAGCAATATGACTGAAAGAAAGGTAAAAGCAGAGATGAACTCGATGCCGTCCTGTTAGTAATGTCCATTCGGGTCCCCCAGAAAGAGCACAATTATTGCTTTTATCTTTTTTTATTAACAAATGCGCCTGTAATCGTCTTCAAATCGACGTCAGTGTACTTGATGCGATAGGACAGAAAGAAAGGTAAAAGCAGAGAAAAACTCGATGCCGTCATATTAGTAATGTCCATTTGGGTCCCCCAGAATCGACACAACCATTGTTTTTACCTTTGTTTATTAACAAATGCGATTGTTATCATCCCCAAATCTTCGTCATTGTATTTGAAGCAATATGACTGAAAGAAAGGTAAAAGCAGAGAAGAACTCGATTCCGTCGTGTTAGTATTGTCCATTCGGGTCCCCCAGAATCGACACAGCCATTGCTTTTACCTGTGTTTATTAACAAATGCGCCTGTTATCATCCCCAAATCTTCGTCATTTTATTCGATGCGATATAACTGAAAGAAAGGTAAAAGCAGAGAACAACTCGATGCCGTCATATCAGGCATATCCACTCGGGTACCCCAGAATCATCACCATTATTGCTTTTATCTTTTTTTATTAACAAATGCGCCTGTAATCGTCTTCAAATCGTCGTTATTGTATTTGATGCGATACGACAGAAACAAAGGTAAAAGCAGAGAAAAACTCGACGCCGTCATATTAGTAATGTCCATTTGGGTCCCCCAGAATCGACACAACCATTGCTTTTACCTTTGTTTATTAACAAATGCGCCTGTTATCATACCCAAATCTTCGTCATTTTATTCGATGCGATATGACTAAAAGAAAGGTAAAAGCAGAGAAGAACTCGATGCCGTCATAACAGGCATGTCCAATCGGGTACCCCACAATCATCACAATCATTGCTTTTACCGTTTTTTTATTAACAAAGGCGGCTGAAATCATCCTCAAATTGCCGTCATTGTATTTAATGCGATATGACAGGAAGAAAGGTAAAAGCAGAGAATAACTCGACGCCGTCATATTAGTAATGTCCTTTTGGGTCCCCCAGAATCGACACAACCATTGCTTTTACCTTTGTTTATTAACAAATGCGCCTGTTGCCATCCCCAAATCATCGTCATTTTATTCGATGCGATATGACTGAAAGAAAGGTAAAAGCAGAGAAGAACTCGATGCCGTCATATCAGGCATATGCATTCGGGTCCCCCGGAATGAGCACAATTATTGCTTTTATCTTTTTTCATTAACAAATGCGCCTGTAATCGTCTTCAAATCGTCGTTATTGTATTTGATGCGATACGAGAGAAACAAAGGTAAAAGCAGAGAAAAACTCTACGCCGTCATATTAGTAATGTCCATTTGGGTCCCCCAGAATCGACACAACCATTGCTATTACCTTTGTTTATTAACAAATGCGCCTGTTATCATCCCCAAATCTTCGTCACTTTATTCGATGCGATATAACTGAATGAATGGTAAAAGCAGAGAAGAACTCGATGCCGTCGTGTTAGTAATGCCCATTCGGGTCCCCCAGAATGAGCACAATTATTGCTTTTATCTCTAATTATTAACAAATGCGCCTGTTATCATCCCCAAATCTTCGTCATTGTATTTGATGCGATACGACAGAAACAAAGGTAAAAGCAGAGAAAAACTCGACGCCGTCATATTAGTAATGTCCATTTGGGTCCCCCAGAATCGACACAACCATTGCTTTTACCTTTGTTTATTAACAAATGCGCCTGTTATCATCCCCAAATCTTCGTCATTTTATTCGATGCGATATGACTAAAAGAAAGGTAAAAGCAGAGAAGAACTCGATGCCGTCATATCAGGCATGTCCAATCGGGGACCCCAGAATCATCACAATCATTGCTTTTACCGTTTTTTTATTAACAAAGGCGCCTGAAATCATCCTCAAATTGCCGTCATTGTTTTTAATGCGATATGACAGGAAGAAAGGTAAAAGCAGAGAAAAACTCGACGCCGTCATATTAGTAATGTCCTTTTGGGTCCCCCAGAATCGACACAAGCATTGCTTTTACCTTTGTTTATTAACAAATGCGCCTGTTATCATCCCCAAATCTTCGTCATTTTATTCGATGCGATATGACTGAAAGAAAGGTAAAAGCAGAGAAGAACTCGATGCCGTCATATCAGGCATATGCATTCGGGTCCCCCAGAATGAGCACAATTATTGCGTTTATCTTTTTTATTAACAAATGCGCCTGTAATCGTCTTCAAATCGTCGTTATTGTATTTGATGCGATACGACAGAAACAAAGGTAAAAGCAGAGAAAAACTCTACGCCGTCATATTAGTAATGTCCATTTGGGTCCCCCAGAATCGACACAACCATTGCTATTACCTTTGTTTATTAACAAATGCGCCTGTTATCATCCCCAAATCTTCGTCATTTTATTCGATGCGATATAACTGAAAGAATGGTAAAAGCAGAGAAGAACTCGATGCCGTCGTGTTAGTAATGCCCATTCGGGTCCCCCAAAATGAGCACAATTATTGCTTCTGTCTTTTTTTATTAACAAATGCGCCTGTTATCATCCCCAAATCTTCGTCATTGTATTTGAAGCAATATGACTGAAAGAAAGGTAAAAGCAGAGAAGAACTCGATGCCGTCGTGTTAGTAATGTCCATTCGGGTCCCGCAGAATGAGCACAATTATTGCTTTTATCTTTTTTTATTAACAAATGCGCCTGTTATCGTCTTCAAATCGTCGTCATTGTATTTGATGCGACACGACAGAAACAAAGGTAAAAGCAGAGAAAAACTCTACGCCGTCATATTAGTAATGTCCATTTGGGTCCCCCAGAATCGACACAACCATTGCTTTTACCATTGTTTATTAACAAATGCGCCTGTTATCATCCCCAAATCTTCGCCACTTTATTCGATGCGATATAACTGAAAGAAAGGTAAAAGCAGAGAAGAACTCGATGCCGTCGTGTTAGTAATGTCCTTTCGGGTCCCCCAGAAAGAGCACAATTATTGCTTTTATCTTTTTTTATTAACAAATGCGCCTGTAATCGTCTTCAAATCGTCGTCAGTGTATTTGATGCGATGTGACAGAAAGAAAGGTAAAAGCAGAGAAAAACTCGACGCCGTCATATTAGTAATGTCCATTTGGGTCCCCCAGAATCGACACAACCATTGCTTTTACCTTTGTTTATTAACAAATGCGCCTTTTATCATCCCCAAATCTACGTCATTGTATTTGAAGCAATATGACTGAAAGAAAGGTAAAAGCAGAGAAGAACTCGATTCCGTCGTGTTAGTAATGTCCATTCGGGTCCCCCAGCATCGACACAACCATTGCTTTTACCTTTCTTCATTAACAAATGCGCCTGTTATCATCCCCAAATCTTCGTCATTGTATTTGAAGCAATATGACTGAAAGAAAGGTAAAAGCAGAGAAGAACTCGATGCCGTCGTGGTAGTAATGTCCATTCGGGTCCCCCAGAATCGACACAACCATTGCTTTTACCTTTGTTTATTACCAAATGCGCCTGTTATCATCCCCAAATCTTCGTCATTTTATTCGATGCGATATGACTGAAAGAAAGGTAAAAGCAGAGAAGAACTCGATGCCGTCGTGTTAGTAATGTCCATTCGGGTCCCCCAGAATGAGCACAATTATTGCATTTATCTTTTTCTATTAACAAATGCGCCTGTAATCGTCTTCAAATCGTCGTCGGTGTATTTGATGCGATGTGACAGAAAGAAAGGTAAAAGCAGAGAAAAACTCGACGCCGTCATATTAGTAATGTCCATTTGGGTCCCCCAGAATCGACACAACCATTGCTTTTACCTTTGTTTATTAACAAATGCGCCTTTTATCATCCCCAAATCTACGTCATTGTATTTGAAGCAATATGACTGAAAGAAAGGTAAAAGCAGAGAAGAACTCGATTCCGTCGTGTTAGTAATGTCCATTCGGGTCCCCCAGCATCGACACAACCATTGCTTTTACCTTTGTTTATTAACAAATGCGCCTGTTATCATCCCCAAATCTTCATAATTTTATTCGATGCGATATAACTGAAAGGAAGGTGAAAGCAGAGAAGAACTCGATGCCGTCATATCAGGCATATCCAATCGGGTACCCCAGAATCATCACAATTATTGCTTTTATCTTTTTTTATTAACAAATGCGCCTGTAATCGTCTTCAAATCGTCGTCGTTGTATTTGATGCGATACGACAGAAACAAAGGTAAAAGCAGAGAAAAACTCGACGCCGTCATATTAGTAATGTCCATTTGGGTCCCCCAGAATCGACACAACCATTGCTTTCACCTTTGTTTATTAACAAATGCGCCTGTTATCATCCCCAAATCTTCGTAATTTTATTCGATGCGATATGACTAAAAGAAAGGTAAAAGCAGAGAAGAACTCGATGCCGTCAAATCAAGCATGTCCAATCGCGTACCCCAGAATCATCACAATCATTGCTTTTACCTTTTTTTTTATTAACAAAGGCGCCTGAAATCATCCTCAAATTGCCGTCATTGTATTTAATGCGATATGACAGAAAGAAAGGTAAAAGCAGAGAAAAACTCGACGCCGTCATATTAGTAATGTCCTTTTGGGTCCTCCAGAATCGACATAACCATTGCATTCACCTTTGTTTATTATCAAATGCGCCTGTTACCATCCCCAATTCTTCGGCATTTTATTCGATGCGATATGACTGAAAGAAAGGTCAAAGCAGAGAAGAACTCGATGCCGTCGTGTTAGTAATATCCTTTCGGGTCCCCCAGAAAGAGCACAATTATTGTTTTTATCTTTTTTTTATTAACAAATGCGCCTGTTATCATCCCCAAATCTTCGTCATTGTATTTGAAGCAATATGACTGAAAGAAAGGTAAAAGCACAGAAGAACTCGATGCCGTCGTGGTAGTATTGTCCATTCGGGTCCCCCAGAATCGACACAACCATTGCTTTTACCTTTGTTTATTAACAAATGCGCCTGTTATCATCCCCAAATCTTCGTCATTTTATTCGATGCGATATGACTGAAAGAAAGGTAAAAGCAGAGAAGAACTCGATGCCGTCGTGTTAGTAATGTCCATTCGGGTCCCTCAGAATGAGCACAATTATTGCATTTATCTTTTTCTATTAACAAATGCGCCTGTAATCGTCTGCAAATCGTCGTCGGTGTATTTGATGCGATGTGACAGAAAGAAAGGTAAAAGCAGAGAAAAACTCGACGCCGTCATATTAGTAATGTCCATTTGGGTCCCCCAGAATCGACACAACCATTGCTTTTACCTTTGTTTATTAACAAATGCGCCTTTTATCATCTCCAAATCTACGTCATTGTATTTGAAACAATATGACTGAAAGAAAGGTGAAAGCAGAGAAGAACTCGATGCCGTCATATCAGGCATATCCAATCGGGTACCCCAGAATCATCACAATTATTGCTTTTATCTTTTTTTATTAACAAATGCGCCTGTAATCGTCTTCAAATCGTCGTCATTGTATTTGATGCGATACGACAGAAACAAAGGTAAAAGCAGAGAAAAACTCGACGCCGTCATATTAGTATTGTCCATTTGGGTCCCCCAGAATCGACACAACCATTGCTTTTACCTTTGTTTATTAACAAATGCGCCTGTTATCATCGCCAAATCTTCGTCATTTTATTCGATGCGATATGACTAAACGAAAGATAAAAGCAGAGAAGAACTCGATGCCGTCATATCAGGCATGTCCAATCGGGTACCCCAGATTCATCACAATCATTGCTTTTACCGTTTTTTTATTAACAAAGGCGCCTGAAATCATCCTCAAATTGCCGTCATTGTATTTAATGCGATATGACACGAAGAAAAGTAAAAGCAGAGAAAAACTCGACGCCGTCATATTAGTAATGTCCTTTTGGGTCCCCCAGAATCGACACAACCATTTCTTTTACCTTTATTTATCAACAAATGCGCCTGTTAACATCCCCAAATCTTCGTCATTTTGTTCGATGCGATATGACTGAAAGAAAGGTAAAAGCAGAGAAAAAGTCGACGCCCTCATAGTAGTAATGTGCATTCGGGTCCCCCAGAATCGACACAACCATTGCTTTTACCTTTGTTTATTAACAAATGCGCCTGTTATCATCCCCAAATATTCGTCATTGTATTTGAAGCAATATGACTGAAAGAAAGGTATAAGCAGAGAAGAACTCGATGCCGTCGTGTTAGTAATGTCCATTCGGGTCCCCCAGAATCGACACAACCATTGCTTTTACCTTTGTTTATTAACAAATGCGCCTGTTACTATCCCCAAATCTACGTCATTTTATTCGATGCGATATGACTGAAAGAAAGGTAAAAGCAGAGAAGAACTCGATGCCGTCATATCAGGCATATCCATTCGGGTCCCGCAGAATGAGCACAATTATTGCTTTTATCTTTTTTTATTAACAAATGCGCCTGTAATCGTCTTCAAATCGTCGTCATTGTATTTGATGCGACACGACAGAAACAAAGGTAAAAGCAGAGAAAAACTCTACGCAGTCATATTAGTAATGTCCATTCGGGTCCCCCAGAATCGACACAACCATTGCTTTTACATTTGTTTATTGAAAAATGCGCCTGGTATTATCCCCAAATCTTCGTCATTTTATTCGATGCGATATGACTAAAAGAAAGATAAAAGCACAGAAGAACTCGATGCCGTCATATCAGGCATGTCCAATCGGGTACCCCAGATTCATCACAATCATTGCTTTTACCGTTTTTTTATTAACAAAGGCGCCTGAAATCATCCTCAAATTGCCGTCATTGTATTTAATGCGATATGACACGAAGAAAAGTAAAAGCAGAGAAAAACTCGACGCCGTCATATTAGTAATGTCCTTTTGGGTCCCCCAGAATCGACACAACCATTGCTTTTACCTTTGTTTATCAACAAATGCGCCTGTTACCATCCCCAAATCTTCGTCATTTTGTTCGATGCGATATGACTGAAAGAAAGGTAAAAGCAGAGAAAAACTCGACGCCGTCATAGTAGTAATGTGCATTCGGGTCCCCCAGAATCGACACAACCATTGCTTTTACCTTTGTTTATTACCAAATGCGCCTGTTATCATCCCCAAATATTCGTCATTGTATTTGAAGCAATATGACTGAAAGAAAGGTATAAGCAGAGAAGAACTCGATGCCGTCGTGGTAGTAATGTCCATTCGGGTCCCCCAGAATCGACACAACCATTGCTTTTACCTTTGTTTATTAACAAATGCGCCTGTTACTATCCCCAAATCTACGTCATTTTATTCGATGCGATATGACTGAAAGAAAGGTAAAAGCAGAGAAGAACGCGATGCCGTCATATCAGGCATATCCATTCGGGTCCCGCAGAATGAGCACAATTATTGCTTTTATCTTTTTTTATTAACAAATGCGCCTGTAATCGTCTTCAAATCGTTGTCATTGTATTTGATGCGACACGACAGAAACAAAGGTAAAAGCAGAGAAAAACTCTACGCCGTCATATTAGTAATGTCCATTCGGGTCCCCCAGAATCGACACAACCATTGCTTTTACCTTTGTTTATTGACAAATGGGCCTGGTATTATCCCCAAATCTTCATCATTTTATTCGATGCGATATGACTGAAAGAAAGGTAAAAGCAGAGAAGAACTCGATGCCGTCGTGTTAGTAATGTCCATTCGGGTCCCCCAGAATGAGCACAATTATTGCATTTATCTTTTTCTATTAACAAATGCGCCTGTAATCGTCTTCAAATCGTCGTCGGTGTATTTGATGCGATGTGACAGAAAGAAAGGTAAAAGCAGAGAAAAACTCGATGCCGTCATATTAGTAATGTCCATTTCGGTCCCCCAGAATCGACACAACCATTGCTTTTACCTTTGTTTATTAACAAACGCGCCTTTTATCATCCCCAAATCTACGTCATTGTATTTGAAGCAATATGACTGAAAGAAAGGTAAAAGCAGAGAAGAACTCGATTCCGTCGTGTTAGTAATGTCCATTCGGGTCCCCCAGAATCGACACAACCATTGCTTTTACCTTTGTTTATTAACAAATGCGCCTGTTATCATCCCCAAATCTTCATAATTTTATTCGATGCGACATAACTGAAAGGAAGGTAAAGGCAGAGAAGAACTCGATGCCGTCATATAAGGCATATCCAATCGGGTACCCCAGAATCACCACGATTATTGCTTTTATCTTTTTTTATTAACAAATGCGCCTGTAATCGTCTTCAAATCGTCGTCATTGTATTTGATGCGATACGACAGAAACAAAGGTAAATGCAGAGAAAAACTCGACGCCGTCATATTAGTAATGTCCATTTGGGTCCCCCAGAATCGACACAACCATTGCTTTTACCTTTGTTTATTAACAAATGCGCCTGTTATCATCCCCAAATCTTCGTCATTTTATTCGATGCGATATAACTGAAAGAATGGTAAAAGCAGAGAAGAATTCGATGCCGTCGTGTTAGTAATGCCCATTCGGGTCCCCCAGAATGAGCACATCTATTGCTTTTATCTTTTTTTATTAACAAATGTGCCTGTTATCATCCCCAAATCTTCGTCATTGTATTTGAAGCAATATGACTGAAAGAAAGGTAAAAGCAGAGAAGAACTCGATGCCGTCGTGTTAGTATTGTCCATTCGGGTCCCCCAGAAAGAGCACAATTATTGCTTTTATCTTTTTTTATTAACAAATGCGCCTGTAATCGTCTTCAAATCGTCGTCAGTGTATTTGATGCGATATGACAGAAATAAAGGTAAAAGCAGAGGAAAACTCGACGCCGTAATATTAGTAATGTCCATTTGGGTCCCCCAGAATCGACACAACCATTGCTTTTACCTTTGTTTATTAACAAATGCGCCTGTTATCATCCCCAAATCTTTGTCATTTTATTCGATGCGATATAACTGAAAGAAAGGTAAAAGCAGAGAAGAACTCGATGCCGTCATATCAGGCATATCTAATCGCGTAGCCCAGAATCATCACAATTATTGCTTTTATCGTTTTTTATTAACAATTGCGCCTGTAATCGTCTTCAGATCGTCGTCATTGTATTTGATGCGATACGACAGAAACAAAGGTAAAAGCAGAGAAAAACTCGACGCCGTCATATTAGTAATGTCCATTCGGGCCCCCCAGAATCAACACAACCATTGCTTTTACCGTTGATTATTAATGAATGCGCCTGATTTCATCCCCAAATCTTTATCATTGTATTTGAAGCAATATGACTGAAAGAAAGGTAAAAGCAGAGATGAACTTGATGCCGTCCTGTTAGTAATGTCCATTCGGGTCCCCCAGAAAGAGCACAATTATTGCTTTCATCTTTTTTTATTAACAAATGCGCCTGTAATCGTCTTCAAATCGTCGTCAGTGTACTTGATGCGATAGGACAGAAAGAAAGGTAAAAGCAAAGGAAAACTCGATGCCGTCATATTAGTAATGTCCATTTGGGTCCCCCAGAATCGACACAACCATTGCTTTTACCTTTGTTTATTAACAAATGCGATTGTTATCATCCCCAAATCTTCGTCATTGTATTTGAAGCAATATGACTGAAAGAAAGGTAAAAGCAGAGAAGAACTCGATTCCGTCGTGTTAGTAATGTCCATTCGGGTCCCCCAAAATCGACACAGCCATTGCTTTTACCTGTGTTTATTAACAAATGCGCCTGTTATCATCCCCAAATCTTCGTCATTTTATTCCACCCGATTTAACTGAAAGAAAGGTAAAAGCAGAGAAGAACTCGATGCCGTCATATCAGGCATATCCAATCGGGTACCCCAGAATCATCACAATTATTGCTTTTATCTTTTTTTATTAACAAATGGGCCTGTAATCGAGTTCAAATCGTCGTCATTGTATTTGATGCGATACGACAGAAACAAAGGTAAAAGCACAGAAAAACTCGACGCCGTCATATTAGTAATGTCCATTTGGGTCCCCCAGAATCGACACAACCATTGCTTTTACCTTTGTTTATTAACAAATGCGCCTGTTATCATCCCCAAATCTTCGTCTTTTTATTCGATGCGATATGACTAAAAGAAAGGTAAAAGCAGAGAAGAACTCGATGCCGTCATATCAGGCATGTCCAATCGGGTACCCCAGAATCATCACAATCATTGCTTTTACCGTTTTTTTATTAACAAAGGCGCCTGAAATCATCCTCAAATTGCCGTCATTGTATTTAATGCGATATGACAGGAAGAAAGGTGAAAGCAGAGAAAAACTCGACGCCGTCATATTAGTAATGTCCTTTTGGGTCCCCCAGAATCGACACAAGCATTGCTTTTACCTTTGTTTATTAACAAATGCGCCTGTTACCATCCCCAAATCTTCGTCATTTTATTCGATGCGATATGACTGAAAGAAAGGTAAAAGCAGAGAAGAACTCGATGCCGTCACATCAGGCATATGCATTCGGGTCCCCCAGAATGAGCACAATTATTGCGTTTATCTTTTTTATTAACAAATGCGTCTGTAATCGTCTTCAAATCGTCGTCAGTGTATTTGATGCGATATGACAGAAAGAAAGGAAAAAGCAGAGAAAAACTCGACGCCGCCATATTAGTAATGTCCATTTTGTTCCCCCAGAATCGACACAACCATTGCTGTTACCTTTGTTTATTAACAAATGCGCCTGTTATCATCACCAAATCTTCGTCATTTTATTCGATGCGATATAACTGAAAGAAAGGTAAAAGCAGAGAAGAACTCGATGCCGTCATATCAGGCAGATCTAATCGGGTACCCCAGAATCAGCACAATTATTGCTTTTATCTTTTTTTATTAACAATTGCGCCTGTAATCGTCTTCAAATCGTCGTCATTGTATTTGGTGCGATACGACAGAAACAAAGGTAAAAGCAGAGAAAAAATCGACGCCGTCATATTTGTAATGTCCATTTGGGCCCCCCAGAATCAACACAACTATTGCTTTTACCTTTGATTATTAATGAATGCTCCTGTTTTCATCCCCAAATCTTCATCATTGTATTTGAAGCAATATGACTGAAAGAAAGGTAAAAGCAGAGAAGAACTGGATGCCGTCCTGTTAGTAATGTCCATTCGGGTCCCCCAGAAAGAGAACAATTATTGCTTTTATCTTTTTTTATTAACAAATGCGCCTGTAATCGTCTTCAAATCGTCGTCATTGTATTTGATACGATACGACAGAAACAAAGGTAAAAGCAGAGAAAAACTCGACGCCGTCATATTAGTAATGTCCATTTGGGTCCCCCAGAATCGACACAACCATTGCTTTTACCTTTGTTTATTAACAAATGCGCCTGTTATCATCCCCAAATCTTCGTCATTTTATTCGATGCGATATGACTAAAAGAAAGGTAAAAGCAGAGAAGAACTCGATGCCGTCATATCAGGCATGTCCAATCGGGTACCCCAGAATCATCACAATCATTGCTTTTACCGTTTTTTTATTAACAAAGGCGCCTGAAATCATCCTCAAATTGCCGTCATTGTATTTAATGCGATATGACAGGAAGAAAGGTAAAAGCAGAGAAAAACTCGACGCCGTCATATTAGTAATGTCCTTTTGGGTCCCCCAGAATCGACACAACCATTGCTTTTACCTTTGTTTATTAACAAATGCGCCTGTTGCCATCCCCAAATCTTCGTCATTTTATTCGATGCGATATGACTGAAAGAAAGGTAAAAGCAGAGAAGAACTCGATGCCGTCATATCAGGCATATGCATTCGGGTCCCCCGGAATGAGCACAATTATTGCTTTTATCTTTTTTCATTAACAAATGCGCCTGTAATCGTCTTCAAATCGTCGTTATTGTATTTGATGCGATACGACAGAAACAAAGGTAAAAGCAGAGAAAAACTCTACGCCGTCATATTAGTAATGTCCATTTGGGTCCCCCAGAATCGACACAACCATTGCTATTACCTTTGTTTATTAACAAATGCGCCTGTTATCATCCCCAAATCTTCGTCACTTTATTCGATGCGATATAACTGAATGAATGGTAAAAGCAGAGAAGAACTCGATGCCGTCGTGTTAGTAATGCCCATTCGGGTCCCCCAGAATGAGCACAATTATTGCTTCTGTCTTTTTTTATTAACAAATGCGCCTGTTATCATCCCCAAATCTTCGTCATTGTATTTGAAGCAATATGACTGAAAGAAAGGTAAAAGCAGAGAAGAACTCGATGCCGTCGTGTTAGTAATGTCTATTAGGGTCCCCCAGAAGGAGCACAATTATTGCTTTGATCTTTTTTTATTAACAGATGCGCCTGTAATCGTCTTCAAATCGTCGTCAGTGTATTTGATGCGATATGACAGAAAGAAAGGTAAACGGAGAGAAAAACTCTACGCCGTCATATTAGTAATGTCCATTTGGGTCCCCCAGAATCGACACAACCATTGCTTTTACCTTTCTTTATTAACAAATGCGCCTGTTATCATCCCCAAATCTTCGTCATTTTATTCGATGCGATATAACTGAAAGAACGGTAAAAGCAGAGAAGAACTCGATTCCGTCGTGTTAGTAATGCCCATTCGGGTCCCCCAGAATCGACACAACCATTGCTTTTACCTTTGTTTATTAACAAATGCGCCTGTTATCATCCCCAAATCTTCGTCATTTTATTCGATGCGATATAACTGAAAGAAAGGTAAAAGCAGAGAAGAACTCGATGCCGTCATATCAGGCATATCCAATCGGGTACCCCAGAATCATCACAATTATTGCTTTTATCTTTTTTTATTAACAAATGCGCCTGTAATCGTCTTCAAATCGTCGTCAGTGTATTTAATGCGATAGGACAGAAAGAAAGGTAAAAGCAGAGAAAAACTCGACGCCGTCATATTAGTAATGTCCATTTGGGTCCCCCAGAATCGACACAACCATTGCTGTTACCTTTGTTTATTAACAAATGCGCCTGTTATCATCCCCAAATCTTCGTCATTTTGTTCGATGCGATATAACTGAAAGAAAGGTAAAAACAGAGAAGAACTCGATGCCGTCATATCAGGCAGATCTAATCGGGTACCCCAGAATCAGCACAATTATTGCTTTTATCTTTTTTTATTAACAATTGCGCCTGTAATCGTCTTCAAATCGTCGTCATTGTATTTGGTGCGATACGACAGAAACAAAGGTAAAAGCAGAGAAAAACTCGACGCCGTCATATTTGTAATGTCCATTTGGGCCCCCCAGAATCAACACAACCATTGCTTTTACCTTTGCTTATTAACAAATGCGCCTGTTATCATCCCCAAATCTTCGTCATTTTATTCGATGCGATATAACTGAAAGAACGGTAAAAGCAGAGAAGAACTCGATTCCGTCGTGTTAGTAATGCCCATTCGGGTCCCCCAGAATCGACACAACCATTGCTTTTACCTTTGTTTATTAACAAATGCGCCTGTTATCATCCCCAAATCTTCGTCATTTTATTCGATGCGATATAACTGAAAGAAAGGTAAAAGCAGAGAAGAACTCGATGCCGTCATATCAGGCATATCCAATCGGGTACCCCAGAATCATCACAATTATTGCTTTTATCTTTTTTTATTAACAAATGCGCCTGTAATCGTCTTCAAATCGTCGTCAGTGTATTTGATGCGATAGGACAGAAAGAAAGGTAAAAGCAGAGAAAAACTCGACGCCGTCATATTAGTAATGTCCATTTGGGTCCCCCAGAATTGACACAACCATTGCTGTTACCTTTGTTTATTAACAAATGCGCCTGTTATCATCCCCAAATCTTCGTCATTTTATTCGATGCGATATAACTGAAAGAAAGGTAAAAACAGAGAAGAACTCGATGCCGTCATATCAGGCAGATCTAATCGGGTACCCCAGAATCAGCACAATTATTGCTTTTATCTTTTTTTATTAACAATTGCGCCTGTAATCGTCTTCAAATCGTCGTCATTGTATTTGGTGCGATACGACAGAAACAAAGGTAAAAGCAGAGAAAAACTCGACGCCGTCATATTTGTAATGTCCATTTGGGCCCCCCAGAATCAACACAACCATTGCTTTTACCTTTGCTTATTAACAAATGCGCCTGTTGCCATCCCCAAATCTTCGTCATTTTATTCGATGCGATATGACTGAAAGAAAGGTAAAAGCAGAGAAGAACTCGATGCCGTCATATCAGGCATATGCATTCGGGTCCCCCGGAATGAGCACAATTATTGCTTTTATCTTTTTTCATTAACAAATGCGCCTGTAATCGTCTTCAAATCGTCGTTATTGTATTTGATGCGATACGACAGAAACAAAGGTAAAAGCAGAGAAAAACTCTACGCCGTCATATTAGTAATGTCCATTTGGGTCCCCCAGAATCGACACAACCATTGCTATTACCTTTGTTTATTCACAAATGCGCCTGTTATCATCCCCAAATCTTCGTCACTTTATTCGATGCGATATAACTGAATGAATGGTAAAAGCAGAGAAGAACTCGATGCCGTCGTGTTAGTAATGCCCATTCGGGTCCCCCAGAATGAGCACAATTATTGCTTCTGTCTTTTTTTATTAACAAATGCGCCTGTTATCATCCCCAAATCTTCGTCATTGTATTTGAAGCAATATGACTGAAAGAAAGGTAAAAGCAGAGAAGAACTCGATGCCGTCGTGTTAGTAATGTCTATTAGGGTCCCCCAGAAAGAGCACAATTATTGCTTTTATCTTTTTTTATTAACAAATGCGCCTGTAATCGTCTTCAAATCGTCGTCAGTGTATTTGATGCAATATGACAGAAAGAAAGGTAAACGCAGAGAAAAACTCTACGCCGTCATATTAGTAATGTCCATTTGGGTCCCCCAGAATCGACACAACCATTGCTTTTACCTTTGTTTATTAACAAATGCGATTGTTATCATCCCCAAATCTTCGTCATTGTATTTGAAGCAATATGACTGAAAGAAAGGTAAAAGCAGAGAAGAACTCGATTCCGTCGTGTTAGTAATGTCCATTCGGGTCCCCCAGAATCGACACAGCCATTGCTTTTACCTGTGTTCATTAACAAATGCGCCTGTTATCATCCCCAAATCTTCGTCATTTTATTCCACCCGATTTAACTGAAAGAAAGGTAAAAGCAGAGAAGAACTCGATGCCGTCATATCAGGCATATCCAATCGGGTACCCCAGAATCATCACAATTATTGCTTTTATCTTTTTTTATTAACAAATGCGCCTGTAATCGAGTTCAAATCGTCGTCATTGTATTTGATGCGATACGACAGAAACAAAGGTAAAAGCACAGAAAAACTCGACGCCGTCATATTAGTAATGTCCATTTGGGTCCCCCAGAATCGACACAACCATTGCTTTTACCTTTGTTTATTAACAAATGCGCCTGTTATCATCCCCAAATCTTCGTCTTTTTATTCGATGCGATATGACTAAAAGAAAGGTAAAAGCAGAGAAGAACTCGATGCCGTCATATCAGGCATGTCCAATCGGGTACCCCAGAATCATCACAATCATTGCTTTTACCGTTTTTTTATTAACAAAGGCGCCTGAAATCATCCTCAAATTGCCGTCATTGTATTTAATGCGATATGACAGGAAGAAAGGTGAAAGCAGAGAAAAACTCGACGCCGTCATATTAGTAATGTCCTTTTGGGTCCCCCAGAATCGACACAAGCATTGCTTTTACCTTTGTTTATTAACAAATGCGCCTGTTACCATCCCCAAATCTTCGTCATTTTATTCGATGCGATATGACTGAAAGAAAGGTAAAAGCAGAGAAGAACTCGATGCCGTCACATCAGGCATATGCATTCGGGTCCCCCAGAATGAGCACAATTATTGCGTTTATCTTTTTTATTAACAAATGCGTCTGTAATCGTCTTCAAATCGTCGTCAGTGTATTTGATGCGATATGACAGAAAGAAAGGAAAAAGCAGAGAAAAACTCGACGCCGTCATATTAGTAATGTCCATTTGGGTCCCCCAGAATCGACACAACCATTGCTGTTACCTTTGTTTATTAACAAATGCGCCTGTTATCATCACCAAATCTTCGTCATTTTATTCGATGCGATATAACTGAAAGAAAGGTAAAAGCAGAGAAGAACTCGATGCCGTCATATCAGGCAGATCTAATCGGGTACCCCAGAATCAGCACAATTATTGCTTTTATCTTTTTTTATTAACAATTGCGCCTGTAATCGTCTTCAAATCGTCGTCATTGTATTTGGTGCGATACGACAGAAACAAAGGTAAAAGCAGAGAAAAAATCGACGCCGTCATATTTGTAATGTCCATTTGGGCCCCCCAGAATCAACACAACTATTGCTTTTACCTTTGATTATTAATGAATGCTCCTGTTTTCATCCCCAAATCTTCATCATTGTATTTGAAGCAATATGACTGAAAGAAAGGTAAAAGCAGAGAAGAACTGGATGCCGTCCTGTTAGTAATGTCCATTCGGGTCCCCCAGAAAGAGAACAATTATTGCTTTTATCTTTTTTTATTAACAAATGCGCCTGTAATCGTCTTCAAATCGTCGTCATTGTATTTGATACGATACGACAGAAACAAAGGTAAAAGCAGAGAAAAACTCGACGCCGTCATATTAGTAATGTCCATTTGGGTCCCCCAGAATCGACACAACCATTGCTTTTACCTTTGTTTATTAACAAATGCGCCTGTTATCATCCCCAAATCTTCGTCATTTTATTCGATGCGATATGACTAAAAGAAAGGTAAAAGCGGAGAAGAACTCGATGCCGTCATATCAGGCATGTCCAATCGGGTACCCCAGAATCATCACAATCATTGCTTTTACCGTTTTTTTATTAACAAAGGCGCCTGAAATCATCCTCAAATTGCCGTCATTGTATTTAATGCGATATGACAGGAAGAAAGGTAAAAGCAGAGAAAAACTCGACGCCGTCATATTAGTAATGTCCTTTTGGGTCCCCCAGAATCGACACAACCATTGCTTTTACCTTTGTTTATTAACAAATGCGCCTGTTGCCATCCCCAAATCTTCGTCATTTTATTCGATGCGATATGACTGAAAGAAAGGTAAAAGCAGAGAAGAACTCGATGCCGTCATATCAGGCATATGCATTCGGGTCCCCCGGAATGAGCACAATTATTGCTTTTATCTTTTTTCATTAACAAATGCGCCTGTAATCGTCTTCAAATCGTCGTTATTGTATTTGATGCGATACGACAGAAACAAAGGTAAAAGCAGAGAAAAACTCTACGCCGTCATATTAGTAATGTCCATTTGGGTCCCCCAGAATCGACACAACCATTGCTATTACCTTTGTTTATTAACAAATGCGCCTGTTATCATCCCCAAATCTTCGTCACTTTATTCGATGCGATATAACTGAATGAATGGTAAAAGCAGAGAAGAACTCGATGCCGTCGTGTTAGTAATGCCCATTCGGGTCCCCCAGAATGAGCACAATTATTGCTTCTGTCTTTTTTTATTAACAAATGCGCCTGTTATCATCCCCAAATCTTCGTCATTGTATTTGAAGCAATATGACTGAAAGAAAGGTAAAAGCAGAGAAGAACTCGATGCCGTCGTGTTAGTAATGTCTATTAGGGTCCCCCAGAAAGAGCACAATTATTGCTTTGATCTTTTTTTATTAACAAATGCGCCTGTAATCGTCTTCAAATCGTCGTCAGTGTATTTGATGCGATATGACAGAAAGAAAGGTAAACGGAGAGAAAAACTCTACGCCGTCATATTAGTAATGTCCATTTGGGTCCCCCAGAATCGACACAACCATTGCTTTTACCTTTCTTTATTAACAAATGCGCCTGTTATCATCCCCAAATCTTCGTCATTTTATTCGATGCGATATAACTGAAAGAACGGTAAAAGCAGAGAAGAACTCGATTCCGTCGTGTTAGTAATGCCCATTCGGGTCCCCCAGAATCGACACAACCATTGCTTTTACCTTTGTTTATTAACAAATGCGCCTGTTATCATCCCCAAATCTTCGTCATTTTATTCGATGCGATATAACTGAAAGAAAGGTAAAAGCAGAGAAGAACTCGATGCCGTCATATCAGGCATATCCAATCGGGTACCCCAGAATCATCACAATTATTGCTTTTATCTTTTTTTATTAACAAATGCGCCTGTAATCGTCTTCAAATCGTCGTCAGTGTATTTAATGCGATAGGACAGAAAGAAAGGTAAAAGCAGAGAAAAACTCGACGCCGTCATATTAGTAATGTCCATTTGGGTCCCCCAGAATCGACACAACCATTGCTGTTACCTTTGTTTATTAACAAATGCGCCTGTTATCATCCCCAAATCTTCGTCATTTTGTTCGATGCGATATAACTGAAAGAAAGGTAAAAACAGAGAAGAACTCGATGCCGTCATATCAGGCAGATCTAATCGGGTACCCCAGAATCAGCACAATTATTGCTTTTATCTTTTTTTATTAACAATTGCGCCTGTAATCGTCTTCAAATCGTCGTCATTGTATTTGGTGCGATACGACAGAAACAAAGGTAAAAGCAGAGAAAAACTCGACGCCGTCATATTTGTAATGTCCATTTGGGCCCCCCAGAATCAACACAACCATTGCTTTTACCTTTGCTTATTAACAAATGCGCCTGTTATCATCCCCAAATCTTCGTCATTTTATTCGATGCGATATAACTGAAAGAACGGTAAAAGCAGAGAAGAACTCGATGTCGTCATATCAGGCATATCCAATCGGGTACCCCAGAATCATCACAATTATTGCTTTTATCTTTTTTTATTAACAAATGCGCCTGTAATCGTCTTCAAATCGTCGTCAGTGTATTTGATGCGATAGGACAGAAAGAAAGGTAAAAGCAGAGAAAAACTCGACGCCGTCATATTAGTAATGTCCATTTGGGTCCCCCAGAATCGACACAACCATTGCTGTTACCTTTGTTTATTAACAAATGCGCCTGTTATCATCCCCAAATCTTCGTCATTTTATTCGATGCGATATAACTGAAAGAAAGGTAAAAACAGAGAAGAACTCGATGCCGTCATATCAGGCAGATCTAATCGGGTACCCCAGAATCAGCACAATTATTGCTTTTATCTTTTTTTATTAACAATTGCGCCTGTAATCGTCTTCAAATCGTCGTCATTGTATTTGGTGCGATACGACAGAAACAAAGGTAAAAGCAGAGAAAAACTCGACGCCGTCATATTTGTAATGTCCATTTGGGCCCCCCAGAATCAACACAACCATTGCTTTTACCTTTGCTTATTAACAAATGCGGCTGTTGCCATCCCCAAATCTTCGTCATTTTATTCGATGCGATATGACTGAAAGAAAGGTAAAAGCAGAGAAGAACTCGATGCCGTCATATCAGGCATATGCATTCGGGTCCCCCGGAATGAGCACAATTATTGCTTTTATCTTTTTTCATTAACAAATGCGCCTGTAATCGTCTTCAAATCGTCGTTATTGTATTTGATGCGATACGACAGAAACAAAGGTAAAAGCAGAGAAAAACTCTACGCCGTCATATTAGTAATGTCCATTTGGGTCCCCCAGAATCGACACAACCATTGCTATTACCTTTGTTTATTAACAAATGCGCCTGTTATCATCCCCAAATCTTCGTCACTTTATTCGATGCGATATAACTGAATGAATGGTAAAAGCAGAGAAGAACTCGATGCCGTCGTGTTAGTAATGCCCATTCGGGTCCCCCAGAATGAGCACAATTATTGCTTCTGTCTTTTTTTATTAACAAATGCGCCTGTTATCATCCCCAAATCTTCGTCATTGTATTTGAAGCAATATGACTGAAAGAAAGGTAAAAGCAGAGAAGAACTCGATGCCGTCGTGTTAGTAATGTCTATTAGGGTCCCCCAGAAAGAGCACAATTATTGCTTTTATCTTTTTTTATTAACAAATGCGCCTGTAATCGTCTTCAAATCGTCGTCAGTGTATTTGATGCAATATGACAGAAAGAAAGGTAAACGCAGAGAAAAACTCTACGCCGTCATATTAGTAATGTCCATTTGGGTCCCCCAGAATCGACACAACCATTGCTTTTACCTTTCTTTATTAACAAATGCGCCTGTTATCATCCCCAAATCTTCGTCATTTTATTCGATGCGATATAACTGAAAGAATGGTAAAAGCAGAGAAGAACTCGATGCCGTCGTGTTAGTAATGCCCATTCGGGTCCCCCAGAATCGACACAACCATTGCTTTTACCTTTGTTTATTAACAAATGCGCCTGTTATCATCCGCAAATCTTCGTCATTTTATTCGATGCGATATAACTGAAAGAAAGGTAAAAGCAGAGAAGAACTCGATGCCGTCATATCAGGCATATCCAATCGGGTACCCCAGAATCATCACAATTATTGCGTTTATCTTTTTTTATTAACAAATGCGCCTGTAATCGTCTTCAAATCGTCGTCAGTGTATTTGATGCGATAGGACAGAAAGAAAGGTAAAAGCAGAGAAAAACTCGATGCCGTCATATTAGTAATGTCCATTTGGGTCCCCCAGAATCGACACAACCATTGCTTTTACCTTTGTTTATTAACAAATGCGCCTGTTATCATCCCCAAATCTTCGTCATTGTATTTGAAGCAATATGGCTGAAAGAAAGGTAAAAGCCGAGAAGAACTGGATTCCGTCGTGTTAGTAATGTCCATTCGGGTCCCCCAGAATCGACACAGCCATTGCTTTTACCTTTGTTTATTAGCAAATGCGCCTGTTGTCATCCCCAAATCTTCGTCATTTTATTCGATGCGATATAACTGAAAGAAAGGTCAAAGCAGAGAAGAAGTCGATGCCGTCATATCAGGCATATCCAATCGGGTACCCCAGAATCATCACAATTATTGCTTTTATCTTTTTTTATTAACAATTTCGCCTGTAATCGTCTTCAAATCGTCGTCATTGTATTTGATGCGATAGGACAGAAAGAAAGGTAAAAGCAGAGTAAAACTCGATGCCGTCATATTAGTAATGTCCATTTGGGTCCCCCAGAATCGACACAACCATTGCTTTTACCTTTGTTTATTAACAAATGCGCCTGTTATCATCCCCAAATCTTCGTCATTGTATTTGAAGCAATATGGCTAAAAGAAAGGCAAAAGCCGAGAAGAACTCGATTCCGTCGTGTTAGTAATGTCCATTCGGGTCCCCCAGAATCGACACAGCCATTGCTTTTACCTTTGTTTATTAGCAAATGCGTCTGTTATCATCCCCAAATCTTCGTCATTTTATTCGATGCGATATAACTGAAAGAAAGGTCGAAGCAGAGAAGAACTCCATGCCGTCATATCAGGCATATCCAATCGGGTACCCCAGAATCATCACAATTATTGCTTTTATCTTTTTTTTATTAACAAATGCGCCTGTAATCGTCTTCAAATCGTCGTCAGTGTATTTGATGCGATAGGACAGAAAGAAATGTAAAAGCAGAGAAAAACTCGATGCCGTTATATTAGTAATGTCCATTTGGGTCCCCCAGAATCGACACAACCATTGCTTTTACCTTTGTTTATTAACAAATGCGCCTGTTATCATCCCCAAATCTTCGTCATTGTATTTGAAGCAATATGGCTGAAAGAAAGGTAAAAGCAGAGAAGAACTCGATTCCGTCGTGTTAGTAATGTCCATTCGGGTCCCCCAGAATCGACACAGCCATTGCTTTTACCTTTGTTTATTAGCAAATGCGCCTGTTATCATCCCCAAATCTTCGTCATTTTATTCGATGCGATATAACTGAAAGAAAGGTAAAAGCAGAGAAGAACTCGATGCCGTCATATCAGGCATATCCAATTGGGTACCCCAAAATCATCACAATTATTGCTTTTATCTTTTTTTATTAACAAATGCGCCTGTAATCGTCTTCAAATCGTCGTCATTGTATTTGATGCGATACGACAGAAACAAAGGTAAAAGCAGAGAAAAACTCGACGCCGTCATATTAGTCATGTCCATTTGGGTCCCCCAGAATCGACACAACCATTGCTTTTACCTTTGTTTATTAACAAATGCGCCTGTTATCATCCCCAAATCTTTGTCATTGTATTTGAAGCAATATGACTGGAAGAAAGGTAAAAGCAGAGAAGAACTCGATGCCGTCCTGTTAGTAATGTCCATTGGGGTCCCCCAGAAAGAGCACAATTATTGCTTTTATCTTTGTTTATTAACAAATGCGCCTGTAATCGTCTTTAAATTGTCGTCAGTGTATTTGATGCGATAGGACAGAAAGAAAGGTAAAAGCAGAGAAAAACTCGACGCCGTCATGTTAGTAATGTCCATTTGGGTCCCCCAGAATCGACACAACCATGGCTTTTACCTTTGTTTATTAACAAATGCGCCTGTTATCATCCCCAAATCTTCGTCATTGTATTTGAAGCAATATGACTGAAAGAAAGGTTAAAGCAGAGAAGAACTCGATGCCGTCGTGTTAGTAATGTCCATTCGGGTCCCCCAGAATGAGCACAATTATTGCTTTTATCTTTTTTTATTAAGAAATGCGCCTGTTATCATCCCCAAATCTTCGTCATTGTATTTGAAGCAATATGACTGAAAGAAAGGTAAAAGCAGAGAAGAACTCGATGCCGTCGTGTTAGTAATGTCCATTCGGGTCCCCCAGAATGAGCACAATTATTGCTTTTATCTTTTTTAATTAACAAATGCGCCTGTAATCGTCTTCAAATCGTCGTCAGTGTATTTGATGCGATATGACAGAAAGAAAGGTAAAAGCAGAGAAAAACTCGACGCCGTCATATCAGTAATGTCCATTTGGGTCCCCCAGAATCGACACAACCATTGCTTTTACCTTTGTTTATTAACAAATGCGCCTGTTACCATCCCCAAATCTTCGTCATTTTATTCGATGCGATATGACTGAAAGGAAGGTAAAAGCAGAGAAGAACTCGATACCGTCATATCAGGCATGTCCAATCGGGTACCCCAGAATCATCACAATCATTGCTTTTATTTTTATTAATAAACTAGCTGACTCGGCGAACTCTGTTCCGCCTTATGGGCAATAAATAAGCAGATATTGGATTTTATTCAATTCAATTTTTTATTAGGAAAAATATTAATATAAACAATCAAGTATTTTAATGATTCTTTATTGTTTATGTGTTTTGGTGCATCGGTTGTACTCTTCAGTTAAGCACCTTGTGATACACGACATTTTTTGTATTATTATCAGGCGCAAATACAAACAACGCAGATGGGCTTCCGACCCGCGAACAGGCCACATATAATTGCCCATGTGAAGAACATTTATTTTCAAGATTCAGACCACAAACTTTCAAAGATTGTCCTTGTGATTTGTTAATGGTCATGGCGAATGCAAGACGGATTGAAAATTGAAGTCTTTTAAACTCAAACGGCATATCGGTTGGGATCATCGGGATCCTCGGAATGAGAACTTCCTCACCTTCGAATTTTCCTTCGAGTATCGTCGCGTAAATCACATTGTTCATCAATTTACTTACCACCAAACGCGTACCGTTGCAAAGTTTTGGTGGGTTTATGTTTCGAAGCATAATTACTACGGAGCCAATCTTGAGGCGTAAATTGTGCGGTGGTAAGCCAGGCACATCCAAAGAGTTTAAAAATTCAATTGGATAGTTGGTGGCTTAATCTTCGTTTGTTATACAGTCAATTGATTTGAATAAATGCAATGTTCCAATGATATCATTCTGAATTATGTAGTTTAGGTCATCTACATCTTTATTCTTAGCCGCTAAAATTACTCGTTCACTCAACCATGCATTACTTTGTAGTTAGTAATGATGTTTGGAAATACTTTGTTGATAAGTTCGTCTTTCGATGAGACAAAGTTACAAAAATTCTGAGGAAAAGAAATCAATCCGCTTGATTCGTCGACCGGTACTCGACCATTACCGATAGTAAGCAATTGCTCAGAGAAATCTTTAGCAGATGTATCATTAAGCAATGCAACTCTCATGTTTGTTGTTAGCTGAAGTTTCTTTACATAGCGCCATAGATTCGATGATTTGAGGCAAGCGTTTATTTCGTCGGCAGCAGTACAGAAAATTTCTCTTTTTTACCATACTTAACCAAAGACGAAATTACGTTTAGCTGTCATTTAAGTTTTGTTATTCCACTGTCATTTGCGTTTTGTGTCATGTCAGATGTGTTTTTGTTATACCACGTTTTATAGTGACTTGACTGAAACGCGGTCGAACGGGATAAAAAGTATCCTATGTCCGTCTCCTGGTTCTAAGCTACCTCCCCACCAATTTTCAGCTAAATCCGTTCAGCCGTTCTTGAGTTATAAGTGGTGTAACTAGCACCACTTTCTTTTATATATATAGATGCGCTTATAATCGTCGTCCATGTGGTGTATGGAATTCCCCAGAACCACCATCACCGTTGCTTTTACCTTTGTCAATCAACAAATGCGGTTGAAACCGTCCACCGAGCGTCTCGATACCCTTTGACGCATAATAACCGAAAGTAAGGTAAAAGCGAACATAAGCTCGGGACAGTCATATCGGGGAATTCCGAACCCATCCCCCAGAACCATAATCATCATTATGGAATAACTGGTTTACGCCTTCAGAACCATCGCCGACATGTATTAATTATTTATTGCGTAGATAGAAATCGAATCGGCGCTCCAGGTAGAGGCACGGTCAACTAGTCTGAAAAAAATACCAAACTTGTTTTTGTTCCGATGTTCGGTACTTTTCAATTCATCATTAAAAACACCCTTTTCCAGTACGTTGTTGTGTTTTCATTTACGTCTCGTGAACGCAAAAAAAGACAAACACACGTACTGTAGATTTTTATTCGAATCGAAATGTTAAATAACTCTAGAGATAATCGCTCGCCGTCTCGAATCATGATTTTGCACATCCAAAATGGCAAACAATCATGGCCGGCGATATCACGTAATATCAAATCACGCGCCAAACAGTGCATTCCGGCAAACCTTCAACGCGCGTGCTCCCCATTTGCCCAAGATGTCAGAAATTAATAACAGACGATTGATGAAACGTCAAATCACGCGTCAAATTTGGCGTTTCGACGACAGTTCGACGTGTGTGCGCTAAATCTGCATATCCAAGATGGTATCAGCTGACAATACCAGCTGACTAATCCGAAACGTCAAATAACGCGTTTCGACGTTTGACGATGCGTTCGGACTGACCCGCGTAGCGTGCTCTCCGAACCCGAGTTCAGAGCGCACTCGAAACGTGGCAAATGTCCACATTACGCACACGCGCGTGTGCACTCGTGCATCCTCATGCACGCACACGCTCACACAATGCTCGCAGTAATGAATGTGGGAAAAATAATACGCGTAATAGGAAAAAGTCTGTCAATTTTCCCTCATCTGTGTTAAAGTTCTTTTTCAAAATGATGTGTCCAAGAGCTGGAAACGAATTCCAAATTATTCAAAATATTATTTGCAGTACATGGAATTTTCGAACGTTTTCGAAATTGACCATATTCTCTGCAATGGACTCGGATGGGTGCAAATTCAGATCCCGTAGCTCATTCGCGGGTCGAGGGATTCTCAACCACCTTCTTCTGACAGCCGAACATTCCGAAGTTGCACCTGTAACGTACCAAGCTAGGACATCCCATAGCACGATCGCGTCTAACTTAAATCGCTTGTTTCACGCAAATTGCCACTCTACGGCATATTTTTAACAATTTTTTCCACCATGATGGCGGGCGCAAATCAAGTTTTCCGGGGTGCATTGTATTCGGAATTTAAAAAACGTCAATCTCATGTGCTCGGAATGTATTTTGCGTTTTTTTTGCAATGCCGTATTTCTTCTGGCGTACATTTTTCAAGACAAAAATCTGCCGTATTTTTTTTCGAAAAAGGCTCGAAAAACCATTCAAAATCATATTTTTTTCAGACCCAAAATCTTGGCGCAAGGCCCTCAAAAAAAGCATGGCCACATTATAATTGTCACCCTGTATATATATATATACATATATATTTTTCCATATGTCTACACACACACATATATATATATATATATATATATATATATATATATTATAATTAAAGTTATAGGAATATTTTTCCGACAGTGTTAGTAATGTTATTGTTGTTTTATTATGACGAGCGCATTATCTTTAGCATTTCTCTATTTGCCTTCCCTAGCTAGCGCGCCGAGCTCGCGCGTTCGCGCGCACTCCCTCCCACCCTCCGTCTCCCTCTAGCGCCCTGCGTAAAGACTTACACACTCTCTCTCTCTCTCTCGCACTCCGCGAGGAGACCAATTCCGCCATCTTTGTTCCGCCTTCTTGCTTCACACACGCCTACGCCCACCCTCGAACAACTCCTCGGTCACTATGTAACCCTGATCATGGAATCTCCCATTCGCGATCCGCGAGCCCTGTTTCCGCGGTTCCGCGACACGATCCGCGACCTCGCGGATTACAATCCCGCGGTTCCCCGACATAGTCCGTGACCCCGCGAGTTACATCCCTATGGATTTCTTCGGACTCGCGATACAATCCGTGGCCTTGCGGATTACCTCTCCGCGATCTCGCGTCATGACCCGTGACCCCCGGAATCACTCCCCGCGGTCTCGCGACGTAGGTCATATTCCCACGAGCCGCCCTACATAAAGGCTATCCTTGTTTTACTCACGCTTTACCAAACCCCCTCTCTCTCTCACTCACGGCCCCTATAGCTAATGGATACTACGTGACTTTTTCTCTAATTGCTTTGTTGCCCCGAGCCGAGCGAGCATTTCCTTTCTCGACATTTTCCAGAAAGCCACTCTAATTAGTTTATTACCCCACGAAGTGAACGAACGTTCTTTTACTGCATAAGTACTGTTCCCAACGTTTGCAATTTCAAGTATATAATAGACGACATTGTCCAGATCTTTTTCCGAAAACTTTCCATGCGCACGTGTTCTTTTCAGTCTTATTCAGTCTTATTCAGAATTATTTCAGAATAATTGTTACACGCGACGCTTATACACGAAGAACATGCTTAATTCATCAGCATTTATGTATTTTTCTTTAACGACAATAAATAAGAAGCGCACTACCTTCATTTGTAACAATTAAAATATTATATCCAGTCCGATTCCACTACGAGCTAAAGGAGGACAAATATAATAACAAACAGATTTATATAAAATCATATTCTTTATTCAAAAACGAATGTTACAACAAATTGTAAGACTGACGATAAATTAAAATATTAACTTACCGTCAGTCAAACCATCAATACTTACCTGTAAACATATTTATAATCATTTCTTGTAACGTTCATATAACGACAAAATAGTAATAATAAATTTATCGTCAAAATTCCGATATAACGCTGTAAGAGCAAGCGAGAAGGAACATCGGCGTCGGCGTCTCCTCTCTACAGCGCATGCACCCCGCTCCTCGTCGCCGAAGGCCCAATAAAAAGCCGGCTTCTCCGCAGCTCAGCAGTTCTCCGGTCTCTCCACCAGTCAGTTGCGCTTCTCTGTCCGTCGGACCCGCACGCTGGAAAATCGGGTCTTACAATTCTCGAATCTTTGGTTCTTTGTGGGTAACAGTTATACCCTTTTTTTGCATTTTCATCCGAACACCTACATCGTACGTTTATTTTTATTGGATTCTATCTATTCTCGGCGAATTAATTCAATTTTTAAAGGTGTAACAATATATTGATAATCTCCAAAAGTGATCATCGTCTTGTGTTGATTTAACCCTGAATTCCTCGTGTTAACCAAAAGTGTCACTCATCGTTTTCTTTGGCATTCTCTCAAGTTTCTCAGTGCATTCTAAGATAATTGTCAAGGAATTGTGCCAGCTTATCCAAAGTTCTTTACTACTTTTACCTTGTGTTTTAGTGCTTCTTAGTTGAGCACGAAACGTCCTCATCCTTTTCCGGTGATTGGGTGATCTTTCGTGCTGCCTAGTGGCCAAGCACGGTTACCATAATCTACCGTGCAATCTCACTCCTCAAATAAACGTGAATTCAGTGCTACTACATCGTGCACGAATTTACATCCTTTTCAGTGTTGCGAGTGTACTGCCTAGAGGCTAAGCACCCGTGCCACAATTTGGAAGCTGGGCCAATACCTGAAACAAATTATTCGAATTAATTAGTCGACTTATTTTTCTCTAATGCCAAGAAGACGTGCCGGTGTTCACTTCCAACGACGCCGCGCTCAGTCTACACGAGGCGAGTCATCGGGTCAACGTTCCCGCGGTGATAATAGAACGCTAGAACAACGTTTCAATCAATTGCCGCTTAGCGCAAAATTGCGTATTATTTCGAACACTCTCCTTCATTCGCGAGTGTATATCTTGGACGACCGTTCGATCCGTCGCGCATCTCCATCGTCGCCTGTCAACGATTCAGACGCATCCACGGTCGTTGCATCACACGAACACGAAGTTACATTTCCGGCTATTTCATTCGACATCGAATCCTCTTCTATCGTAGTCGAACCAGAAATCAGTTCTTACGTCACGGACTCACCTGTTGCTGATTCTCCATTCGTCGCTGAGTCCACACACAACTAAGTTCCATCCTTATGGGTGCGGGTACATCATCATCTAAGAAACCTGCTGTGGAACTTGCCGTCCCTGAAATCACCATTCGGCACGAGATAGTTCACACTGATCGAAGAGGTTACAGTCGGGTACCGCGGCATCTTCTTCCTCCACCCGCTACGTACCGCCGCTCATGAGGGTAAGTCAGATTAATTCACGCTACTATCTTTTCTACTCTCTTACCCTAATTTCGTATTTCCTACATTTTATAACAATACTTACCAACCACCGATCGAATCGTGGCTGATCCTCATCCCTGTTGGGCACATTCCCAACTGAAGGCAGGATCTTAAGGCTGGCGTCCGTTCCCTGAAAATAAAAGGAAAATTATATTAAGATCAAAAATCAATATCGGGTTAAAATATTTTTTTATCCGACACAAAAGTCCCGGACGTAACAGTGGCGTGTTTGTGCGTCAACTTTCCCAAGCCTCGTATAACCCTTCGAGATTTGTCCAATTTTGGACAGGTATGTTTTATGGGTGAGACGAATACGTGCGGAAGGAAAAATGGCGTGAGCGAGAGGAACAGAGAGAGAGAGAAAGAAAAAGAAATGCACTACGACGATTTGTTCGTTGCGTGGTTGCACGCACGAACGGCAGGCAAATATATTTTAATTATTTGCTCGAAAACTGATACACCTTTGCGCGGTCACCGTATTTTGCGTGATTTTAATAGCGCGAAGAAATCAAAGGTGATATAGACAATTGTGTATTTTACACGTAAATAAGCGTAGTTACATTCAATAAAGAAAATAATATAAATTTCTTAAGTTATTCGTTGCAGTGTTTGACTTGTTATGTTTGCTTTTACTTTTATTTTTATTTAAACAATTATTACCGGTTTTACAAAGACTTATAGTTACACTGTCGAAGAGACCGGGGTAAACTCGAAAAGAATATAAGATAAAATAAATGTACCGGCTTTCAGAGCGTCGACTCTGCGACGCGCGCTGTTGGAGAGATCGGACGGAACTGACTGGCCAGCTCCTGGAGCGCAATATGTACCCTCGCCCTCTTTGTCTCTGAGACAAAGGGCTGGGCGTCATTGCGCTCGCTCTCGAGCTCGGTCCCCATGTAACCGAATATTAACACTGATAACGTTATTTTTCTCGAGTTATACATGGGCAATGAAATGAATATTTTTCGTTATCGGCAGGATGTGCTGACTACGTGGTGACCAAGCTCCGAGGAGGTCTGTGAGAAAACTCGCGATGAAGCTGACCGCTTGGGAACAGTTTCGCGGGTTATTCGAGGACTATCGTGTCCCCAATATATACATAATATAGAGATGACGATATTCCTTATTTCTAGGACCATTGGGTTATGGCCAACACGAATGCACATATATATATTCGAAACTAGTTCGGGGACTCGTGAATGTCCCCGAAATATATATGTAAGTATAGGTATTAATATTGTTATTGATACTCCGGAGACTCTTTTGGATGCCCCAGGAGTTTACCGAGTATGTATATATGTATGTATATTTATGCGTGTTACTTTGAGGATTTATGTCCCCGTAGTATGCATGAAAGTAGATATGTATCGATTATTGCCTCGGGACTCGGGTACATGTCCCTGAAGCGTATGGAGTGCGTATATGTGTATATATATATACAGGGTGATTCATAATAGGTGACGCACCCGGCACTGGCGGGTTCAGGGAGGTACCCCGAGTGTAATTGTCAAGGCTTTTTTGTTTCCTTCAAACAGTTTTTGATTGGGAAGCAATCGAATTTGGGCGTTCGAAGGATTGTTGTAGGGCTACAGTCCGCCATGATCGACGACGCCACTCGGCTTTCGATTCCGAGCGCGGGGCACGTAGCAGACGACAAGCGAGGCAGATAGGCATTTGTCTCGCTTGCGCGGACGATATGACGTTTCGCGTATCGTCTGCTAATGCTTTCCGTCACTCTTGGGTGCGCAAGTTCAGAGCGTGTTTGATGCCGCGCGAAACACAAGCGAATGAGCGTGAATTGCCTTTTCGGGTATCCTCACCTGATAGTCGTCGCTCCTTCATCCTTCGTTATTATCTTATTGCGCAATTCAATATCATTCTTTCGTTCCTTATATCTCCTCGATTATACTCATCATCTCTCTCATCCTCCGTACTTTTTCGAATTCTTTCGCTTGTCCGTCCATCCTCTCTCGTTGACTGTTACCAGGAAAATGACTTCAAGATTCAGCCTTCGATTTTGTTGAAACTTGTTTGCATGGTAGAGCATTTGAAACTATCCGTATTTTTTATTTCATCGACGGAAAAAGGGTTTTATGGGGCGAACCCGCCCATTAGAGTGAAGCATGCCGAGGACTGATTTGTTTTTTGAATAACTAAAACTTAACAAAATCATCAAGTACACAATAGTCCTCAAATTTCTAAAGATCGAGCGATTTGTTTTGCGCAATGAAAAAGAAAAACAGCAAAAGCAAAAGGTGAAATTTTATTGCCAAACTCTCAATAATTTGTCGCTCAATTTTCGAAGATTGGATGCTTTCCGGATTCCATTTCTCATTCGACCACTCCGTATAGTATATTACTCGGATTTTTCTCCTACAATAAGTAACGATAAAAGGCGAAACCAGTCCATTGAAAAAAATGAGATCTTGATCTCGCGCGTGAAGTATGATTTTTCCCTTTTCAATACAGATGGATTCAGGAAACCCAAACAGGTGGCGGTTTTTCGTGGTACCTCTTAAGAATACGAGAATACCTGCGTCGTATTAAACGTCGAAATTTGCGCGACTTTTTAAAAGAACTTATTCATTTTATTTGTGGCCATAGCGAGCGAACAATTCGGGCAGTACTGCAGGCTGCGAGTGCGAGGCATTATTTACGAGATAAATTCAATGTAATTGTTGCGTTCGATGTTCCCGCGCGAGTATCAACGTCGTTTGACCGTCCTTGGCAACGCAGGCGTTGCTTCCATCATCGAAATAGCAAACGATTCCCGAGAAGCGACTACCGGCTCGCACCAAGCGATCAAAGATGAAAGCGATGGTCGAAATGGTATATGGAGCTTCAATAGGACAACCCTGAAACCTTTAACTCCAGATCTGTCTCGATTTCTTCCTATTTTGATCCGAGCGAGTGGACAAGTCGTGCGGTGTTGGAAGTCTCAATTACGACAACAGGAACGTTAGTTGCGTGGAAAAGTTGCCATCAACGTTGCCCTGGCCATTTCCTCGCGACTTTGAATGTTTCTCGACCATATTCGTCATACCAGTCGCCGATTTCATCTTCGATAAGGCGAACGATTGCGAATAAGGGGAAGGTGCGTCGTTCAAACGCGGCTCGAGCGACCACCGGCTCGCGTGAAACGCCAAAGATGAAATCGACGTTGCCCTCGACGTTCCCGCAGAACTTTGAACATCGTTCGACCATCCCCGTCACAGCAGACATCGATCATATCTTCGATAAAGCGAAGCATTGCTCGTCAGGGCATGGTGCGTCGTCGAAACGCTGCTCCGAATGGTTTTTAGGGCCTCAATCGGACATTCCTGAATTGATTAAATCAAATTCGTTCTCGAGAAGCAGCCAGAAGATATCGGCACAGGCTATTTTTTGTAGAAGGTGTCCGAAACAACAATTAAGTGTTGTTCTATCTCACTCTCTGCTGATGTATTGAGTCTAATATTTTGGTTTAACTACAAGAGACTTATATCTAATACACATAAAAACGCGTGTGAGAAGGAGCCAGAAGCTGCGTACGAACGAAATAATTTTCGTGATCGAAAGTATACCATACAACGTTAGAGCAGGCTCACCTCTCATCCCTCGACAACGTATTTCTGTCAAATATTGTCTTTTGAAGTCCTGGAGAGTTCTTCTATACATAGAGACGTAGGTGAGAAGTAGCCAAAAGCTTCAGACACACAAAACAAGTTTGTTTTATTCAAGCCCCACCGCACAACAATCGAGCAGTGGTACCTTTCCTCCGTTGACGACGCCTCCTCGCCAGCACGTCTCTGCAGTATTCGAAGGTTGCAGTACACAAAAATATATGAGAAAGAAGTAGCCATGAGCTTGAGTGTCGCGAAATAATTTTTGTCATTGAAGTTGTACCGTAGAACAATCGAGCAGTGTCACCTGTCACCGTTTCATGACCTAATGTTGTCTAATATTTTTGTTACGGTGCCAGAACGTTCTCGAACAATCGAAAACATACGTGAGAAGTAACTAGAAGCTTCAGACACGGGGAATAATTATTGTGAAATTAAACCTGTACCATACAACAATCGAGAAATGTCACCTCTTATAACTGGACAATTTATTGTTGTCCATATTTTTTCTGTTTTATTGTCGTCGTATTTTTTCTGAACGCCTGCAGTGCTCTAGTACGCATACAAAAATATGTACAAAGTGGCCAGAATATTCAGGCACACGCAATTCTTGTTTGCTACGAGGTGCACATTACACCATTTGATATTTGACTCATCTCCTTGTCTGCCGATTTAATGAAACATATTTTTTTTCATCTACTAGAGACTTTTAGAACACGAAAGGACAGATGTCGGAAGGAGCCAGAAACACGACGGTTCAGCAGTCTGACCTCTCATCCCTTGTACACTGATTGTTGTCTAATGATTTATTCAGCATACTAGAGAGTTTCAGGACACATGGAGACAAATGGAAGAATGAGTCAGAAGCGTCAGGAGTACGTAATGTTTTTTTTCTGGAAAGTATTCCATACGACAGTCGAGCAGTGTGATTTTTTATCCCTTGCCGATTCGATGTTGTCCAATATTTGTTTTTGAAATACTGGCCCGTTCTCCTACACATAAAGACGTATGTGAGAAGTAGCCAAAAGCTTCAGACACAGGAAACATTTTTTTAAATTCAAGCCCCACCACACAACATTCGAGCAGTGGTACCTTTTCTCCCTTGATTGTTTCTCATTGTCTAGCACGTCTGTACAGTACTAGAGAGGTACAGAACACACAGAAATATGGCTGAGAAGTAGCCATAAGCTTGAGAGGCGCGAAATATTTTTTTTCGTGGAACTTGTACGGAAGAACAGTCGAGCAGTCCTCTATGCAGCACTTTCCAGAAAAAAAAGTCATTCTCCATTTGTGAAGCTTCTGGCTACTTTTTCCATGTATCTGCATGTGTAGTAAAACTCTCGAGTATGCAAAATAAATCATTAGAAAACGACCAGTCATCAACGGATGAGAGGTCGGGCTGCAGCAACGTCGTATGGTACACTCTCGATCGAAGATATTATTTCGTGCGTCGGAAGTTTCTGCCTCTGTCTGACATTAGTTTTTCGTGTACTATAAGTCGCTAGTAGTTGAAAAAAAAATATTCATCTGTAACCTATGTAAAGTTGGCAACTGACTTTACAGAAAGTAATTTTTTTGTTTTGCATTCGTTTGTACCCGGTTTGTACCCGTTTGTACCGCCTTAAATTTCGTTTCTACCTTAAGGGGGAAAAAAGTACGAGGGTATGGAAAAATGAACCGCAACCCATTTAGAGCTAAGCAATTTTAATAAACGCGACTGAAAAGAAAATCGTTTGTACCGGTTTGTACGGTTAAAAATTTTTTTTCTGAATTTTTTTTTCAAATTTTTTTCTGGAAAAAAAAAATTTTCGATTTTTTTTATTTTTATTTCCGTTCGAACCGACAAGTATATCGTTTGTACCACCTAGAAATTGTTTCTATTCAATCCTATCGGTGAGTACATCGTTTCTACCACCGTGTAATCGTTTGTACCCGTTCGTACTGACGAGTATATCGTTTGTATCACCGAGAAAACGTTTGTACCCGTCTGTACTATCGAGGAATCGTTTGTACCCGTTCGTATCGACGAGTATATCGTTTGTACCACTGAGCAAACGTTTGTACCCGTCTGTACTATCGAGCAATCGTTTGTACCCGTTCGTATCGACAGTATATCGTTTGTACCACCGAGAAATCGTTTGTACCCGTCTGTACTATCGACCAATCGTTTGTACCCATTCGTATCGACGAGTATTTCGTATGTACCACCGAGAAAACGTTTGTACCCGTCTGTACTATCGGGCAATCGTTTGTACCCATACGTACTGACGAGTATATCGTTTGTGCCAACGAGAAAACGCTTGTACCCGTCTGTACTATCGAGCAATCGTTTGTACCCGTTCGTATCGACGAGTATATCGTTTGTACCACCGAGAAATCGTTTGTACCCGTCTGTACTATCGAGCAATCGATTGTACCCGTTCGTATCGACGAGTATATCGTTTGTACCACCGAGAAAACGTTTGTACCCGTCTGTACTATCGAGGAATCGTTTGTACCCATTCGTTCTGACGAGTATATCGTTTGTACCACCGAGAAAACGTTTGTACCCATCTGTACTATCGAGCAATCGTTTGTACCCGTTCGTATCGACGAGTACGTCGTTTCTACCACCGAGGAAACGTTTGTACCCGTCTGTGCTATCGAGCAATCGTTTGTACCCGTTCGTATCGACGAGTATGTCGTTTGTACCACCGAGAGATCGTTTGTACTCATTCGTACCGGCGATTAATCGTTTGTACCCATTCGTACTGACGAGAATATCGTTTGTACCAACGAGAAATTGTTTGTACCTGTCGGTACTATCGAGCAATCGTTTGTACCCGGTCGTACTGTCGAGTATATCGTTTGTACTACTGAGAAAACGTTTGTACCCGTCTGTACTATCGAGCAATCGTTTGTACCCGTTCGTATCGACAGTATATCGTTTGTACCACCGAGAAATCGTTTGTACCCATTGGTATCGACGAGTATGTCGTGTGTACTGGCGATTAATCGTTTATACCCATTCGTACTGTCGAGAATATCGTTTGGACCAACGAGAAATTGTTTGTACCCGTCTGTACTATCGAGCAATCGTTTGTACCCGTTCGTATGAACGAGTACATCGTTTTTATCACCGAGAAATCGTTTGTACCCGTTAGTATCGACGAGAATTTCGTATGTACCAGCGAGAAAACGTTTGCACCCGTCTGTACTATCGAGGAATCGTTTCTACTCATTCGTACTGACGAGTATATCGTTTGTACCACCGACAAATGGTTTGTACCCGTCTGTACTATCGAGAAATCATTTGTACCCGCTCGTATCGACAGTATATCGTTTGTACCACCGAGAAATCGTTTGTACCCGTTGGTAGCGACGAGTATTTCGTATGTACCACGGAAAAAACGTTTGTACCCGTATGTGCTATCGACCAATCGTTTGTACCCGTTGGTATCGACGAGCATATCGTTTGTAACACCGAAAAATGGTTTATACCCGTCTGTACTATCGACCAATCGTTTGTACCCGTCGTTACTATCGAGGAATCGTTTGTACCGGTCTGTAATATCGAGCAATCGTTTGTACCCCCTCGTACTGACAAGTATATCGTTTGTACCACCGACAAAACGTTTGTACCCGTTGGTATCGACGAATATATCGTTTGTACCACCGCGGCAACGTTTCTACCCGTCTGTAATATTGAGGAATCGTTTGTACCCATTCGTACTGACAAGTATATCGTTTGTACCACCGAGAAAACGTTTGTACCCGTCTGTACTATCGAGGAATCGTTTTTACCCATTCGTACTGACAAGTATATCGTTTGTACCACCGAGAAAACGTTTGTACCCGTCTGTACTATCGCGAAATCGTTCGTACCCGTTCGTATTGACGAGTATATCGTTTGTACTTCCGAGGAAACGTTTGTACGCGTCTGTACTATCGAGCAATCGGGTGTACCCGGTCGTATCGACAGTATATGGTTTGTACCCGTTGGTATCGACGAGTATTTCGTATGTACCACCGAGAAAACGTTTGTACCCGTCTCTACTGTCGAGCAATCGTTTGTACCCATTCGTACTGACGATTATGACGTTTGTACCAGCTCGATAGTACCGACGGGTACAAACAATTTCTCGTTGGTACATACGATATTCTCGTCAGTACGAATGGGTACAAAGGATTAATCGCCGGTACGAATGAGTACAAACGATCTCTCGGTGGTACAAACGACATACTCGTCGATACCAACGGGTACAAACGATTTCTCGGTGGTACAAACGATATACTGTCGATACGAACGGGTACAAACGATTGCTCGATAGTACAGACGGGTACAAACGTTTCCTCGGTGGTAGAAACGACGTACTCGTCGATACGAACGGGTACAAACGATTAATCGCCGGTACGAATGAATACAAACGATCTCTCGGTGGTACAAACGACATACTCGTCGATACGAACAGGTACAAACGATTGCTTGATAGTACAGATGGGTACAAACGTTTGCTCGGTGGTACAAACGAAATACTCGTCGATACGAATCGGTACAAGCGATTGCTCGATAGTACAGACGGGAACAAACGATTTCTCGGTGGTACAAACGATATACTCGTCGATACGAACGGGTACAAACGATTGCTCGATAGTAGAGACGGGTACCAACGGTTTCTCGTTGGTACAAACGATATACTCGACAGTACGAATGGGAACAAGCGATTGCCCGATAGTACAGACGGGTACAAACGTTTTCTCGATGGTACATACGAAATACTCGTTGATACGAATGGGTACAAACGATTGGTCGATAGTACAGACGGGTACAAACAATTTCTCGTTGGTACAAACGATATTCTCGTCAGTACGAATGGGTACAAACGATTGGTCGATAGTACAGACGGGTACAAACGATTTCTCGGTGGTACAAACGATATACCCGTCGATACGAACGGGTACAAACGATTGCTCGATAATACAGACGGGTACAAACGTTTTCTCGTTGGTACAAATGATATTCTCGTCAGTACGAATGGGTTCAAACGATTAATCGCCGGTACGAATGAGTACAAACGATCTCTCGGTGGTACAAACGACATACTCGTCGATACGAACGGGTACAAACGATTGCTCGATAGTACAGACGGGTACAAACGTTTCCTCAGTGGTACAAACGATGTACTCGTCGATACGAACGGGTGCAAACGATTGCTCGATAGTACAGATGGGTACAAACGTTTTCTCCGTGGTACAAACGATATACTCGTCAGAACGAATGGGTACAAACGATTCCTCGATAGTACAGACGGGTACAAACGTTTTCTCGGTGGTACAAACGATATACTCGTCGATACGAACGGGTACAATCGATTGCTCGATAGTACAGACGGGTACAAACGATTTCTCGGTGGTACAAACGATATACTCGTCGATACGAACGGGTACAAACGATTGCTCGATAATACAGACGGGTACAAACGTTTTCTCGTTGGTACAAATGATATACTCGTCAGTAAGAATGGGTACAACGATTGCTCGATAGTACAGACGGATACAAGCGTTTTCTCTATGGTACATACAAAATACTCGTCGATACGAACGGGTACAAACGATTGCTCGATAGTACAGACGGGTACAAACAATTTCTCGTTGGTACAAACGATATTCTCGTCAGTACGAATGGGTACAAACGATTAATCGCCGGTACGAATGAATACAAACGATCTCTCGGTGGTACACACGACATACTCGTCGATACGAACGGGTACAAACGATTGCTCGATAGTACAGACGGGTACAAACGTTTCCTCGGTGGTACAAACGATGTACTTGTCGATACGAACGGGTACAAACGATTGCTCGATAGTACAGATGGGTACCAACGTTTTCTCCGTGGTACAAGCGATATACTCGTCAGAACGAATGGGTACAAACGATTCCTCGATAGTTCAGACAAACAGAAACGTTTTCTCGGTGGTACAAACGATATACTCGTCGATACGAACGGGTACAATCGATTGCTCGATAGTACAGACGGGTACAAACGATTTCTCGGTGGTACAAACGATATACTCGTCGATACGAACGGGTACAAACGATTGCTCGATAGTACAGACGGGTACAAACGTTTTCTCGTCGGTACAAACGATATACTCGTCAGTACGAATGGGTACAAACGATTGCCCGATAGTACAGACGGGTACAAACGTTTCCTCGGTGGTGCATACGAAATACTCGTCGATACGAATGGGTACAAACGATTTCTCGGTGGTACAAACGATATACTCGTCGATACGAACGGGTACAAACGATTGTTCGATAATACAGACGGGTACAAACGTTTTCTCGTTGGTACAAATGATATACTCGTCAGTACGAATGGGTACAAACGATTGCTCGATAGTACAGACGGGTACAAACGTTTTCTCGGTGGTACATACGAAAAACTCGTCGATACCAACGGGTACAAACGATTGCTCGATAGTACAGACGGGTACAAACAATTTCTCGCTGGTACAAACGATATTCTCGTCAGTACGAATGGGTACAAACGATTAATCGCCGGTACGAATGAGTACAAACGATTTCTCGGTGGTACAAACGATATACTCGTCGATACGAACGGGTACAAACGATTGCTCGATAATACAGACGGGTACAAACATGTACTCGTTGGTACAAATGATATACTCGTCAGTACGAATGGGTCCAAACGATTGCTCGATAGTACAGACGGGTACAAACGTTTTCTCGGTGGTACATACGAAATACTCGTCGATACCAACGGGTACAAACGATTTCTCTTTTCAGTCGCGTTTATTAAAATTGCTTAGCTCTAAATGGGTTGCGGTTCATCTTTTCATACCCTCGTACTTTTTTCCCCCTTAAGGTACAAACGAAATTTAAGACGGTACAAACGGGTACAAACCGAGTACAAACGAATGCAAAAAAAAAAAATTACTTTCTGTAAAGTCAGTTGCCAACTTCACATAGGTTCATCTGTATAAATCGACAGCGAAGGAGATGGACAAAAAATCAAATGTTCTAATGTCCATCTAGTAGATAAAAAAAAAATTACGTGTGCCCGAATATTCTGGCCACTTTTTACATCTGTTTGTATGCGTACTAGAACTCTCGAGGAATTTAGATAAAATATGGGACAACAATAAATGGCCCAGCCATGAAAGGTGGGACTTCTCGATTGTTGCATGGTACAGACTTAATAAAAAAAGGTGATTTCCCGTGTCTGAAGCTTATTGTCACATCTCACATATGTTTTTATATGTACGAGAACTTTCTCGAACTGTAAGGAAAATATTGGACAACAATAAGTCATCGTGAGGTGAAAAGTGACATTGCCCATGAAAAAATTGCCGACACGAACAATACGGCCGATGTGCGGCCCAGTACTGGCTAACCGATTGTTGGCAACGAATGTTGGCCCAACATTGAACCAACGGTACTGCCATCTTTCAGTCGACCCTCTTTTCGGAGCCCGGCATCCGGCATCAAGCCGATGTGGGGACAGTACCGGTTAACGACCTAGGGCCGACTGTTGGCATAGACGAAGAAGCCGACCGTGGGCCAATACTGTCTGCCGTTAAGTGTCCTGCGTTCATTTCTAATCCCGGCAACCGGTACTATACAAATGTCGGGCCAGTATCGGCTGTCGCGGAAAGCCGACTGTTGGGGTGGTCTACTGGAGCCGATCATGGGCTAATACTGTTCGCCAATAACTGTCCTACGTTCATACGTAATCTCGGCATACCGCAATATGCCAATGTCGGGACAGTATCGACTAACGACGAAGAACCGACTGTTCGCGTAAATCGGTTGATCCAATCACGAGCCGGCATCACTCCCCATTACGTGTCTTATGAATTGCTCGCCAGTCGCCCTGCAGGGTCGTATCGATGCAGACCGCGAACAAAGAGTACCGTCCATCGTCGCTTTTTCGTGCAACAGTAATTATTTCCCTTATGCACCTACCGTATTCTCAATATGAATAAACAAAAGAGATATGACAAACTGAAAACAGTGCGAAAACAATTGTGTTGGCATGAACTGTTATTGAAGCACGAAAAATGTGTCATGAATCAAGAGTCATGTTTGACAGAGAAAAAAATCCTCGAAAATAATGTTAAAAAAGCGGAGTGTGAGAACACTCTTGAGTATGTGGACGAAATTATTGAACACGGGAACGATAAAAATGATGAAAATGAACGAAAAAATTGTAACACGAGTGACCGATAATGCCCTGAGTTGTATCGGTCGATACTCGGGGCATTATCGTACCACTGTTGGTTATGGACTGGACCAAAGTTGGTACGATATTGGCTTCAACTTGGGCGAATGTTGGCACAGGCGTCGGGCCGCTCTTAATACCAACGATGGCATAGCCTTGGGCCGACCTTGGCACGAGCATCAGCACCAACGCTGGTACGATATTGGCTGTAACTTGGGCCAACCTTGGTACTACTGTCGGGCCGGTGTCGAGTCCAACGTCGGTACGATATCGGTAGCCAGCCTTGGCCCGAGGATATCATTCCGACAACGGTCCATTAATGGACCGACATTCATGCCAGAGAACGGCCAACCATACAAGAGAGTTGGCGCACTACTGGGCCAATGTCGGACCAGTTGTACATTTTTTCATGGGTGCTCGATTGTTTAACCATACTACTTCTATGGAGAAAAAAAATCACTCCTCTCAAGCTTATGGCAACTTCTCAGCCATCTTTCTGTGCGTACGGTAACTCTCTAGTACTGTAAAGACGTGCTAGACAACGAGAAGCCATCAAAGGAGAAAAGGGACCACTGCTCGATTGTTGTGCTGTGGGGCTTGAATAAAAAAATTGTTTCGTGTGTCCGAAGTTTTTGCCTCCTTCTGACATCTGTTCTTTATTGTTCTAAGATTCTCTAGTAGTTGAAAAAAAATATCAGTCTCAATAGATCGGCAGGCAGGAAGATAGAACAAGAATCGAATGTTGTGTGTTACAGGATTAGTAAAAAAAATCGACTTCCCGTGTCTGAAGCTTCTATTTACTTCTCGCATATGTGTTTATATGTCCGAGAGCTTGGTCGTACTGTAAAAAAAATTAGACAACAATAGGTCATCAAGGGATGACAGGTGACGCTGCTCGATTGTCCTACCTCTCAAGCTTATGGCTACTTCTGAACGATCTTTGTGTGTGTACTGGAACTCTCTAGTACTGTCAAGAGGTGCTAGACAACGACAAGTAATCAAGGGAAGGAAGGCACCACTGCTCGCTTGTTGTGGGGTGGAGCTTGAATAAAAAAAATTGTTTCGTGTGGCTGAAGCTTTTGGCTACTTCTCACATACGTCTTTGTCTGCAGGAGTACTCGCCAGTGTTTCAAAAACAAATATTGGACAACAATGAATCGGCAAGGGATGAGAAATTACACTGCGCGGACTGTTGTATGGAATACTTCTCAGAATAAAATCACTTTCTACTTCTGAAGCTTCTGGTTATCGCTTCCATGTGCCGTCATGTGTACTGAAACTCTCCCGTACGCTAAATAAATCATTAGACAACAATCAGTCGACAGGGGATGAGAGGTCGGACTGCTGTAACGTCGTGTGATAGCCTTCCGATCAAAAAAATTATTTCGTGCAACCGAAGTTTCCTGCTCCATCTGACATCGGTTCTTTCGTATTCTGAAAGTCTCTAGTAGTTGAAAAAAAAAAATTAGTCAATAAATCGGCTGAGAGGGAGATAGAACAAGAATGGAATGTTGTATGGTACTGGTTTAATTTAAAAAAACAAAACGATTTCCCGTGCCGGAAGCTTCTCGTTACTTCTCACATATGTACTTATATGTACGAGGTCTTCCTCGTACGATAAGAAAATATTAGACAACAATAAGTCGTCAAGGGACGACGGGTGACACTGCTCGATTATTCGACCGTACAACTTCCCTGAAAAAAGTTATTTCGCGCCTCTCAAACTTATGGCTACTTCTCAGCCATCTTTCTGTGCATACTGTAACACTCCAGTACTGTAAAGAAGTGCTAGGCGACGAGAAGCGATGCTGGGGGGGGGGGGGGGAAAGGAACCACTGCTCGATTGTCGTGTGGTGGAGCTTAAATTAAAAATATCGTTCCGTGTGTCTGAAGCTTTTGACTACATAGCGTATACGTCTCCATGTGCAGGAGAACTCGCCAGTATTTCAAGAACCAATATTGGCCAACAATGAAGCGACGAGAGATGAGAAATCACACTGCTCGACTGTTCATGGAACACTTTACAGAAAAAAATTATTCGTGATGTCTGAAGCGCCTGGCTTCTTCCTTCATATGTCTGTATGTATACTGAAACTCTACCGTATGCTAAATAAATCATTAGAACGAAACCAGTCATCAATGGATGAGAGATCAGGCTGCTGCAACGTCGTATGGTATACTTTCGATCAAAAATATTATTACGTGCGTCCGAAGTTTCTGGCTCCGTCCGAAATTAGTACTGTAGTGTACTAAAAGTTGCTAGAAGATGGAAAAAAAATATTAGTCTTCATAAATCGCCAGAGAAGGAGGTAGATCAAAAATCAAATGTTGCAATGTACACGTCGTAGCAAAAAAATTCCGTGTGTCCGAATATTCTTGCCACTTTTTACATTTGTTTGTATGCGTACTAGAACTGTCCGGGAACTCGGAAAAAAAATACTGGACAACAATAAATGGTCCAGGCATGTGAGGTGGGACTTCTGGATTGTTGCATGGTGCAGATTTAATTAAAAAATATGATTTCCCGTATTTGAAGCTTCTACTTACTTCTCACATATGTTTTTATAAGCACGAGAGCATTCTCGTACTGTAAAAAAAATATGAGACGACAATAAGTCATCAAGGGGTGAGAGGTGACACTGCTCGATTGTTCTATCGTACAACTTCTATGAAAAAGAAATAAAAAATTTCGCTCCTCTCAAGCTCATGGCAACTTCTCAGCCATCTTTCTGTGTGTACGGTACTTCTCCGGTACTGTAAAAACGTGCTAGATAGCGAGAAGTCATGAAGGGAGGAAAGGTACCGCTGCTCGAATATTGTGTGGTGGAGCTTGAATAAAAATAATTGTTTCGTATGTCCGAAGCTTTCGGCTACTTCTCACATACGTCTTTATGGGTAAGAGAATTCGCCAGCATTTCAAAAACACATCTTGGACAACAATGAATCGACAAGGGATGAGAAATCACACTGCTCCACTGTTCGATGGCACACTTTTTCAGAAAAAATCTATCTCCATTTCTGAAGCTCCTGGCCACTTCTTTCAAATGTCTTTATGTGTACTGAAACTCTCCAGTAAGCTAAATAAATCATTAGAGCAAGACCGGGCATCAATGGATGAGAGGTCAGGCAGCTGTAATGTCTTGTGGTACACTTTCGATTAAAAATATTATTTCGTGCGTCCGAAGTTTTTGGCTCCGTCCGACATTAGTTCTGTGGTGTAATAATAGTTGCTAGTAGTTGAAAAAAATATTGGTTTCAATAAATCGGCAGAAATGGAGATAGATGAAAAATCAAGTGGTGTTTTGTACACTGCGTAGCAAAAAAAAACGCGCGTGCCCGAATATTCTGCCGACTTTTTACATCCATTTGTATGCGTACTAGAACTCTCGAGGAATTCAGAAAAAATCTCGACAACAGTACATTGTCCAGGCATGAGACTTCTCGATTGTCCCATGGTACAGGTTTAATAAAAAAATTATTTCCCGCGTCTAAAGCTTATAGTTACTTCACACATACAGGGTGACTTTTATGAGGTGGGCATGCGTTTTTTAAAGGTCTTGCGCGGTAATTTTGCGACTGAAAAAAATATGACTTTTAATGCTTTTTCAAGCTCTCTTTGAAAAAAAATATACCGTATTTTTGTCATGAACAGTATTTGGCAGAGAAAATAGTGTATTCTGCGAAAAAATGAAAATTCCATTTCGCGTGCAGGAGAATAAAGGCTGGAAAATTCCGAATACGGAACACTCCCGAAAAAGTTTATTTGAGGCCCGCATCATGGAGAAAAAATTATCAAACATACAATTTAAAGTCGATGGATCGGCACTTAATCAGTGGAACAAATGAGCCAAATCAGACACGAGCGCGCTATAGGGAGTGCTAGTCTGCTGACGTCACAGCTGCAACTTCCGAATGCTCGGCTGTCACAGGATGTTGGTGTTATGACACGCGGTCGAACAGCGGGATCTGAATGTTTCCCTATCCGAGAACGTTATTGAAATGAATGTCAATTTTGAAAATGTTCGAGGACTCGCTAATAAGTTTGAGAATAAATAATTCTAGCAATCCATTTTAAAGTAATTTGGCGTGAAATTATTATTTTTTACCGAATACTACGGGTATTTCTGTTTTGTAATGTTGCATAAATTATCTGAACATTCTGTAGTTACAGCATTTTACGATAATTTATGAAACAGTCAAAATACCCGTAGTATTTTTTGAAAAGTAATAATTTCACGAGAAATTATTTTAAAATGTAATGTTAGGATTATTCATTGCAAAAGTTGTTAGCGAATCGCATATGACGTAAAATATTATTTGCGGAGCATGAAATCGTCGAACAATTTCGAAACGGACATGATTTTCAATAAAGTTCACAATCTATCGATTAAGTTCAATCGGTTATCTTAACCCTCAATCCGTGAAGGTATGTGAGGCACCTTCCTCCCGTGAACGTGGCTCGTTTTCGGTTCTGCACCACCAAACCAACAATTTTCAATGAAAAACATCTGAAAAAATGAATGGTCAATCTTTAAACCGCACTTCTCAAGGGAAAATAGGATTCTTTTCTCCCTTATGTTTAATATTTTTGTAAAATAAATATTAAGCAGCCTGCGAAGAAAATGATTTTGGGCAGAACGAAAATGACCCAGGTTCGCAAAATCCGGGTTAGAATTCTCCACTCAATCGGTCATATTCGCTCGACAAGTCTGACGATAGTGCGAGACCGACGGTAGGAGCATTGTTTATTTAACAAAGATCAGATCGGTGCTCGGAATGGGTCTCGCGGCCTCGATCGGACATTCCCGATATTACTGCCCCGAAGTCGTCTCCGATTTTATCTTCCGGTCAGATTCGCTCGACAAGTCTGACGATGTTGCGAGAACGACGGTAGGAGCTTTGTTTATTTAACAAAGATAAAATCGGTGCTCGGAATGGTTCTCGCGGCCTCGATCGGACATTCCCGATATTACTGCCCCGAGGGCTTCTCCGATTTTATCTTACTTCCGGTCAGATTCGCTCGACAAGTCTGACGATGGTGCGAGAACGACGATAGGAGTTTTGTTTATTTAACAAAGATAAAATCGGTGCTCGGAATGGTTCTCGCGGCCTCGATCGTACATGCCCAATATTACTGCCCCGAATTCGTCTCCGATTTGATCTTACGTCCGGTCGGATTCGCTCGACAAGTCTAACGATGGTGCGAGAACGACGGTAGGAGCTTTGTTTATTTGACAAAAATAAAATCGGTGCTCGGAATGGTTCTCGCGGCCTCGATCGGACATTCCTGATATTACTGCCCCGAAGTCGTCTCCGATTTTATCTAACTTCCGGTCAGATTCGCTCGACAAGTCTGACGATGTTGCGAGAACGACGGTAGGAGCATTGTTTATTTAATGAAGATAAAATCAGTGCTCGTAATGGTTCTCGGGGCCTCGATCGGGCATTCCCGATATTACTGCCCCGAAGTCTTCACCGATTTCATCTTACTTCCGGTCAGGTTTACGCGACAAGTCTGACGATGGTGCGAGAACGACGGTAGGAGCATTGTTTATTTAACAAAGATAAAATCGGTGCTCGGAATGGTTCTCGCGGCCTCGATCGGACATGCCCAATATTACTGCAGCGAATTCGCCTCCGATTTGATCTTACTTCCGGTCAGATTTGCTCGACAAGTCTGACGATGGTGCGAGAACGACGGTAGGAGCTTTGTTTATTTAACAAAGATAAAATCGGTGCTCGGAATGGTTCTCGGGGCCTCGACCGGACATTCGCGATATTACTGCCCCGAAGTAGTCTCCGATTTCATCTTACTTTGGGTCAGATTCGCTCGACAAGTCTGACGATGGTTCGAGAACGACGGTAGGAGCTTTGTTAATTTAACAAAGATAAGATCGGTGCTCGGAACGGTTCTCGGGGCCTCGATCGGACATTCCCGATATTACTGCCCCGAATTCGTCTCCGATTTTATGTTACTTCCGGTCAGACTGGCCGACAAGTCTGACGATGGTGCAAGAACGACGGTAGGAGCATTGTTTATCTAACAAAGATAAAATCGTTACTCGGAATCGTTCTCGGGGCCTCGATCGGACATTCCCGATATTACTGCCCCAAAGTCGTCTTCGATTTTATCTTACTTCCGGTCAGATTCGCTCGACGAGTCCGACGATGGTTCGAGAACGACAGTAGGAGCTTTGTTTATTTAACAAAGATAAAATCGGTGCTCGGAATGGTTCTCGCGGCCTCGATCGGACATGCCCAATATTACTGTCCCGAATTCGTCTCCAATTTTATCTTACTTCCGGTCAGATTCGGCCGACTTACGAGAACGTGGTACGAGAACTTTGTGGTACCGTAAAAAAAATATTAAACAACAATAGATCCTCGTGGGTGGACAGGTGACACTGCTCGATTGTACTACCGTACAACTTCATTGAAAAAAATTATTTCGCGCCTCTCAAGCTTATGGCTAGTTCTCTGTCATCTTTCTGTGTGTACTGTAACTCTCGAGCACTGTAGGGAAGTGCTAGACACGGAGAAGTCATGAAGGGAGGAAGGGTACCACGGCTCGAGCGTTGTGTGGTGGGGCTAGAGAAAAAAAATCGTGTGTCTGAAGCTTTTGGCGACTTCTCACATACATCTTGATGCGTAGGAAAACTCGCCAGCATTTGTAAAACAAATATTGGACAACATTGAATCGGCAAGAGATGAGAAATCACACTGCTGGACTGGTGTATTGGATACTTTGCAGAAAAAAATCATTCTCTAATTCTGAAGTTTCTGGCTACTTCTTCCATATGTCTCCATGTGTACTGAAACTGTCTAGTACGCGAAATAAATTATTAGACAACAATCAGTCAACACGGGATGAGAGGTCAGATTGGTGTCCGGCCGTGTGATGCACTTCCGATCAAAAAATCTATTTCGTGCGTCCGAAGTGTTTGGCTCCTTCTGACATCTATTCTTTCCTCTTCTAAAATTGTCTACTAGTTGAAAACAAATACCAGTCTCAATAAATCGGCAGAGAGGGAGCTAGAACAAGAATCGAATGTTTACGATACAGGTTTAGTTAAAAAAAATCGATTTCCCGTGTCTGAAGCTTCTAGTTGCTTCTCACATATGTTTTTATATCTGTGAGACGTTCCTCGTACTGTACAAAACATATTAGACAACAATAGGTCATCAAGGGATGACAGGTGATACTGCTCGATTGTTGTACCGTACAACTCCCATGAAAAAAATTCTTTCGCGCCTTCCAAGCTCATGGCTACTTCTGAACGATCTGTATGTGTGTACTGTAACTCTCCAGTACTGTAAAAAGGTGCTATACAACGAGAAGTGATCAAGGGAAGGAAGGTACCGTTGCCCGATTGTTGTGTGGTGGAGCTTGAATAAAAAAAATTGTTTCGAGTGTCTGAAGCTTTTGGCTACTTCTCCCATACTGTGTAGGAGAACTCGCCAGCATTTCTGAAACAAATATTGGACATCAATGAATCGGCAAGGGATGAGAAATCACACTGCTCGATTGTTCTATGGAGCACTTTCCAGAAAAAAATCATTCTCGATTTCTAAACCTTCTGGCTACATCTATATTGAGTCTTCAGGTGTACTGAATTTCTCCAGTATACTAAATAAATCACCAGAACAAGACCAGTCATCAATCGATGAGAGGTCAGGCTGCTGTAACGTCGTATGGTACACTTTCGATTTAAAATATTCTTTCGTGCGTCCGACATTACTTCTTTCGTGTACTAAAAGTCGGTAGTAGTTGAAAAACAATTATTAGCCCCAATAGATCAGCAGAGAAGTAGATAGAGCAAACATCAAATGCAGTATTGTTCACCTCGTAGCAAAAAAAAAATAATTGGTCTGCCTAAATATTCTGCCGACTTTTTACATCCATTTGCATGCTCTCAAGGAATTCAGAAAAATTTCTGAACATCAATAAATTGTCCAGGCATGAGAGGTGAGACTTCTCGATTGTCGCATGGTACAGGATTAATAAAAGAAATGATTTCCCGTGTCTGAAACGTCTAGTTACTTCTAGCATGTGTTTTTGTATGTACGAGAACTTTGTGGTACCGTAAAAAAGAAATTAGAAAACAATATGTTATCGAGGGTTGACAGGTGATACTGCTCGATTGTTCTACCGTGCAACTTTATGAAAAAAATCATTTCGCGCTTCTCAAGCTTATAGCTACTTCTCTGTTATCTTTCTATGTGTACTGTGTGTAACTCTCTAGTACTGTAGAGCCGTGCTAGACAACGAGACGTCGTCAAGGGAGGAAAGGTACCGCTGCTCGGTTGTTGTGTGGCAGGGGTTCAATGAAAAAAACATTTCGTGTGTCTTAAGCTTTTGGCTCCTTCTCACATACGTCTTTATGTGTAGGAGAACTCGCGAGTATTTCAAGACCAAATATTGGACAACCATGAATCGCCAAGTGATGAGAAATTACACCGATTGACTGTTGTGCGGAAGATTTTTCAGAAAAAAATCACTCTCTATTCCTGAAGCTTCTGGCTGTTTCTTCCATGTGTCGTCATATATATTGAAACTCTCTAGTGCGCTAAATAAATCATTAGACAACAATCGGTCAACAAGGGATGAGAGGTCAGACTGCTGTACCGTCGTGTGATACACTTCCGATCAAAATAATTATTTCGTGCGACCGTATTTTTTGTCTCCTTCTGAAATCGGTTCTCTCGAGTTCTAAAAGTCTCTAGTAGTTGAAAAAAAACATTAGTCTCAATAAATTGGTAGAGAGGGAGATAGAACAAGAATCGCTTGTTGTATGGTACAGGTTTAATAAAAGAAACGATTTTCCGTGTCTGAAGCTGCTAGTTACTTCTCACATATGTATTTATATGGACGAGATCTTCCGCGTACTGTAAAAAAATATTAGACGACATTAAGTTCTACCGTACAACATCCATAAAAAAATTATTTCGGGCCTCTCAAACTCATGACTACTTCTCAGCCAATTTTTTGTGTACACTGCAAATCTCCAGCACTGTAAGTATTAGGAAGTGCCAGCCAACGAGACGTGTATCTGTGTATACTGCAACTCTCCGGCTCTGTAAGTATTAGCAAGTGCTAGGCAACGAGACGTGATCAAGAGAAGAATTCGACATATTTTCGAGGCTAGATCAGTTTTAGTGGCCGAGCGTCGAGCAGGTGCGAATGCTCGGGCAGACCCGAGCGCGCGCGCTTCGCCCCTTCATGCTGGAAACTTTTACTGGAATCTTACATAGCAATCCTTACGGGGACGAGTGCACAATGACGAAAAATGAGCGTGTTGGGCACGTGCAAAAGCGTATGTGTACTCGTTTACGGAATAAAAGAAAAACCGAGAAACTTGGAAGAAAGTAGGGGCTAACGGAGAGTGTCATTAAGAAATTGACGATTTACTACGGTCTGTCAATTCGTCGAAAGATGAACTCAGTAGAAGGTATGAAGAGAGCTATTATGGCAACATTAGACCATTATTGTTCCACCGATAAAAATCCTCGGCATGAAAATTGTCCAGGAGGCGCGGAGAGTTGGGGCGAATGGCGCAAGGCTGAAGTGGCGAATAATCTGGCATCTTTCAAACACCCGCCAAGATTAATTAATGACAATGTAGAGAAGCACATTCGTCCAATTTACGAAGATCTTTCAAATGACGATTTATTGACGCGGTGCTTAGGCGGACACACTCTAAATTCGATCGAATCGTTCAATTCGATTGTGTGGCGCCTAAATCCGAAACACGTAAATTCCGGCTATAAAATCGTCGAAATAGCAGCAAATATGGCTACAGGCATTTTCAACGAGGGTTATTCAGCTGTGCTTTCTACCATGCAGCTCCTCAATATTGTCATAGGGCAGCAGTGCAAAAATGTTGCTGACACCGTCGATGCTGAGCGCATAACGCGGGAGAACCGGCGCGCATCATTTTCCAGCAAGGAGGCTCGTACAGCTCGAAGATCGGAAACCCTCCGCCAAAACGAGTTTTTTGAAGAAGAGGTAGGATTATTGTATGGCCCGGGGATAGCTGATTAACATCTAATTCGTGTAAGTATCCAGAAACTTATATTATTTTCGACCGAAAACTTTAAAGCCCGTTTTCTCGAGTTTTCATTTTCACAAGTTTTAGAAAACGGTGCCGGCAATAGCAAAAACAATATATGTTCGATCGAAAAAAATCAAAGTGATCTAGCTTCAGTATTAAATTATCTTCTATTTGAACTAAAAAAGTTGGACAAAAGTACTATTTAAATTACTTGTTTTGCAACTTAAAGTGATTTTTTTTTTTTCAAAAAGGTGAATTTTTTTTTCAAACTTCGAAAAAATTCGGAATTTCATCATTTCTTCGGTATATTTTTAGTTCATTTAGAGAAGGAATTTATAAAAACTAAAAAAAAAATTGGTTCGACTGTTTCAGATACATCGCACGACCTCCATCACCGGCACCGATTTACAAGTGCAGACTCCAGGCGCCCCAGAAAAATCGTTACAACTTTGAAAAATGTCAATATTTGCTATTAATAAAAATTTTTTTTCAAAGCTTGAATATAATACACTATCGTCTCAAAATTTCGTTTACCGCAATCATTTCCTTCCCTTTCAAAAAAATTGCTGAAAAAACACCTTTTTTCGGCTTCTAAAGCAGACTACTTCCTTAAAAGTATCGTTTCGTGTGTCGGAAGCTTCTGGCTACATCTCATATACGGCTTTATGTGCAGGAGAAGTCGCCAGTATTTCAAAAACAAATATTGGACAACAATGAAGCGGCCAGGGATCAGAAATTACACTGCTGGACTCGTCTATGGAACACTTTCCAGAAAAAAATTAATCTCGATTTCTGAAGCTCCTGGCTACTTCTGTATTGAGTCTTTATGTGTACTGAATCTCTCCAGTATGATAAATAAATCATTAGAACAAAACCAGTCGTCAATGGATGAGAGGTCAGGCTGCTGGAACGGCATATGGTACACTTTCGATCAAAAATATTATTTCGTGCGTCCGAAGTTTCTGGATCCGCCTGACATTAGTTGTTTCGTGTACCAAAGGTCGCTAGTCGTTGAAATAAAAAATGTTACTCTCCATAAATTGGCAGAGAACGAGATAGATCACAATTCAAATGTTGTAGTGTACACTTCGTAGCAAAAAAAAAAAAAAAAAATTTCGGCTGCCCGAATATTCTTGCCACTTTTTACACCTGTTTGTATGCGTACTAGATTTTTCCAGGGATTCAGAAAAAATAGTGGACAACAATAAACGGTGCAGGCATGAGAGGTGGGACTTCTCGACTGTTGCAAGGTGCAGATTTAATAAGAAAAAAATATATGATTTCCCATATCTGAATTCTCTAATTACTTCTCGCGTATGCTTTTATATGTACGAGTACTTTTTGGCACTGTAAAAAAAATATTAGACGACAATAAGTTATCACGGGGTAACAGGTGACACTACTCTATGGTCCTGCCGTACGACCCTAATGAAAAAAATTCTTTCGCCCCTCTCAAGCTTATGGCTAGTTCTCTGTCATCTTTCTGTATGTATTGTACGTAACTCTCTAGTACTCTAGAGATGTGCTAGGCAACCAGAAGTCGTCAGGGGAGGAACGGTACCGCTGCTCGGCTGATGTGTGGTGCGGCATGAATTAAAGAAAAAAATTCCTTTGTCTGAAGCGTTTGGCTACTTCTTAAATACGTCTTTATGTGTAAGAGAACTCGCCAGTATTTCGAAAACAAATATTGGACAACAGTGAATCGGCAAGGGATGAGAAATAACACTCCTCGGCTGTTGTATGGGATACTTTTCAGAAAAAAATTGTTCTCTCTTTCTGAAGCTCCTGACTACTTCTTCCATATGTCTCCATGTGTACTGAAACTCTCTAGTACGCTACATAAATTATTAGAAAACAATCTGTCAAGAAGGGATGACAGGTCAGACTGGTGTACCGTCGTTTGATACACATCCGATCAAAAAAATTATTTCGTGCGTCCGAAGTTTTTTGCTCCTTCTGACATCGGTTCTTTCGTGTTTTAGAAGTCTCTAGTAGTTGAAAAATAATATTAGTCTCAATTAGTCGACAGAGAGGGAGATAGAACAAGAATCGAATGTTGTATGGTACAGGTTAAATAAAAAAAAATCGATTTCCCATGTCTGAAGCTTCTAGTTATTTCTCACATATGTTTTTACATGTACAATACCTTTCTCGTACTGTAAAATAGAAATTAGACAACAATAAGACATCAAACGATGGCACGTGACACTGCTCGATTGTTGTACCGTACAACATCCATGAAAAAAAAAATGTCGCGCCTCTCAAGCTTATGGCTACTTCTTAGCTATCTTTCTGTGTGTTCTGTAACTGTCCAGTACTGTGGAAAAGTTCTAGACAGCGAGAAGTGATCAAGGGAATGAAGGTACCACTGACCGATGGTTGTGTGGTGGAGTTTGAATGAAAAAAATTGTTTCGTGTGTCTAAAGCTTTAGGCTACTTCTCATATACGTCTTTATGTGTAGCAGCACTCGCCAGTCTTTCAAAAACAAATATTGGACAACAATGAAGCGGCGAGTGATGCGATGTCACACTCCTCGACTGTTCTATAGAACACTTTCCAGAAAAAAATCATTCGCGATTTCTGAAGCTTCTGGCTACTTCTTCCATGTGTCTTTATGTGTACTGAAACTCTCTAGTACGTTAAATAAATCATTAGAACAATTCCAATCAATGGATGGGAGGTCGGGCTGCCGTAACGTCGTATACTATACCTTCGATGAAAAATATTATATCGTGCGTCCGAAGTTTCCGGGCCCGTCTGGGTCTAGTACTTTTGTGTACTAAACGTCGCTAGCAGTTGAAATAAAATATTAGTTTCAATAAATTGGCAGAGAAGGAGATAGATGAAAAATCAAATGTCGTATTGTACACCACGTAGCAAAAAAAAATCGTGTACCTGAATATTCTTCCGACTTTTTAGATCTATTCGTATGCGTACGAGAACATTCCAGAAATTCAGAAACAATACTGGACAGCAATTAATTGTCCAGGCATGAGAGGTGAGACTTCTCAATTGTTGCATGGTACAGGTCTAATAAAAAAAAATGATTTCCCGTGTCTGAAGCTTCTACTTACTTCTCACATATGTTTTCATATGTACGAGAACTTCGTGGTACCGTAAAAAATATATTAGACAACAATAGGTCATCACGGGATGACAGGTGACACTGCTCGATTGTTCTACCATACGACTTCCAGGGAAAAAATTATTTCGCGCCTCTCAAGCTCATGGCCACTTCTCACCCATCTTTCTTCGTGTACTCTTACTCTCCAGTACTATAAAGAAGTTCTCGACAACGAGAAGTGATCAAGGGAGGCAAGGTACCACTGCTCGATTGTTGTGTGGTGGAGCTTGAATAAAAAAAATGGTTTCTTGTGTCTGAAGCTTCTGGCTACTTCTCACATACGTCTTGACGTGTAAGAGAACTAGCAGGTATTTCAAAAACGAATATTGGACAACACTGAATCAGCGAGAGATGAAAAATCACACTGCCCGAGTGTTGTATGAAACACTTTCCGGAAAAAAAAGTATTGTAAAATATTGCAAATAAATTACAATACTTTACTTAACATAATAATTTTAAAATTATTGACACTATAAGTTAATTTTAAATATTCCTAACACGACGCACCGATTTGATTTCTCTTGACACGTCACTGCCGTAAGGATCTTTCTCCCCCGATTCGCAAAATAAAGACACTAAGAAGCCTCACGAAATCAAGACACCACTCAGTTTCTCTCGAACTCTCTGTGATCACACATCTCAATATGTAACTGAGAAATGTGAATGTCGAGTTTCTGTTTATCTTGGAAGAATTAAAATCTCAAACTCAATAAGTAATCAACACAGTCACTTGATACTTTGCGAAAATCAATCACGTACATTAAATTTTCACAAATGAAACACAAACTTTCTTAAAATTATTAATCCCTTACAGATGATAAAAATCGCAAAAAAACGATAAAATTTTTCCATCCATTGAGAATACTCCGGCAAGACAGTATTTACTTCCATAAATACTGTGTCTTGAAATATCCTTCCAAATATAAACAAAAGTTAGAAACATCAACAACATCGAGGTTAGTCATTTCTCATATTTCATTTCTGTATAACTCCTCAGTACAATAAACCACACTCTCACACATCATTCATCTCAAGCACTGATAAATTAAAAGAATCAACGCAATACAAGAACTTATCCATATCAAAACAATATAATTATAACTAAAACAGAATTATCATAACAGTTATACAAAACGACACAACAATTTTATGACACAATCATAACACAAAACATTCATGTATTTAATTCCTTCAAAACCGATTCGTAAAATTTGTGTATCAAAGATTATAGAGAAAAATATAATTTCTGAAGAGGGCCCGAACCAAAGGGTCGAAACGTAGAAAACATCTTTTATTTCCATCGCTGACCTTGGAAAACCTCTATTGGCCGGACTGAAGCCGAATCTTCGACCAACAACTTTTCATCAACACGGCCGCACACACCTCTGACTCATTTTAATTAAAAAAATATGATTTCCCGTGTCTGAAGCTTCTAGTTGTAAAAAGTTCTAGTCGTTAAAAAACTATTAGACAATAATAAGTCATCAAGGAATAACAGGTGACACTGCTCGACTGGCCTACCGTACAATTTTAATGGAACAAATTATTTCGCGCCTCTCAAGCTTATGGCTACTTCACTGTCATCGTTTTGTGTGTACTGTGACTCTCTAGTACTGTAGAGAAGTGCTAGACAACGAGAAGTCATCAAGGGAGGAAAGGTACCCCTACTCGATTGTTGTGTGGTGGGGCTTGAATCATTTTTTTTTTCATGTGTCTGAAGCCTTTCGCTATTTCTCACATACGTCTTCATGCGAAGGAGAATTCGCCAGTATTTTAAAAACAAATACTGCACACCAATGAATCGGCAAGGGATGAGAAGTCACACTGCTCGACTGTTGTATGCAATACTTTCCATAAAAAATCATTCTGTCTTTCAAAATCCTCTGGCTACTTCTTCCATGTGTCTCCATGTGTACTGAAACTCTCTAGTACGCTTCATAAATCGTTAGACAACAATCTGTCAATGAGGGATGAGCGGTCAGAATGTTGTACCGTCGTGTGATACACTTGCGAGTAAAAAAATTATTTCGTCCGTCCGAAGTTTTTGGCTCCTTCTGACATCTCTTCTGTCATGTTCTCAAATTCTTTAGTAGTTGAAAAAAAATATTAGTCGCAATAAATCCCGCAGAGAGGGAGATAGAACACGAATCGATTGTTGTATGGTACAGGTTTAATTAAAATCGATTTACCGTGTCTGAAGCTTCTACTTACTTCTCACATATGTTTTTATATGTACGAGACCTTCCTCGTACTGTAAAAACATTATTAGACAACAGTAAGTCATCAAGGGATTACAGGTGACAATACCCGATTTTTCTTCCGTACAATATCCATGAAAAAATTTATGTCGCGCCTCTCCAGCGTATGGCTCCCTCTCAGCCATCTTTCTGTATGTACTGTAACTGTCCAGTACTGTAAAGAAGTGCTGGACAACGTGATCAAGGGAAGGAAGCTACCACGCTTCGATTCTTGTGTGGTGGAGCTTGAATAAAGAAAAATTGTTTCGCGTGTCTGAAGCTTTTGGCTACTTCTCACAAACGTCCTTATTTGTAGGAGAACTCGCCAGTGTTTCAAAAATAAATATTGGATTACAATGAATCGGCGAGGGATGAGGGATAACACTTCTTGATTATTGTATGGTCCAGCTTTCAGAGAGAAAAAATCATGCTGTATTGCTGAAGCTTCTGGCTACTTCTTTCATGTGTCTTTATGTGTACTAAAGCTATCTAGTACTTAAAATCAATCATTAAAGAACGACCAGTCAACATGGGATGAGAGGTCAGATTGCTGTATGTTCGTATGATACATTTTCGATCAAAAAAGTTATTGCGCGCGTTTGACGCTTCTGGCTCCTTCGCACTCATGTTGTCATGTTTACTGGACGTCTCTATTAGGTAAAAAAAAGTAGTCCTACTCAATCAGCACATTGTAGGATAGAACATCACTGGATTGTTGTATTCTACACCTTCCATAAAAATTTAAAAAATCTCGTGTTTTTGAATCGTCTGGCTACCCTTCAAATATGTTTTTATGTGCACTAGAACTCGCCAGTACTTAAAAATATATATTTATATTTACATCCGACAACCATAAATCGGCACAGGATGAACCATGACACTGCTCGACTCTGGTATGCTACACGTTCTTGAAAAAAATTCACTTCGCATTTCCGAAGCATCTGGCCACTTTTTTCATATGTTTTACGAGAAACAAAATGCTCAGTACTATAGACAAACGTCTGTCATCAATGAATGAGATGCTATATTGCTGAAATGTTGAATGGAACACTTTTGAAAAAAAAATCACTTCCTGCGTCCGAAGTTTCTGGCTTCGTCTGACGTGTGTTTTTTTCGTGGACTAGCAGTATCTGGTAGTTGAAAAAAATATTCTCAAATAGTCTCAATAAATCAGCAGGGAGAGAAATACAACAAGAATCGAATCTTGTATTGTATATACCTTCTACCAACAAAAATAAACATGTGTCTGATTATTCTGGCCACTTTTTACATCGATTGGTTTATGTACTTTGATTCTCCGAGCCGTAAAAAAAATATTGGACAACAATAAATTGACAACAAGTAACATCAATAAATAAATAAGTTTCTTTTATAGGGTCGCACAAATGTCTACGTTTTAGGCAACGCTGGTATTCACAAATTCTCAAGAGGATCCACAAACAAAGTCGCAATTCGTTAGGATTTCCGGAATCCATACCTTTTTCAAAGTCGAAAATTTATCTTACGCTCTCAAGATCTCATTTTTGTTATTCCTTAAAAGCGTCACGTTAATTTTCGATTTCCGGAACCGACTGCCTTCCTTTGGATTTTCGGAAGCAATCCGTATTGGGCCGAAATTTATCTCGGATAGGGCGAGAAGGTAGTTTTTCATTTTGCCGCGCACGGGAAAAAAGAAACAGCGAAAATCACAGTATAAACCGCATAAAAAACAGGGTGCCATATTTCCTTTCACAGTAAAACAGAGTAATGTAGATCCTGTCCTGCAGAAATGATGAATTTTCCTGTATACACCGCGATTTTTACAGTTACACTGGCTTATTTGCAGTTCGGTATTGTGAATACATCAGTGCTTTCAGTGCAAATATACAACTGAAAAATTTACATGAGATCACTGATTTTTATACTGTACGCAAACTGCAAGGGTTGCAGGGTACACTGTATTGAGTACAGAGTGATTTATTAAATTGTACAGTGTGGCACGGAAGTTTTACTCTTCTTTCGATAGTTCGTGACGTAATCTGTGCACTCTGAGATTTTTACAGTTACACTGGTTTATTTGCAGTTTGTTATTGTGAATACATCAGTGATTTCAGTACAAATATTCAACTGTACACTTTAAGTGCGATCAATGATTTTTATACTGTACGCAAATGAGGCACGCGGTGAGGTACGAGGCCAGGACACAGAGGATTGCCAGTTAGTAGTGCGTGGTTGATGGGACGCGGACATCGAAATTTGTGCGACAGAATTCAAGAAATTATAAAGAACGGGAGAATTTTTTTCTTTAAAGGTATATACACGTTCTTGTCTAATTAGGACTTGTCTTGCCCGTGGGGTGAGGCACGTGGCCAGGACACAACGGATTGCCGGTTAGTAGTGCGTGGTAGATAGGATGCGAACATTGTAATTTGTGCGACATAATTAAAGAAATTATAAAAAAGAGCGAATTATTTACAAAAAGGTACGTTCTTGTGTATGAGAATGATTTTTTAATATTTTCTACACATTTTTTTCAAACTTCTTTTATGGATAAACTTTTTTTTGTGTGTCTACATAAACTCCGTCGATATAACTGGCACATTCATGTACATAATACAGATTAATCAACTGTCAAATTACAAATTTTGTTCAATTTATATTACAGTGTTGAACTGTCAAAATTTACTTTTGACTACTCTTCAGTGCCTGAGAGTACTTTGCGTTCGACCATTGCGATCTCCGTTGCTAGCCGTGCTCGACCAACTCGCGTCACCTGAATACTGTTTGGGACAGTGCAGCGCGGTCGTTCGTCGATTAACGATCGTCGGTGGCGCGCAAGGCGAAAGGGCCCTGGGTCCTCTCACAGACGACTCCACTGAGTATAACACATAGAACTCCGCTGTGTAAAACACATACGACTCTCCCGAGAAAAAGACAGGCAACTCGCCTATCACAAGCGGTCGGGTGAACGGCCATACGGGGCTCGATTCTCCAACCCTTAAAATATATTCGATGATCACAGCGGTCAGGTGGACGGCCATACGGTCCTTGATTCTCCGAGCACGGGTGAACGGCCTTGCGGTCCTCGATTCTCCGATCCTTGATCATATACCTCTTACCACAAAGGGACAGCAACAGCTGACGAATCCTCGGTAAAGGTCATCAGACGCAAATTCGAAAACGATACGAAAAATCAAACGAAGGTTCAATACGGAATAAAGCGCGAGATCGCAATGGCACAAGTCAAACGGGCATTATGCCTTCTTACATACGCAAATTCACAATCGTCGAATCGGCGTGGGTTTTTATGCCGCATGGCTAGGGGCGCAAGGGGTTATTCCCACAAGGGGTTCCCACAAGGGCGCAAGGGGCACAATAGCCAATAAACGTAGAATATACGATGGCTCAAAGGCGAGTGTTTTTTTTTTTCATTTTTTTAAAAAACCCAACCTCCATTCTTTATTCAAAAAATATATATCCAAAACGACGAGGCAACTTCGCAATGAAAGAGCTTCGACAATACGACTACACTGTATTTTGGACTGTGTGTCCCAGTAAAATATACAGTAGACCGGTTCGAGTCCAAAGAGGACAGTATAGGAACTGTAATTATTTACGCTGAGCACTGTGTTTAACCCATTAACGCCGAAGAATCGTGTTTTCTTTTTTTTCATTTTCAAGCTAGATTCTTATCATCGAAAAAAAAATAATTTTCAAATAAAAAATGTGTTCCCTAGTACTTGCAAGTGTCCTCTTTCCGAATCCGGGGTCAAAATTGAGTTTTGTCCATTAGAAAAAAAAATATGGCCGTTTTTAAACAAAAAAAACCGAAAAAATCGAAGACATTTTTTTTCAATATTTTTTTTCTCATTGAAGACGCCGGAAGACCCCAATTTTTCGTCAACCATGAGTGCACAAAATAGTTGTAGTTTAAGAATATATTTTTTAAATTTGTCGACATTGACATTTTCACCCCCAAAATGGCGCTGTTCATCCCTTCAGCAGCAAGACAATTTTCACTCTCGGTGCCCGACAAAAAAAATATTCAGATTTTCACAAAAATTGGTATCCCGGGGTTTTCAAGGTCGCTGATTACAATTCGGCCCTCAAAATGCGGAAATTCAAAATGGCGGGTCCAATATGGCGGACGGAAATGCCAAAGTCGATTCGATTCGGATGAAATGTGGTACTCGGGGGTTATCGAGGTCGCTGATTACAATTCTGCTCTCAAAATGCGGAAATTCAAAATGGCGGATCCAATATGGCGGACGGAAATGCAAAAGTCGATTCGAATCGGATGAAATGTGGTACTCGGGGGTTTTCGAGGTCGCTGATTACAATTCTGCCCTCAAAATGCGGAAATTCAAAATGGCGGATCCAATATGGCGGACGGAAATGCAAAAGTCGATTCGAATCGGATGAAATGTGGTACTCGGGGGTTTTCGAGGTCGCTGATTACAATTCTGGCGTCAAAAGGCGGAAATTCAAAATGGCGGATCCAATATGACGGAGGGAAATGCAAAAGTCGATTCGAATCGGATGAAATGTGGTACTCGGGGGTTTTCGAGGCCCCTGATAACGAATCTGGCATCATAATTTCAAAATTCAAAATGGCGGATGCAATATGGCGGACACTTTCCCTTATCCTCAGTTATTAGCTAACGTTTATTGAAGAATTTACATGTGACGAAAAAAAATTGACAGTTGCAGAGGCTGAGAAATCTTCGATTTTCCTACATTTCATCTGGTTTACAGTTCATCACTCCACATTACTCAACGGTTAAACTTGTAGTTCCTTATTCCACTCTTAGCATTACCCAGAGAAAACGACATGGACGTGGTAGAGATCCTTTCTCCTTTGGGGTGCTTGATTTGAGTGAGTCCCCTTGCCTCTCACTTTTTGGGGTGCTTGATTCGAGTGAGTCCCCTTGCCTCTCACTTTTTGGGGTGCTTGATTCGAGTGAGTCCCCTTGCCTCTCACTTTTTGGGGTGCTTGATTCGAGTGAGTCCCCTTGCCTCTCACTTTTTGGGGTGCTTGATTCGAGTGAGTCCCCTTGCCTCTCACTTTTTGGGGTGCTTGATTCAAGTGCGTCCCCTTGCCTCTCACTTTTTGGGGTGCTTGATTCGAGTGAGTCCCCTTGCCTCTCACTTTTTGGGGTGCTTGATTCGAGTGAGTCCCCTTGCCTCTCACTTTTTGGGGTGCTTGATTCGAGTGAGACCCCTTGCCTCTCACTTTTTGGGGTGCTTGATTCGAGTGAGTCCCCTTGCCTCTCACTTTTTAGGGTGCTTGGTTGTAAATGCGCCCTTTGCTTGTCCCTGAAGCCTGAATACGTTAATGTTTCGCTTTCATACAAGCACTACAGAAGTAAACATTACAGTCTTTACAGTAAGTATATGTTCTTATTGGACAGATTGAACAACGAGCTTGTTTGCTGTGACGGAAAGTATCGTGTGCTTTATTCCGTTTTAGTTTTCCCCTCTCTAAGTAATATTTAGCAATTGAAATTGCGAATTGCTTTGAACCAATTTTTTTTGTTTTATCTCCAGTTGCGTTGAATATTACGACTGAGTTTACAATGGCGGCCTGAATAAATCGAATAAAGACGACCCATGTCCATTTTTTTGAACGGATACTTGGAAGCAAGTTGTTGCAATGTCCATCGTGAACGTCTACTCCACCCATGAATTTATTATAGAGATGAAATGCTTGTGGAAACGGAATCTCAATTTTTGATTGTGCACTCGAGCTGTATCTCGAGCTGTAACTACGATAGTTATGTAGTTAATTCCGCTGTTTTGGTCATGCTTTACAACATACGTACCTCGTGGAGACTTTTTGTCGATTACATTTTTTTCTTTGACTCGATTTTCTCTTATAGTTCCTGTACATTGTAAACCTAACTTTTGCAAATGTACTATGAGATCGAAATTCGTAAAAAAATTATCGCAGTAAAGATGGAACTGAGATATCTTTTTAGGAGCGATAGATGTGAAAAATGGATCCAATAATTCCACAATATAAATCGAGATTCAACAGATATCCATCGGCAGTGCAAAGACCCCAAAATTTGAGTCCGAATCGTACGGGTTTTCCCCGGATAAACTGTTTTCGCGATGTTCTTGCATATGATTTAGCCATCATTTCATCAACAGATAAAGCAGTCTTCCACAAACCAAACTGACGAACATTTCTTTGAAATAATTGTAGCAATTTACGAACGCGCCATGCCTTATCACTGGAATCATTGTCTTTAGGCATCGAATATTTTAATTCTGATTTGATTTTCTCAAATGTATCGCGTTGCATTGCAGAAGAAACCACCTCACACAATAAGAAGGGATCAGATGACCAATAGTCTCTTTGAGATTTTCTTTTATTGAACGAGCTTACAATGATGATGCCAATGAAAGTATTCAAATCATCCAACTGCAATTCAAACCCATTCTCTTTACATGAGTCGATAATGTATGTTTTCATTACAATGCAGAAAAACTTTTCAAACAGTTGTACCGGCTCACTTTTTTGAATACTTTTTTTTACACCGTCAGTTAGTAATAATTTGTCTTCAGCATCATTCGGGTAGCTCTTTTCACCAAGCATCCATTTATATTGGTGATTTCCTTCTAATTTACATTGGTTTTCAGTGTAATTTTCCGATGCTTTTTTATAAGTGATACTCGAAAGGTAATTGTTTGATTCAAAATCAGAATCGGAATCACTAGAACAACCAGAATTGTCTGGAATCGGAATCGCAACGATCTCGTCACAATTATCGTCAGAAGTATCCATTTCAAACTCTACACGAGAAGGAATAGATTGCCTTGGTCGTTTTCGAGACATAATGGTAATATTGTCAATATGCTCACGCTGCCGATGAGATAAGAATTATTGAAGAAGTGAGTTCACTCAGGAACAATAGAGATGATAAAACAATATTTTATGAACACATTTTGTTGAGGTACAGTTATAAGCTGAAATTTGGGTATATAAGTGAGTGCGATTTAGTCTCAAGACAAGTTCGGCGAAAATTGAAACCAAATTACTCAGATAAAGAATATTGTCAGACCTAAAATGAACACGAAAATTCTGAGCTAATATTTTTCACAGAAAATAAAATATCATTAGCAATGTGAACGTTGTACACTTCGCACTCCACAAACGTGGAAAAAAAAAAGATGTGATAGGCATATACAAAACTCATTTACAAACATAGAAATATTCATGGATAAAAAATATATTTGTATTAGGAATAATATTGAATGATGACCTGTATAAACAAAAACAAGTTAATATGTAAAAAAAATCGAAGATTTCTCAGCCTCTGCAACTGTCAATTTTTATTCGTCACATAAAAAGTATAATACACCATCATAAAATATGAATCAATTGAACGATTATTATTTACATTCATATAAATTGTCAATTCTTCAATAAACGTTAGCTAATAACTGAGGATAAGGGGAAGGTGTCCGCCATATTGCATCCGCCATTTTGAATTTTGAAATTATAATGCCAGATTCCTTATCAGGGACCTCGAAAACCCCCGAGTACCACATTTCATCCGATTCGAATCGACTTTTGCATTTCCGTCCGCCATATTGGATCCGCCATTTTGAATTTCCGCATTTTGAGGGCAGAATTGTAATCAGCGACCTCGAAAACCCCCGAGTACCACATTTCATCCGATTCCAATCGACTTTTGCATTTCCGTCCGCCATATTGGATCCGCCATTTTGAATTTTCACATTTTGAGGGCAGAATTGTAATCAGCGACCTCGAAAACCCCCGAGTACCACATTTCATCCTATTCGAATCGACTTTTGCATTTCCGTCCGCCAATTGGATCCGCCATTTTGAATTTCCGCATTTTGAGGGCCGAATTGTAATCAGCGACCTTGAAAACCCTGGGATACCAATTTTTGTGAAAATCTGAATATTTTTTTTGTCGGGCACCGAGAGTGAAAATTGTCTTGCTGCTGAAGGGATGAACAGCGCCATTTTGGGGGTGAAAATGTCAATGTCGACAAATTTAAAAAATATATTCTTAAACTACAACTATTTTGTGCACTCATGGTTGACGAAGAATTGGGGTCTTCCGGCGTCTTCAATGAGAAAAAAAATATTGAAAAAAAAATGTCTTCGATTTTTTCGGTTTTTTTTTGTTTAAAAACGGCCATATTTTTTTTTCTAATGGACAAAACTCAATTTTGACCGCGGATTCGGAAAGAGGACACTTGAAAGTACTAGGGAACACATTTTTTATTTGAAAATTATTTTTTTTCGATTATAAGAATCTAGCTTGAAAATGAAAAAAAAAAACACGATTCTTCGGCGTTAATGGGTTGTAAATATCGCTGTTCAATCGCTCGAGTCGAATGCGAACTGTGTAGCCCCTGTATATCGTGCTATTTCTTTTTTCCGTGTGGTCCCGGGGTCCTCGGTCGGCCTGCATGCGGCCCTCGTTATATCTAGAAACAAGTTTTGCATACGTTCAGTACAAAAAGGTTAGAAATATCTTATATCACGAGTAAATGAGATAAATCACAAACACTTACCGTTTTCTTTCTCACAGCAAATGCTCAAAGTGTCCTCCGTTGACCTCGACGCAGCAACGGGCTCGCCGGAGCAGATTATGCGCACAACGCCCGAGCATTTCCGGTGTAACCGTAGCTACTGCCCCCTCGAACCGTTGCTCGAGTTCGGCGCGATCCTGTAAGGGCTCCCGATATACGTGCGACTTTATGTGGCCCCAGAAAAAAAAGTCGAGGGGATTCAGGTCCGGGGATCGTGGCGGCCAATCGCGCATTCCCCCTCGGCCTACGTATCGGTTGCCGAAGACTTCAGACACCGACTCCTGCGCAATTCGACTAGTATGAGCCGGTGCTCCATCGTGCTGGAAAATGACTCGCCCCATTTCCTCTGCGCCTATCCCTGCACGCCTGCACAAACGACGCAGATGCGTGGAAATAAAATTTGCGTACTGCGCGCCCGTTAAATTTCCCGCAAACTCAAACGGTCCAATCTGAAAAGAAACAAATAATCGAACGTTATCCGCGATATATACTTTTGTTGGGGGTTACATTCCATTCGATAGTACGAATGAGGCAGACTTTAAAAAATTGCATATCTTCTCAATATTATGGTTTCAACATGGTTGTCGGAAAATGTTGCTTCACATTTTTGGAATTGAATCTACAAAGCCGGGTAACTCTTCAATATTTTAATTTTCTACTTTATCGATAATCATTCGTGTCATATACCACGTAAAGGAATAAAAAGCTTACCAGCCGATTTCCCATTACTCCAGCCCACATATTGAGCGGCAGAAAGCGGTGCTGGTTGCGCGTTGCAATTATGCGGTGCGGATTTGCATTTTTTGGCGTCCACCAATGGAAGTTTTTCGTATTCCATGCACCGTTTTTCCCGAACGAACTCTCATCGGTGAAGAGGATTCCGTCTAGAAAATGGTCGTCCTCCTCTTGGTGGCGAATGAGCCAACGACAAAAGTCGCTCCTCCTTTCGTAATCGCCTGCAATCAATCCTTGCACTCGACTGTAGTGGTACGGGTGTAATCCTTCCGCCTTTAGCGTACGCTGCACAGTCGAAGCGCTGACCTGAAGGGATCGAGCAACGGCGCGCGTACTTGTTGTCGGATCTTCCTCGACAGCCCGCAAAATCTGTTCCTCTCGTCGGGGGGTCCGTGCCGTCCGTGGCCGTCCCGCGTTGACGTGACTGGGCATGACGTTTCCAGTGTCACGCATGCGATTAAACGCCGCCGAAATTATTTTATCGGTTGGGTGCCGTCTCCCAAGGTATTGCTCGGCATAGAGCCTAGCCGCTGCACGAGCGCTAAAGTTAGACTGCCCATAACAGCCAATCATGTCCGCGTACTCTTGCACCGTGTACTCGGCCATGTCGTGTACGTATTGCACTCTGAATTCGATTGTTTTATTTTGTTCACTATATATTTCAAGTGATAAGTATTCACTATAATTCACTATGATTCGATTTAATGAATGTATGCACGCACCATTGACCGTCTCGCGTGAGCAACCACTGAAAACCGTAACCTTGTTTGTCACCGTTCAATTGTTTTTCGAGCGTTTGGCACAGATTAGACGCACTGACGAGCTGAGGCAAGCGCCACACAAAGAAAGAGAGGCTCAAAAAACAAATGAACGGTGCGTCTCATCTGTGCCAAACGCTCGAAAAACAATTGAACGGTGACAAACAAGGTTACGGTTTTCAGTGGTTGCTCACGCGAGACGGTCAATGGTGCGTGCATACATTCATTAAATCGAATCATAGTGAATTATAGTGAATACTTATCACTTGAAATATATAGTGAACAAAATAAAACAATCGAATTCAGAGTGCAATACGTACACGACATGGCCGAGTACACGGTGCAAGAGTACGCGGACATGATCGGCTGTTATGGGCAGTCTAACTTTAGCGCTCGTGCAGCGGCTAGGCTCTATGCCGAGCAATACCTTGGGAGACGGCACCCAACCGATAAAATAATTTCGGCGGCGTTTAATCGCATGCGTGACACTGGAAACGTCATGCCCAGTCACGTCAACGCGGGACGGCCACGGACGGCACGGACCCCCCGACGAGAGGAACAGATTTTGCGGGCTGTCGAGGAAGATCCGACAACAAGTACGCGCGCCGTTGCTCGATCCCTTCAGGTCAGCGCTTCGACTGTGCAGCGTACGCTAAAGGCGGAAGGATTACACCCGTACCACTACAGTCGAGTGCAAGGATTGATTGCAGGCGATTACGAAAGGAGGAGCGACTTTTGTCGTTGGCTCATTCGCCACCAAGAGGAGGACGACCATTTTCTAGACGGAATCCTCTTCACCGATGAGAGTTCGTTCGGGAAAAACGGTGCATGGAATACGAAAAACTTCCATTGGTGGACGCCAAAAAATGCAAATCCGCACCGCATAATTGCAACGCGCAACCAGCACCGCTTTCTGCCGCTCAATATGTGGGCTGGAGTAATGGGAAATCGGCTGGTAAGCTTTTTATTCCTTTACGTGGTATATGACACGAATGATTATCGATAAAGTAGAAAATTAAAATATTGAAGAGTTACCCGGCTTTGTAGATTCAATTCCAAAAATGTGAAGCAACATTTTCCGACAACCATGTTGAAACCATAATATTGAGAAGATATGCAATTTTTTAAAGTCTGCCTCATTCGTACTATCGAATGGAATGTAACCCCCAACAAAAGTATATATCGCGGATAACGTTCGATTATTTGTTTCTTTTCAGATTGGACCGTTTGAGTTTGCGGGAAATTTAACGGGCGCGCAGTACGCAAATTTTATTTCCACGCATCTGCGTCGTTTGTGCAGGCGTGCAGGGATAGGCGCAGAGGAAATGGGGCGAGTCATTTTCCAGCACGATGGAGCACCGGCTCATACTAGTCGAATTGCGCAGGAGTCGGTGTCTGAAGTCTTCGGCAACCGATACGTAGGCCGAGGGGGAATGCGCGATTGGCCGCCACGATCCCCGGACCTGAATCCCCTCGACTTTTTTTTCTGGGGCCACATAAAGTCGCACGTATATCGGGAGCCCTTACAGGATCGCGCCGAACTCGAGCAACGGTTCGAGGGGGCAGTAGCTACGGTTACACCGGAAATGCTCGGGCGTTGTGCGCATAATCTGCTCCGGCGAGCCCGTTGCTGCGTCGAGGTCAACGGAGGACACTTTGAGCATTTGCTGTGAGAAAGAAAACGGTAAGTGTTTGTGATTTATCTCATTTACTCGTGATATAAGATATTTCTAACCTTTTTGTACTGAACGTATGCAAAACTTGTTTCTAGATATAACGAGGGCCGCATGCAGGCCGACCGAGGACCCCGGGACCACACGGAAAAAAGAAATAGCACGATATACAGGGGCTACACAGTTCGCATTCGACTCGAGCGATTGAACAGCGATATTTACAACCCATTAACGCCGAAGAATCGTGTTTTTTTTTTTCATTTTCAAGCTAGATTCTTATAATCGAAAAAAAATAATTTTCAAATAAAAAATGTGTTCCCTAGTACTTTCAAGTGTCCTCTTTCCGAATCCGCGGTCAAAATTGAGTTTTGTCCATTAGAAAAAAAAATATGGCCGTTTTTAAACAAAAAAAAACCGAAAAAATCGAAGACATTTTTTTTTCAATATTTTTTTTCTCATTGAAGACGCCGGAAGACCCCAATTCTTCGTCAACCATGAGTGCACAAAATAGTTGTAGTTTAAGAATATATTTTTTAAATTTGTCGACATTGACATTTTCACCCCCAAAATGGCGCTGTTCATCCCTTCAGCAGCAAGACAATTTTCACTCTCGGTGCCCGACAAAAAAAATATTCAGATTTTCACAAAAATTGGTATCCCAGGGTTTTCAAGGTCGCTGATTACAATTCGGCCCTCAAAATGCGGAAATTCAAAATGGCGGATCCAATTGGCGGACGGAAATGCAAAAGTCGATTCGAATAGGATGAAATGTGGTACTCGGGGGTTTTCGAGGTCGCTGATTACAATTCTGCCCTCAAAATGTGAAAATTCAAAATGGCGGATCCAATATGGCGGACGGAAATGCAAAAGTCGATTGGAATCGGATGAAATGTGGTACTCGGGGGTTTTCGAGGTCGCTGATTACAATTCTGCCCTCAAAATGCGGAAATTCAAAATGGCGGATCCAATATGGCGGACGGAAATGCAAAAGTCGATTCGAATCGGATGAAATGTGGTACTCGGGGGTTTTCGAGGTCCCTGATAAGGAATCTGGCATTATAATTTCAAAATTCAAAATGGCGGATGCAATATGGCGGACACCTTCCCCTTATCCTCAGTTATTAGCTAACGTTTATTGAAGAATTGACAATTTATATGAATGTAAATAATAATCGTTCAATTGATTCATATTTTATGATGGTGTATTATACTTTTTATGTGACGAATAAAAATTGACAGTTGCAGAGGCTGAGAAATCTTCGATTTTTTTTACATATTAACTTGTTTTTGTTTATACAGGTCATCATTCAATATTATTCCTAATACAAATATATTTTTTATCCATGAATATTTCTATGTTTGTAAATGAGTTTTGTATATGCCTATCACATCTTTTTTTTTTCCACGTTTGTGGAGTGCGAAGTGTACAACGTTCACATTGCTAATGATATTTTATTTTCTGTGAAAAATATTAGCTCAGAATTTTCGTGTTCATTTTAGGTCTGACAATATTCTTTATCTGAGTAATTTGGTTTCAATTTTCGCCGAACTTGTCTTGAGACTAAATCGCACTCACTTATATACCCAAATTTCAGCTTATAACTGTACCTCAACAAAATGTGTTCATAAAATATTGTTTTATCATCTCTATTGTTCCTGAGTGAACTCACTTCTTCAATAATTCTTATCTCATCGGCAGCGTGAGCATATTGACAATATTACCATTATGTCTCGAAAACGACCAAGGCAATCTATTCCTTCTCGTGTAGAGTTTGAAATGGATACTTCTGACGATAATTGTGACGAGATCGTTGCGATTCCGATTCCAGACAATTCTGGTTGTTCTAGTGATTCCGATTCTGATTTTGAATCAAACAATTACCTTTCGAGTATCACTTATAAAAAAGCATCGGAAAATTACACTGAAAACCAATGTAAATTAGAAGGAAATCACCAATATAAATGGATGCTTGGTGAAAAGAGCTACCCGAATGATGCTGAAGACAAATTATTACTAACTGACGGTGTAAAAAAAAGTATTCAAAAAAGTGAGCCGGTACAACTGTTTGAAAAGTTTTTCTGCATTGTAATGAAAACATACATTATCGACTCATGTAAAGAGAATGGGTTTGAATTGCAGTTGGATGATTTGAATACTTTCATTGGCATCATCATTGTAAGCTCGTTCAATAAAAGAAAATCTCAAAGAGACTATTGGTCATCTGATCCCTTCTTATTGTGTGAGGTGGTTTCTTCTGCAATGCAACGCGATACATTTGAGAAAATCAAATCAGAATTAAAATATTCGATGCCTAAAGACAATGATTCCAGTGATAAGGCATGGCGCGTTCGTAAATTGCTACAATTATTTCAAAGAAATGTTCGTCAGTTTGGTTTGTGGAAGACTGCTTTATCTGTTGATGAAATGATGGCTAAATCATATGCAAGAACATCGCGAAAACAGTTTATCCGGGGAAAACCCGTACGATTCGGACTCAAATTTTGGGGTCTTTGCACTGCCGATGGATATCTGTTGAATCTCGATTTATATTGTGGAATTATTGGATCCATTTTTCACATCTATCGCTCCTAAAAAGATATCTCAGTTCCATCTTTACTGCGATAATTTTTTTACGAATTTCGATCTCATAGTACATTTGCAAAAGTTAGGTTTACAATGTACAGGAACTATAAGAGAAAATCGAGTCAAAGAAAAAAATGTAATCGACAAAAAGTCTCCACGAGGTACGTATGTTGTAAAGCATGACCAAAACAGCGGAATTAACTACATAACTATCGTAGTTACAGCTCGAGATACAGCTCGAGTGCACAATCAAAAATTGAGATTCCGTTTCCACAAGCATTTCATCTCTATAATAAATTCATGGGTGGAGTAGACGTTCACGATGGACATTGCAACAACTTGCTTCCAAGTATCCGTTCAAAAAAATGGACATGGGTCGTCTTTATTCGATTTATTCAGGCCGCCATTGTAAACTCAGTCGTAATATTCAACGCAACTGGAGATAAAACAAAAAAAATTGGTTCAAAGCAATTCGCAATTTCAATTGCTAAATATTACTTAGAGAGGGGAAAACTAAAACGGAATAAAGCACACGATACTTTCCGTCACAGCAAACAAGCTCGTTGTTCAATCTGTCCAATAAGAACATATACTTACTGTAAAGACTGTAATGTTTACTTCTGTAGTGCTTGTATGAAAGCGAAACATTAACGTATTCAGGCTTCAGGGACAAGCAAAGGGCGCATTTACAACCAAGCACCCTAAAAAGTGAGAGGCAAGGGGACTCACTCGAATCAAGCACCCCAAAAAGTGAGAGGCAAGGGGTCTCACTCGAATCAAGCACCCCAAAAAGTGAGAGGCAAGGGGACTCACTCGAATCAAGCACCCCAAAAAGTGAGAGGCAAGGGGACTCACTCGAATCAAGCACCCCAAAAAGTGAGAGGCAAGGGGACGCACTTGAATCAAGCACCCCAAAAAGTGAGAGGCAAGGGGACTCACTCGAATCAAGCACCCCAAAAAGTGAGAGGCAAGGGGACTCACTCGAATCAAGCACCCCAAAAAGTGAGAGGCAAGGGGACTCACTCGAATCAAGCACCCCAAAAAGTGAGAGGCAAGGGGACTCACTCGAATCAAGCACCCCAAAAAGTGAGAGGCAAGGGGACTCACTCAAATCAAGCACCCCAAAGGAGAAAGGATCTCTACCACGTCCATGTCGTTTTCTCTGGGTAATGCTAAGAGTGGAATAAGGAACTACAAGTTTAACCGTTGAGTAATGTGGAGTGATGAACTGTAAACCAGATGAAATGTAGGAAAATCGAAGATTTCTCAGCCTCTGCAACTGTCAATTTTTTTTCGTCACATGTAAATTCTTCAATAAACGTTAGCTAATAACTGAGGATAAGGGAAAGTGTCCGCCATATTGCATCCGCCATTTTGAATTTTGAAATTATGATGCCAGATTCGTTATCAGGGGCCTCGAAAACCCCCGAGTACCACATTTCATCCGATTCGAATCGACTTTTGCATTTCCCTCCGTCATATTGGATCCGCCATTTTGAATTTCCGCCTTTTGACGCCAGAATTGTAATCAGCGACCTCGAAAACCCCCGAGTACCACATTTCATCCGATTCGAATCGACTTTTGCATTTCCGTCCGCCATATTGGATCCGCCATTTTGAATTTCCGCATTTTGAGGGCAGAATTGTAATCAGCGACCTCGAAAACCCCCGAGTACCACATTTCATCCGATTCGAATCGACTTTTGCATTTCCGTCCACCATATTGGATCCGCCATTTTGAATTTCCGCATTTTGAGAGCAGAATTGTAATCAGCGACCTCGATAACCCCCGAGTACCACATTTCATCCGAATCGAATCGACTTTGGCATTTCCGTCCGCCATATTGGACCCGCCATTTTGAATTTCCGCATTTTGAGGGCCGAATTGTAATCAGCGACCTTGAAAACCCCGGGATACCAATTTTTGTGAAAATCTGAATATTTTTTTTGTCGGGCACCGAGAGTGAAAATTGTCTTGCTGCTGAAGGGATGAACAGCGCCATTTTGGGGGTGAAAATGTCAATGTCGACAAATTTAAAAAATATATTCTTAAACTACAACTATTTTGTGCACTCATGGTTGACGAAAAATTGGGGTCTTCCGGCGTCTTCAATGAGAAAAAAAATATTGAAAAAAAAATGTCTTCGATTTTTTCGGTTTTTTTTGTTTAAAAACGGCCATATTTTTTTTTCTAATGGACAAAACTCAATTTTGACCCCGGATTCGGAAAGAGGACACTTGCAAGTACTAGGGAACACATTTTTTATTTGAAAATTATTTTTTTTCGATGATAAGAATCTAGCTTGAAAATGAAAAAAAAGAAAACACGATTCTTCGGCGTTAATGGGTTAAACACAGTGCTCAGCGTAAATAATTACAGTTCCTATACTGTCCTCTTTGGACTCGAACCGGTCTACTGTATATTTTACTGGGACACACAGTCCAAAATACAGTGTAGTCGTATTGTCGAAGCTCTTTCATTGCGAAGTTGCCTCGTCGTTTTGGATATATATTTTTTGAATAAAGAATGGAGGTTGGGTTTTTTAAAAAAATGAAAAAAAAAACACTCGCCTTTGAGCCATCGTATATTCTACGTTTATTGGCTATTGTGCCCCTTGCGCCCTTGTGGGAACCCCTTGTGGGAATAACCCCTTGCGCCCCTAGCCTTGCGGCATAAAAACCCACGCCGATTCGACGATTGTGAATTTGCGTATGTAAGAAGGCATAATGCCCGTTTGACTTGTGCCATTGCGATCTCGCGCTTTATTCCGTATTGAACCTTCGTTTGATTTTTCGTATCGTTTTCGAATTTGCGTCTGATGACCTTTACCGAGGATTCGTCAGCTGTTGCTGTCCCTTTGTGGTAAGAGGTATATGATCAAGGATCGGAGAATCGAGGACCGCAAGGCCGTTCACCCGTGCTCGGAGAATCAAGGACCGTATGGCCGTCCACCTGACCGCTGTGATCATCGAATATATTTTAAGGGTTGGAGAATCGAGCCCCGTATGGCCGTTCACCCGACCGCTTGTGATAGGCGAGTTGCCTGTCTTTTTCTCGGGAGAGTCGTATGTGTTTTACACAGCGGAGTTCTATGTGTTATACTCAGTGGAGTCGTCTGTGAGAGGACCCAGGGCCCTTTCGCCTTGCGCGCCACCGACGATCGTTAATCGACGAACGACCGCGCTGCACTGTCCCAAACAGTATTCAGGTGACGCGAGTTGGTCGAGCACGGCTAGCAACGGAGATCGCAATGGTCGAACGCAAAGTACTCTCAGGCACTGAAGAGTAGTCAAAAGTAAATTTTGACAGTTCAACACTGTAATATAAATTGAACAAAATTTGTAATTTGACAGTTGATTAATCTGTATTATGTACATGAATGTGCCAGTTATATCGACGGAGTTTATGTAGACACACAAAAAAAAGTTTATCCATAAAAGAAGTTTGAAAAAAATGTGTAGAAAATATTAAAAAATCATTCACATACACAAGAACGTACCTTTTTGTAAATAATTCGCTCTTTTTTATAATTTCTTTAATTATGTCGCACAAATTACAATGTTCGCATCCTATCTACCACGCACTACTAACCGGCAATCCGTTGTGTCCTGGCCACGTGCCTCACCCCACGGGCAAGACAAGTCCTAATTAGACAAGAACGTGTATATACCTTTAAAGAAAAAAATTCTCCCGTTCTTTATAATTTCTTGAATTCTGTCGCACAAATTTCGATGTCCGCGTCCCATCAACCACGCACTACTAACTGGCAATCCTCTGTGTCCTGGCCTCGTACCTCACCGCGTGCCTCATTTGCGTACAGTATAAAAATCATTGATCGCACTTAAAGTGTACAGTTGAATATTTGTACTGAAATCACTGATGTATTCACAATAACAAACTGCAAATAAACCAGTGTAACTGTAAAAATCTCAGAGTGCACAGATTACGTCACGAACTATCGAAAGAAGAGTAAAACTTCCGTGCCACACTGTACAATTTAATAAATCACTCTGTACTCAATACAGTGTACCCTGCAACCCTTGCAGTTTGCGTACAGTATAAAAATCAGTGATCTCATGTAAATTTTTCAGTTGTATATTTGCACTGAAAGCACTGATGTATTCACAATACCGAACTGCAAATAAGCCAGTGTAACTGTAAAAATCGCGGTGTATACAGGAAAATTCATCATTTCTGCAGGACAGGATCTACATTACTCTGTTTTACTGTGAAAGGAAATATGGCACCCTGTTTTTTATGCGGTTTATACTGTGATTTTCGCTGTTTCTTTTTTCCCGTGCGCGGCAAAATGAAAAACTACCTTCTCGCCCTATCCGAGATAAATTTCGGCCCAATACGGATTGCTTCCGAAAATCCAAAGGAAGGCAGTCGGTTCCGGAAATCGAAAATTAACGTGACGCTTTTAAGGAATAACAAAAATGAGATCTTGAGAGCGTAAGATAAATTTTCGACTTTGAAAAAGGTATGGATTCCGGAAATCCTAACGAATTGCGACTTTGTTTGTGGATCCTCTTGAGAATTTGTGAATACCAGCGTTGCCTAAAACGTAGACATTTGTGCGACCCTATAAAAGAAACTTATTTATTTATTGATGTTTTTTACGGCTCGGAGAATCAAAGTACATAAACCAATCGATGTAAAAAGTGGCCAGAATAATCAGACACATGTTTATTTTTGTTGGTAGAAGGTATATACAATACAAGATTCGATTCTTGTTGTATTTCTCTCCCTGCTGATTTATTGAGACTATTTGAGAATATTTTTTTCAACTACCAGATACTGCTAGTCCACGAAAAAAACACACGTCAGACGAAGCCAGAAACTTCGGACGCAGGAAGTGATTTTTTTTTCAAAAGTGTTCCATTCAACATTTCAGCAATATAGCATCTCATTCATTGATGACAGACGTTTGTCTATAGTACTGAGCATTTTGTTTCTCGTAAAACATATGAAAAAAGTGGCCAGATGCTTCGGAAATGCGAAGTGAATTTTTTTCAAGAACGTGTAGCATACCAGAGTCGAGCAGTGTCATGGTTCATCCTGTGCCGATTTATGGTTGTCGGATGTAAATATAAATATATATTTTTAAGTACTGGCGAGTTCTAGTGCACATAAAAACATATTTGAAGGGTAGCCAGACGATTCAAAAACACGAGATTTTTTAAATTTTTATGGAAGGTGTAGAATACAACAATCCAGTGATGTTCTATCCTACAATGTGCTGATTGAGTAGGACTACTTTTTTTTACCTAATAGAGACGTCCAGTAAACATGACAACATGAGTGCGAAGGAGCCAGAAGCGTCAAACGCGCGCAATAACTTTTTTGATCGAAAATGTATCATACGAACATACAGCAATCTGACCTCTCATCCCATGTTGACTGGTCGTTCTTTAATGATTGATTTTAAGTACTAGATAGCTTTAGTACACATAAAGACACATGAAAGAAGTAGCCAGAAGCTTCAGCAATACAGCATGATTTTTTCTCTCTGAAAGCTGGACCATACAATAATCAAGAAGTGTTATCCCTCATCCCTCGCCGATTCATTGTAATCCAATATTTATTTTTGAAACACTGGCGAGTTCTCCTACAAATAAGGACGTTTGTGAGAAGTAGCCAAAAGCTTCAGACACGCGAAACAATTTTTCTTTATTCAAGCTCCACCACACAAGAATCGAAGCGTGGTAGCTTCCTTCCCTTGATCACGTTGTCCAGCACTTCTTTACAGTACTGGACAGTTACAGTACATACAGAAAGATGGCTGAGAGGGAGCCATACGCTGGAGAGGCGCGACATAAATTTTTTCATGGATATTGTACGGAAGAAAAATCGGGTATTGTCACCTGTAATCCCTTGATGACTTACTGTTGTCTAATAATGTTTTTACAGTACGAGGAAGGTCTCGTACATATAAAAACATATGTGAGAAGTAAGTAGAAGCTTCAGACACGGTAAATCGATTTTAATTAAACCTGTACCATACAACAATCGATTCGTGTTCTATCTCCCTCTCTGCGGGATTTATTGCGACTAATATTTTTTTTCAACTACTAAAGAATTTGAGAACATGACAGAAGAGATGTCAGAAGGAGCCAAAAACTTCGGACGGACGAAATAATTTTTTTACTCGCAAGTGTATCACACGACGGTACAACATTCTGACCGCTCATCCCTCATTGACAGATTGTTGTCTAACGATTTATGAAGCGTACTAGAGAGTTTCAGTACACATGGAGACACATGGAAGAAGTAGCCAGAGGATTTTGAAAGACAGAATGATTTTTTATGGAAAGTATTGCATACAACAGTCGAGCAGTGTGACTTCTCATCCCTTGCCGATTCATTGGTGTGCAGTATTTGTTTTTAAAATACTGGCGAATTCTCCTTCGCATGAAGACGTATGTGAGAAATAGCGAAAGGCTTCAGACACATGAAAAAAAAAATGATTCAAGCCCCACCACACAACAATCGAGCAGGGGTACCTTTCCTCCCTTGATGACTTCTCGTTGTCTAGCACTTCTCTACAGTACTAGAGAGTCACAGTACACACAAAACGATGACAGTGAAGTAGCCATAAGCTTGAGAGGCGCGAAATAATTTGTTCCATTAAAATTGTACGGTAGGCCAGTCGAGCAGTGTCACCTGTTATTCCTTGATGACTTATTATTGTCTAATAGTTTTTTAACGACTAGAACTTTTTACAACTAGAAGCTTCAGACACGGGAAATCATATTTTTTTAATTAAAATGAGTCAGAGGTGTGTGCGGCCGTGTTGATGAAAAGTTGTTGGTCGAAGATTCGGCTTCAGTCCGGCCAATAGAGGTTTTCCAAGGTCAGCGATGGAAATAAAAGATGTTTTCTACGTTTCGACCCTTTGGTTCGGGCCCTCTTCAGAAATTATATTTTTCTCTATAATCTTTGATACACAAATTTTACGAATCGGTTTTGAAGGAATTAAATACATGAATGTTTTGTGTTATGATTGTGTCATAAAATTGTTGTGTCGTTTTGTATAACTGTTATGATAATTCTGTTTTAGTTATAATTATATTGTTTTGATATGGATAAGTTCTTGTATTGCGTTGATTCTTTTAATTTATCAGTGCTTGAGATGAATGATGTGTGAGAGTGTGGTTTATTGTACTGAGGAGTTATACAGAAATGAAATATGAGAAATGACTAACCTCGATGTTGTTGATGTTTCTAACTTTTGTTTATATTTGGAAGGATATTTCAAGACACAGTATTTATGGAAGTAAATACTGTCTTGCCGGAGTATTCTCAATGGATGGAAAAATTTTATCGTTTTTTTGCGATTTTTATCATCTGTAAGGGATTAATAATTTTAAGAAAGTTTGTGTTTCATTTGTGAAAATTTAATGTACGTGATTGATTTTCGCAAAGTATCAAGTGACTGTGTTGATTACTTATTGAGTTTGAGATTTTAATTCTTCCAAGATAAACAGAAACTCGACATTCACATTTCTCAGTTACATATTGAGATGTGTGATCACAGAGAGTTCGAGAGAAACTGAGTGGTGTCTTGATTTCGTGAGGCTTCTTAGTGTCTTTATTTTGCGAATCGGGGGAGAAAGATCCTTACGGCAGTGACGTGTCAAGAGAAATCAAATCGGTGCGTCGTGTTAGGAATATTTAAAATTAACTTATAGTGTCAATAATTTTAAAATTATTATGTTAAGTAAAGTATTGTAATTTATTTGCAATATTTTACAATACTTTTTTTTCCGGAAAGTGTTTCATACAACACTCGGGCAGTGTGATTTTTCATCTCTCGCTGATTCAGTGTTGTCCAATATTCGTTTTTGAAATACCTGCTAGTTCTCTTACACGTCAAGACGTATGTGAGAAGTAGCCAGAAGCTTCAGACACAAGAAACCATTTTTTTTATTCAAGCTCCACCACACAACAATCGAGCAGTGGTACCTTGCCTCCCTTGATCACTTCTCGTTGTCGAGAACTTCTTTATAGTACTGGAGAGTAAGAGTACACGAAGAAAGATGGGTGAGAAGTGGCCATGAGCTTGAGAGGCGCGAAATAATTTTTTCCCTGGAAGTCGTATGGTAGAACAATCGAGCAGTGTCACCTGTCATCCCGTGATGACCTATTGTTGTCTAATATATTTTTTACGGTACCACGAAGTTCTCGTACATATGAAAACATATGTGAGAAGTAAGTAGAAGCTTCAGACACGGGAAATCATTTTTTTTTATTAGACCTGTACCATGCAACAATTGAGAAGTCTCACCTCTCATGCCTGGACAATTAATTGCTGTCCAGTATTGTTTCTGAATTTCTGGAATGTTCTCGTACGCATACGAATAGATCTAAAAAGTCGGAAGAATATTCAGGTACACGATTTTTTTTTGCTACGTGGTGTACAATACGACATTTGATTTTTCATCTATCTCCTTCTCTGCCAATTTATTGAAACTAATATTTTATTTCAACTGCTAGCGACGTTTAGTACACAAAAGTACTAGACCCAGACGGGCCCGGAAACTTCGGACGCACGATATAATATTTTTCATCGAAGGTATAGTATACGACGTTACGGCAGCCCGACCTCTCATCCATTGATTGGAATTGTTCTAATGATTTATTTAACGTACTAGAGAGTTTCAGTACACATAAAGACACATGGAAGAAGTAGCCAGAAGCTTCAGAAATCGCGAATGATTTTTTTCTGGAAAGTGTTCTATAGAACAGTCGAGGAGTGTGACATCGCATCACTCGCCGCTTCATTGTTGTCCAATATTTGTTTTTGAAAGACTGGCGAGTGCTGCTACACATAAAGACGTATATGAGAAGTAGCCTAAAGCTTTAGACACACGAAACAATTTTTTTCATTCAAACTCCACCACACAACCATCGGTCAGTGGTACCTTCATTCCCTTGATCACTTCTCGCTGTCTAGAACTTTTCCACAGTACTGGACAGTTACAGAACACACAGAAAGATAGCTAAGAAGTAGCCATAAGCTTGAGAGGCGCGACATTTTTTTTTTCATGGATGTTGTACGGTACAACAATCGAGCAGTGTCACGTGCCATCGTTTGATGTCTTATTGTTGTCTAATTTCTATTTTACAGTACGAGAAAGGTATTGTACATGTAAAAACATATGTGAGAAATAACTAGAAGCTTCAGACATGGGAAATCGATTTTTTTTTATTTAACCTGTACCATACAACATTCGATTCTTGTTCTATCTCCCTCTCTGTCGACTAATTGAGACTAATATTATTTTTCAACTACTAGAGACTTCTAAAACACGAAAGAACCGATGTCAGAAGGAGCAAAAAACTTCGGACGCACGAAATAATTTTTTTGATCGGATGTGTATCAAACGACGGTACACCAGTCTGACCTGTCATCCCTTCTTGACAGATTGTTTTCTAATAATTTATGTAGCGTACTAGAGAGTTTCAGTACACATGGAGACATATGGAAGAAGTAGTCAGGAGCTTCAGAAAGAGAGAACAATTTTTTTCTGAAAAGTATCCCATACAACAGCCGAGGAGTGTTATTTCTCATCCCTTGCCGATTCACTGTTGTCCAATATTTGTTTTCGAAATACTGGCGAGTTCTCTTACACATAAAGACGTATTTAAGAAGTAGCCAAACGCTTCAGACAAAGGAATTTTTTTCTTTAATTCATGCCGCACCACACATCAGCCGAGCAGCGGTACCGTTCCTCCCCTGACGACTTCTGGTTGCCTAGCACATCTCTAGAGTACTAGAGAGTTACGTACAATACATACAGAAAGATGACAGAGAACTAGCCATAAGCTTGAGAGGGGCGAAAGAATTTTTTTCATTAGGGTCGTACGGCAGGACCATAGAGTAGTGTCACCTGTTACCCCGTGATAACTTATTGTCGTCTAATATTTTTTTTACAGTGCCAAAAAGTACTCGTACATATAAAAGCATACGCGAGAAGTAATTAGAGAATTCAGATATGGGAAATCATATATTTTTTTCTTATTAAATCTGCACCTTGCAACAGTCGAGAAGTCCCACCTCTCATGCCTGCACCGTTTATTGTTGTCCACTATTTTTTCTGAATCCCTGGAAAAATCTAGTACGCATACAAACAGGTGTAAAAAGTGGCAAGAATATTCGGGCAGCCGAAATTTTTTTTTTTTTTTTTTGCTACGAAGTGTACACTACAACATTTGAATTGTGATCTATCTCGTTCTCTGCCAATTTATGGAGAGTAACATTTTTTATTTCAACGACTAGCGACCTTTGGTACACGAAACAACTAATGTCAGGCGGATCCAGAAACTTCGGACGCACGAAATAATATTTTTGATCGAAAGTGTACCATATGCCGTTCCAGCAGCCTGACCTCTCATCCATTGACGACTGGTTTTGTTCTAATGATTTATTTATCATACTGGAGAGATTCAGTACACATAAAGACTCAATACAGAAGTAGCCAGGAGCTTCAGAAATCGAGATTAATTTTTTTCTGGAAAGTGTTCCATAGACGAGTCCAGCAGTGTAATTTCTGATCCCTGGCCGCTTCATTGTTGTCCAATATTTGTTTTTGAAATACTGGCGACTTCTCCTGCACATAAAGCCGTATATGAGATGTAGCCAGAAGCTTCCGACACACGAAACGATACTTTTAAGGAAGTAGTCTGCTTTAGAAGCCGAAAAAAGGTGTTTTTTCAGCAATTTTTTTGAAAGGGAAGGAAATGATTGCGGTAAACGAAATTTTGAGACGATAGTGTATTATATTCAAGCTTTGAAAAAAATTTTTTATTAATAGCAAATATTGACATTTTTCAAAGTTGTAACGATTTTTCTGGGGCGCCTGGAGTCTGCACTTGTAAATCGGTGCCGGTGATGGAGGTCGTGCGATGTATCTGAAACAGTCGAACCAATTTTTTTTTTAGTTTTTATAAGTTCCTTCTCTAAATGAACTAAAAATATACCGAAGAAATGATGAAATTCCGAATTTTTTCGAAGTTTGAAAAAAAAATTCACCTTTTTGAAAAAAAAAAAATCACTTTAAGTTGCAAAACAAGTAATTTAAATAGTACTTTTGTCCAACTTTTTTAGTTCAAATAGAAGATAATTTAATACTGAAGCTAGATCACTTTGATTTTTTTCGATCGAACATATATTGTTTTTGCTATTGCCGGCACCGTTTTCTAAAACTTGTGAAAATGAAAACTCGAGAAAACGGGCTTTAAAGTTTTCGGTCGAAAATAATATAAGTTTCTGGATACTTACACGAATTAGATGTTAATCAGCTATCCCCGGGCCATACAATAATCCTACCTCTTCTTCAAAAAACTCGTTTTGGCGGAGGGTTTCCGATCTTCGAGCTGTACGAGCCTCCTTGCTGGAAAATGATGCGCGCCGGTTCTCCCGCGTTATGCGCTCAGCATCGACGGTGTCAGCAACATTTTTGCACTGCTGCCCTATGACAATATTGAGGAGCTGCATGGTAGAAAGCACAGCTGAATAACCCTCGTTGAAAATGCCTGTAGCCATATTTGCTGCTATTTCGACGATTTTATAGCCGGAATTTACGTGTTTCGGATTTAGGCGCCACACAATCGAATTGAACGATTCGATCGAATTTAGAGTGTGTCCGCCTAAGCACCGCGTCAATAAATCGTCATTTGAAAGATCTTCGTAAATTGGACGAATGTGCTTCTCTACATTGTCATTAATTAATCTTGGCGGGTGTTTGAAAGATGCCAGATTATTCGCCACTTCAGCCTTGCGCCATTCGCCCCAACTCTCCGCGCCTTCTGGACAATTTTCATGCCGAGGATTTTTATCGGTGGAACAATAATGGTCTAATGTTGCCATAATAGCTCTCTTCATACCTTCTACTGAGTTCATCTTTCGACGAATTGACAGACCGTAGTAAATCGTCAATTTCTTAATGACACTCTCCGTTAGCCCCTACTTTCTTCCAAGTTTCTCGGTTTTTCTTTTATTCCGTAAACGAGTACACATACGCTTTTGCACGTGCCCAACACGCTCATTTTTCGTCATTGTGCACTCGTCCCCGTAAGGATTGCTATGTAAGATTCCAGTAAAAGTTTCCAGCATGAAGGGGCGAAGCTCGCGCGCTCGGGTCTGCCCGAGCATTCGCACCTGCTCGACGCTCGGCCACTAAAACTGATCTAGCCTCGAAAATATGTCGAATTCTTCTCTTGATCACGTCTCGTTGCCTAGCACTTGCTAATACTTACAGAGCCGGAGAGTTGCAGTATACACAGATACACGTCTCGTTGGCTGGCACTTCCTAATACTTACAGTGCTGGAGATTTGCAGTGTACACAAAAAATTGGCTGAGAAGTAGTCATGAGTTTGAGAGGCCCGAAATAATTTTTTTATGGATGTTGTACGGTAGAACTTAATGTCGTCTAATATTTTTTTACAGTACGCGGAAGATCTCGTCCATATAAATACATATGTGAGAAGTAACTAGCAGCTTCAGACACGGAAAATCGTTTCTTTTATTAAACCTGTACCATACAACAAGCGATTCTTGTTCTATCTCCCTCTCTACCAATTTATTGAGACTAATGTTTTTTTTCAACTACTAGAGACTTTTAGAACTCGAGAGAACCGATTTCAGAAGGAGACAAAAAATACGGTCGCACGAAATAATTATTTTGATCGGAAGTGTATCACACGACGGTACAGCAGTCTGACCTCTCATCCCTTGTTGACCGATTGTTGTCTAATGATTTATTTAGCGCACTAGAGAGTTTCAATATATATGACGACACATGGAAGAAACAGCCAGAAGCTTCAGGAATAGAGAGTGATTTTTTTCTGAAAAATCTTCCGCACAACAGTCAATCGGTGTAATTTCTCATCACTTGGCGATTCATGGTTGTCCAATATTTGGTCTTGAAATACTCGCGAGTTCTCCTACACATAAAGACGTATGTGAGAAGGAGCCAAAAGCTTAAGACACACGAAATGTTTTTTTCATTGAACCCCTGCCACACAACAACCGAGCAGCGGTACCTTTCCTCCCTTGACGACGTCTCGTTGTCTAGCACGGCTCTACAGTACTAGAGAGTTACACACAGTACACATAGAAAGATAACAGAGAAGTAGCTATAAGCTTGAGAAGCGCGAAATGATTTTTTTCATTAAAGTTGCACGGTAGAACAATCGAGCAGTATCACCTGTCATCCCTCGATAACATATTGTTTTCTAATTTCTTTTTTACGGTACCACAAAGTTCTCGTACATACAAAAACACATGCTAGAAGTAACTAGACGTTTCAGACACGGGAAATCATTTCTTTTATTAATCCTGTACCATGCGACAATCGAGAAGTCTCACCTCTCATGCCTGGACAATTTATTGATGTTCAGAAATTTTTCTGAATTCCTTGAGAGCATGCAAATGGATGTAAAAAGTCGGCAGAATATTTAGGCAGACCAATTATTTTTTTTTTGCTACGAGGTGAACAATACTGCATTTGATGTTTGCTCTATCTACTTCTCTGCTGATCTATTGGGGCTAATAATTGTTTTTCAACTACTACCGACTTTTAGTACACGAAAGAAGTAATGTCGGACGCACGAAAGAATATTTTAAATCGAAAGTGTACCATACGACGTTACAGCAGCCTGACCTCTCATCGATTGATGACTGGTCTTGTTCTGGTGATTTATTTAGTATACTGGAGAAATTCAGTACACCTGAAGACTCAATATAGATGTAGCCAGAAGGTTTAGAAATCGAGAATGATTTTTTTCTGGAAAGTGCTCCATAGAACAATCGAGCAGTGTGATTTCTCATCCCTTGCCGATTCATTGATGTCCAATATTTGTTTCAGAAATGCTGGCGAGTTCTCCTACACAGTATGGGAGAAGTAGCCAAAAGCTTCAGACACTCGAAACAATTTTTTTTATTCAAGCTCCACCACACAACAATCGGGCAACGGTACCTTCCTTCCCTTGATCACTTCTCGTTGTATAGCACCTTTTTACAGTACTGGAGAGTTACAGTACACACATACAGATCGTTCAGAAGTAGCCATGAGCTTGGAAGGCGCGAAAGAATTTTTTTCATGGGAGTTGTACGGTACAACAATCGAGCAGTATCACCTGTCATCCCTTGATGACCTATTGTTGTCTAATATGTTTTGTACAGTACGAGGAACGTCTCACAGATATAAAAACATATGTGAGAAGCAACTAGAAGCTTCAGACACGGGAAATCGATTTTTTTTAACTAAACCTGTATCGTAAACATTCGATTCTTGTTCTAGCTCCCTCTCTGCCGATTTATTGAGACTGGTATTTGTTTTCAACTAGTAGACAATTTTAGAAGAGGAAAGAATAGATGTCAGAAGGAGCCAAACACTTCGGACGCACGAAATAGATTTTTTGATCGGAAGTGCATCACACGGCCGGACACCAATCTGACCTCTCATCCCGTGTTGACTGATTGTTGTCTAATAATTTATTTCGCGTACTAGACAGTTTCAGTACACATGGAGACATATGGAAGAAGTAGCCAGAAACTTCAGAATTAGAGAATGATTTTTTTCTGCAAAGTATCCAATACACCAGTCCAGCAGTGTGATTTCTCATCTCTTGCCGATTCAATGTTGTCCAATATTTGTTTTACAAATGCTGGCGAGTTTTCCTACGCATCAAGATGTATGTGAGAAGTCGCCAAAAGCTTCAGACACACGATTTTTTTTCTCTAGCCCCACCACACAACGCTCGAGCCGTGGTACCCTTCCTCCCTTCATGACTTCTCCGTGTCTAGCACTTCCCTACAGTGCTCGAGAGTTACAGTACACACAGAAAGATGACAGAGAACTAGCCATAAGCTTGAGAGGCGCGAAATAATTTTTTTCAATGAAGTTGTACGGTAGTACAATCGAGCAGTGTCACCTGTCCACCCACGAGGATCTATTGTTGTTTAATATTTTTTTTACGGTACCACAAAGTTCTCGTACCACGTTCTCGTAAGTCGGCCGAATCTGACCGGAAGTAAGATAAAATTGGAGACGAATTCGGGACAGTAATATTGGGCATGTCCGATCGAGGCCGCGAGAACCATTCCGAGCACCGATTTTATCTTTGTTAAATAAACAAAGCTCCTACTGTCGTTCTCGAACCATCGTCGGACTCGTCGAGCGAATCTGACCGGAAGTAAGATAAAATCGAAGACGACTTTGGGGCAGTAATATCGGGAATGTCCGATCGAGGCCCCGAGAACGATTCCGAGTAACGATTTTATCTTTGTTAGATAAACAATGCTCCTACCGTCGTTCTTGCACCATCGTCAGACTTGTCGGCCAGTCTGACCGGAAGTAACATAAAATCGGAGACGAATTCGGGGCAGTAATATCGGGAATGTCCGATCGAGGCCCCGAGAACCGTTCCGAGCACCGATCTTATCTTTGTTAAATTAACAAAGCTCCTACCGTCGTTCTCGAACCATCGTCAGACTTGTCGAGCGAATCTGACCCAAAGTAAGATGAAATCGGAGACTACTTCGGGGCAGTAATATCGCGAATGTCCGGTCGAGGCCCCGAGAACCATTCCGAGCACCGATTTTATCTTTGTTAAATAAACAAAGCTCCTACCGTCGTTCTCGCACCATCGTCAGACTTGTCGAGCAAATCTGACCGGAAGTAAGATCAAATCGGAGGCGAATTCGCTGCAGTAATATTGGGCATGTCCGATCGAGGCCGCGAGAACCATTCCGAGCACCGATTTTATCTTTGTTAAATAAACAATGCTCCTACCGTCGTTCTCGCACCATCGTCAGACTTGTCGCGTAAACCTGACCGGAAGTAAGATGAAATCGGTGAAGACTTCGGGGCAGTAATATCGGGAATGCCCGATCGAGGCCCCGAGAACCATTACGAGCACTGATTTTATCTTCATTAAATAAACAATGCTCCTACCGTCGTTCTCGCAACATCGTCAGACTTGTCGAGCGAATCTGACCGGAAGTTAGATAAAATCGGAGACGACTTCGGGGCAGTAATATCAGGAATGTCCGATCGAGGCCGCGAGAACCATTCCGAGCACCGATTTTATTTTTGTCAAATAAACAAAGCTCCTACCGTCGTTCTCGCACCATCGTTAGACTTGTCGAGCGAATCCGACCGGACGTAAGATCAAATCGGAGACGAATTCGGGGCAGTAATATTGGGCATGTACGATCGAGGCCGCGAGAACCATTCCGAGCACCGATTTTATCTTTGTTAAATAAACAAAACTCCTATCGTCGTTCTCGCACCATCGTCAGACTTGTCGAGCGAATCTGACCGGAAGTAAGATAAAATCGGAGAAGCCCTCGGGGCAGTAATATCGGGAATGTCCGATCGAGGCCGCGAGAACCATTCCGAGCACCGATTTTATCTTTGTTAAATAAACAAAGCTCCTACCGTCGTTCTCGCAACATCGTCAGACTTGTCGAGCGAATCTGACCGGAAGATAAAATCGGAGACGACTTCGGGGCAGTAATATCGGGAATGTCCGATCGAGGCCGCGAGACCCATTCCGAGCACCGATCTGATCTTTGTTAAATAAACAATGCTCCTACCGTCGGTCTCGCACTATCGTCAGACTTGTCGAGCGAATATGACCGATTGAGTGGAGAATTCTAACCCGGATTTTGCGAACCTGGGTCATTTTCGTTCTGCCCAAAATCATTTTCTTCGCAGGCTGCTTAATATTTATTTTACAAAAATATTAAACATAAGGGAGAAAAGAATCCTATTTTCCCTTGAGAAGTGCGGTTTAAAGATTGACCATTCATTTTTTCAGATGTTTTTCATTGAAAATTGTTGGTTTGGTGGTGCAGAACCGAAAACGAGCCACGTTCACGGGAGGAAGGTGCCTCACATACCTTCACGGATTGAGGGTTAAGATAACCGATTGAACTTAATCGATAGATTGTGAACTTTATTGAAAATCATGTCCGTTTCGAAATTGTTCGACGATTTCATGCTCCGCAAATAATATTTTACGTCATATGCGATTCGCTAACAACTTTTGCAATGAATAATCCTAACATTACATTTTAAAATAATTTCTCGTGAAATTATTACTTTTCAAAAAATACTACGGGTATTTTGACTGTTTCATAAATTATCGTAAAATGCTGTAACTACAGAATGTTCAGATAATTTATGCAACATTACAAAACAGAAATACCCGTAGTATTCGGTAAAAAATAATAATTTCACGCCAAATTACTTTAAAATGGATTGCTAGAATTATTTATTCTCAAACTTATTAGCGAGTCCTCGAACATTTTCAAAATTGACATTCATTTCAATAACGTTCTCGGATAGGGAAACATTCAGATCCCGCTGTTCGACCGCGTGTCATAACACCAACATCCTGTGACAGCCGAGCATTCGGAAGTTGCAGCTGTGACGTCAGCAGACTAGCACTCCCTATAGCGCGCTCGTGTCTGATTTGGCTCATTTGTTCCACTGATTAAGTGCCGATCCATCGACTTTAAATTGTATGTTTGATAATTTTTTCTCCATGATGGGGGCCTCAAATAAACTTTTTCGGGAGTGTTCCGTATTCGGAATTTTCCAGCCTTTATTCTCCTGCACGCGAAATGGAATTTTCATTTTTTCGCAGAATACACTATTTTCTCTGCCAAATACTGTTCATGACAAAAATACGGTATATTTTTTTTCAAAGAGAGCTTGAAAAAGCATTAAAAGTCATATTTTTTTCAGTCGCAAAATTACCGCGCAAGACCTTTAAAAAACGCATGCCCACCTCATAAAAGTCACCCTGTATGTGTGAAGTAACTATAAGCTTTAGACGCGGGAAATAATTTTTTTATTAAACCTGTACCATGGGACAATCGAGAAGTCTCATGCCTGGACAATGTACTGTTGTCGAGATTTTTTCTGAATTCCTCGAGAGTTCTAGTACGCATACAAATGGATGTAAAAAGTCGGCAGAATATTCGGGCACGCGCGTTTTTTTTTGCTACGCAGTGTACAAAACACCACTTGATTTTTCATCTATCTCCTTTTCTGCCGATTTATTGAAACCAATATTTTTTTCAACTACTAGCAACTATTATTACACCACAGAACTAATGTCGGACGGAGCCAAAAACTTCGGACGCACGAAATAATATTTTTAATCGAAAGTGTACCACAAGACATTACAGCTGCCTGACCTCTCATCCATTGATGCCCGGTCTTGCTCTAATGATTTATTTAGCTTACTGGAGAGTTTCAGTACACATAAAGACATTTGAAAGAAGTGGCCAGGAGCTTCAGAAATGGAGATAGATTTTTTCTGAAAAAGTGTGCCATCGAACAGTGGAGCAGTGTGATTTCTCATCCCTTGTCGATTCATTGTTGTCCAAGATGTGTTTTTGAAATGCTGGCGAATTCTCTTACCCATAAAGACGTATGTGAGAAGTAGCCGAAAGCTTCGGACATACGAAACAATTATTTTTATTCAAGCTCCACCACACAATATTCGAGCAGCGGTACCTTTCCTCCCTTCATGACTTCTCGCTATCTAGCACGTTTTTACAGTACCGGAGAAGTACCGTACACACAGAAAGATGGCTGAGAAGTTGCCATGAGCTTGAGAGGAGCGAAATTTTTTATTTCTTTTTCATAGAAGTTGTACGATAGAACAATCGAGCAGTGTCACCTCTCACCCCTTGATGACTTATTGTCGTCTCATATTTTTTTTACAGTACGAGAATGCTCTCGTGCTTATAAAAACATATGTGAGAAGTAAGTAGAAGCTTCAAATACGGGAAATCATATTTTTTAATTAAATCTGCACCATGCAACAATCCAGAAGTCCCACCTCACATGCCTGGACCATTTATTGTTGTCCAGTATTTTTTTTCCGAGTTCCCGGACAGTTCTAGTACGCATACAAACAAATGTAAAAAGTGGCAAGAATATTCGGACACACGGAATTTTTTTGCTACGACGTGTACATTGCAACATTTGATTTTTGATCTACCTCCTTCTCTGGCGATTTATGAAGACTAATATTTTTTTTCCATCTTCTAGCAACTTTTAGTACACTACAGTACTAATTTCGGACGGAGCCAGAAACTTCGGACGCACGTAATAATATTTTTGATCGAAAGTATACCATACGACGTTGCAGCAGCCTGATCTCTCATCCATTGATGACTGGTTTCGTTCTAATGATTTATTTAGCATACGGTAGAGTTTCAGTATACATACAGACATATGAAGGAAGAAGCCAGGCGCTTCAGACATCACGAATAATTTTTTTCTGTAAAGTGTTCCATGAACAGTCGAGCAGTGTGATTTCTCATCTCTCGTCGCTTCATTGTTGGCCAATATTGGTTCTTGAAATACTGGCGAGTTCTCCTGCACATGGAGACGTATACGCTATGTAGTCAAAAGCTTCAGACACACGGAACGATATTTTTAATTTAAGCTCCACCACACGACAATCGAGCAGTGGTTCCTTTCCCCCCCCCCCCCCCCAGCATCGCTTCTCGTCGCCTAGCACTTCTTTACAGTACTGGAGTGTTACAGTATGCACAGAAAGATGGCTGAGAAGTAGCCATAAGTTTGAGAGGCGCGAAATAACTTTTTTCAGGGAAGTTGTACGGTCGAATAATCGAGCAGTGTCACCCGTCGTCCCTTGACGACTTATTGTTGTCTAATATTTTCTTATCGTACGAGGAAGACCTCGTACATATAAGTACATATGTGAGAAGTAACGAGAAGCTTCCGGCACGGGAAATCGTTTTGTTTTTTTAAATTAAACCAGTACCATACAACATTCCATTCTTGTTCTATCTCCCTCTCAGCCGATTTATTGACTAATTTTTTTTTTTCAACTACTAGAGACTTTCAGAATACGAAAGAACCGATGTCAGATGGAGCAGGAAACTTCGGTTGCACGAAATAATTTTTTTGATCGGAAGGCTATCACACGACGTTACAGCAGTCCGACCTCTCATCCCCTGTCGACTGATTGTTGTCTAATGATTTATTTAGCGTACGGGAGAGTTTCAGTACACATGACGGCACATGGAAGCGATAACCAGAAGCTTCAGAAGTAGAAAGTGATTTTATTCTGAGAAGTATTCCATACAACAGTCCGCGCAGTGTAATTTCTCATCCCTTGCCGATTCATTGTTGTCCAATATTTGTTTTTGAAACACTGGCGAGTACTCCTGCAGACAAAGACGTATGTGAGAAGTAGCCAAAAGCTTCAGCCACACGAAACAATTTTTTTTATTCAAGCTCCACCCCACAACAAGCGAGCAGTGGTGCCTTCCTTCCCTTGATTACTTGTCGTTGTCTAGCACCTCTTGACAGTACTAGAGAGTTCCAGTACACACACAAAGATCGTTCAGAAGTAGCCATAAGCTTGAGAGGTAGGACAATCGAGCAGCGTCACCTGTCATCCCTTGATGACCTATTGTTGTCTAATTTTTTTTACAGTACGACCAAGCTCTCGGACATATAAACACATATGCGAGAAGTAAATAGAAGCTTCAGACACGGGAAGTCGATTTTTTTTACTAATCCTGTAACACACAACATTCGATTCTTGTTCTATCTTCCTGCCTGCCGATCTATTGAGACTGATATTTTTTTTCAACTACTAGAGAATCTTAGAACAATAAAGAACAGATTTCAGAAGGAGGCAAAAACTTCGGACACACGAAACAATTTTTTTATTCAAGCCCCACAGCACAACAATCGAGCAGTGGTCCCTTTTCTCCTTTGATGGCTTCTCGTTGTCTAGCACGTCTTTACAGTACTAGAGAGTTACCGTACGCACAGAAAGATGGCTGAGAAGTTGCCATAAGCTTGAGAGGAGTGATTTTTTTTCTCCATAGAAGTAGTATGGTTAAACAATCGAGCACCCATGAAAAAATGTACAACTGGTCCGACATTGGCCCAGTAGTGCGCCAACTCTCTTGTATGGTTGGCCGTTCTCTGGCATGAATGTCGGTCCATTAATGGACCGTTGTCGGAATGATATCCTCGGGCCAAGGCTGGCTACCGATATCGTACCGACGTTGGACTCGACACCGGCCCGACAGTAGTACCAAGGTTGGCCCAAGTTACAGCCAATATCGTACCAGCGTTGGTGCTGATGCTCGTGCCAAGGTCGGCCCAAGGCTATGCCATCGTTGGTATTAAGAGCGGCCCGACGCCTGTGCCAACATTCGCCCAAGTTGAAGCCAATATCGTACCAACTTTGGTCCAGTCCATAACCAACAGTGGTACGATAATGCCCCGAGTATCGACCGATACAACTCAGGGCATTATCGGTCACTCGTGTTACAATTTTTTCGTTCATTTTCATCATTTTTATCGTTCCCGTGTTCAATAATTTCGTCCACATACTCAAGAGTGTTCTCACACTCCGCTTTTTTAACATTATTTTCGAGGATTTTTTTCTCTGTCAAACATGACTCTTGATTCATGACACATTTTTCGTGCTTCAATAACAGTTCATGCCAACACAATTGTTTTCGCACTGTTTTCAGTTTGTCATATCTCTTTTGTTTATTCATATTGAGAATACGGTAGGTGCATAAGGGAAATAATTACTGTTGCACGAAAAAGCGACGATGGACGGTACTCTTTGTTCGCGGTCTGCATCGATACGACCCTGCAGGGCGACTGGCGAGCAATTCATAAGACACGTAATGGGGAGTGATGCCGGCTCGTGATTGGATCAACCGATTTACGCGAACAGTCGGTTCTTCGTCGTTAGTCGATACTGTCCCGACATTGGCATATTGCGGTATGCCGAGATTACGTATGAACGTAGGACAGTTATTGGCGAACAGTATTAGCCCATGATCGGCTCCAGTAGACCACCCCAACAGTCGGCTTTCCGCGACAGCCGATACTGGCCCGACATTTGTATAGTACCGGTTGCCGGGATTAGAAATGAACGCAGGACACTTAACGGCAGACAGTATTGGCCCACGGTCGGCTTCTTCGTCTATGCCAACAGTCGGCCCTAGGTCGTTAACCGGTACTGTCCCCACATCGGCTTGATGCCGGATGCCGGGCTCCGAAAAGAGGGTCGACTGAAAGCTGGCAGTACCGTTGGTTCAATGTTGGGCCAACATTCGTTGCCAACAATCGGTTAGCCAGTACTGGGCCGCACATCGGCCGTATTGTTCGTGTCGGCAATTTTTTCATGGGCAATGTCACTTTTCACCTCACGATGACTTATTGTTGTCCAATATTTTCCTTACAGTTCGAGAAAGTTCTCGTACATATAAAAACATATGTGAGATGTGACAATAAGCTTCAGACACGGGAAATCACCTTTTTTTATTAAGTCTGTACCATGCAACAATCGAGAAGTCCCACCTTTCATGGCTGGGCCATTTATTGTTGTCCCATATTTTATCTAAATTCCTCGAGAGTTCTAGTACGCATACAAACAGATGTAAAAAGTGGCCAGAATATTCGGGCACACGTAATTTTTTTTTTATCTACTAGATGGACATTAGAACATTTGATTTTTTGTCCATCTCCTTCGCTGTCGATTTATACAGATGAACCTATGTGAAGTTGGCAACTGACTTTACAGAAAGTAATTTTTTTTTTTTGCATTCGTTTGTACTCGGTTTGTACCCGTTTGTACCGTCTTAAATTTCGTTTGTACCTTAAGGGGGAAAAAAGTACGAGGGTATGAAAAGATGAACCGCAACCCATTTAGAGCTAAGCAATTTTAATAAACGCGACTGAAAAGAGAAATCGTTTGTACCCGTTGGTATCGACGAGTATTTCGTATGTGCCACCGAGAAAACGTTTGTACCCGTCTGTACTATCGAGCAATCGTTTGGACCCATTCGTACTGACGAGTATATCATTTGTACCAACGAGTACATGTTTGTACCCGTCTGTATTATCGAGCAATCGTTTGTACCCGTTCGTATCGACGAGTATATCGTTTGTACCACCGAGAAATCGTTTGTACTCATTCGTACCGGCGATTAATCGTTTGTACCCATTCGTACTGACGAGAATATCGTTTGTACCAGCGAGAAATTGTTTGTACCCGTCTGTACTATCGAGCAATCGTTTGTACCCGTTGGTATCGACGAGTTTTTCGTATGTACCACCGAGAAAACGTTTGTACCCGTCTGTACTATCGAGCAATCGTTTGTACCCATTCGTACTGACGAGTATATCATTTGTACCAACGAGAAAACGTTTGTACCCGTCTGTATTATCGAACAATCGTTTGTACCCGTTCGTATCGACGAGTATATCGTTTGTACCACCGAGAAATCGTTTGTACCCATTCGTATCGACGAGTATTTCGTATGCACCACCGAGGAAACGTTTGTACCCGTCTGTACTATCGGGCAATCGTTTGTACCCATTCGTACTGACGAGTATATCGTTTGTACCGACGAGAAAACGTTTGTACCCGTCTGTACTATCGAGCAATCGTTTGTACCCGTTCGTATCGACGAGTATATCGTTTGTACCACCGAGAAATCGTTTGTACCCGTCTGTACTATCGAGCAATCGATTGTACCCGTTCGTATCGACGAGTATATCGTTTGTACCACCGAGAAAACGTTTCTGTTTGTCTGAACTATCGAGGAATCGTTTGTACCCATTCGTTCTGACGAGTATATCGCTTGTACCACGGAGAAAACGTTGGTACCCATCTGTACTATCGAGCAATCGTTTGTACCCGTTCGTATCGACAAGTACATCGTTTGTACCACCGAGGAAACGTTTGTACCCGTCTGTACTATCGAGCAATCGTTTGTACCCGTTCGTATCGACGAGTATGTCGTGTGTACCACCGAGAGATCGTTTGTATTCATTCGTACCGGCGATTAATCGTTTGTACCCATTCGTACTGACGAGAATATCGTTTGTACCAACGAGAAATTGTTTGTACCCGTCTGTACTATCGAGCAATCGTTTGTACCCGTTCGTATCGACGAGTATTTTGTATGTACCATAGAGAAAACGCTTGTATCCGTCTGTACTATCGAGCAATCGTTGAACCCATTCTTACTGACGAGTATATCATTTGTACCAACGAGAAAACGTTTGTACCCGTCTGTATTATCGAGCAATCGTTTGTACCCGTTCGTATCGACGAGTATATCGTTTGTACCACCGAGAAATCGTTTGTACCCGTCTGTACTATCGAGCAATCGATTGTACCCGTTCGTATCGACGAGTATATCGTTTGTACCACCGAGAAAACGTTTGTACCCGTCTGTACTATCGAGGAATCGTTTGTACCCATTCGTTCTGACGAGTATATCGTTTGTACCACGGAGAAAACGTTTGTACCCATCTGTACTATCGAGCAATCGTTTGCACCCGTTCGTATCGACGAGTACATCGTTTGTACCACTGAGGAAACGTTTGTACCCGTCTGTACTATCGAGCAATCGTTTGTACCCGTTCGTATCGACGAGTATGTCGTTTGTACCACCGAGAGATCGTTTGTACTCATTCGTACCGGCGATTAATCGTTTGTACCCATTCGTACTGACGAGAATATCATTTGTACCAACGAGAAAACGTTTGTACCCGTCTGTATTATCGAGCAATCGTTTGTACCCGTTCGTATCGACGGGTATATCGTTTGTACCACCGAGAAATCGTTTGTACCCGTCTGTACTATCGACCAATCGTTTGTACCCATTCGTACTGACGAGAATATCGTTTGTACCAACGAGAAATTGTTTGTACCCGTCTGTACTATCGACCAATCGTTTGTACCCATTCGTATCAACGAGTATTTCGTATGTACCATCGAGAAAACGTTTGTACCCGTCTGTACTATCGGGCAATCGCTTGTTCCCATTCGTACTGTCGAGTATATCGTTTGTACCAACGAGAAACCGTTGGTACCCGTCTCTACTATCGAGCAATCGTTTGTACCCGTTCGTATCGACGAGTATATCGTTTGTACCACCGAGAAATCGTTTGTTCCCGTCTGTACTATCGAGCAATCGTTTGTACCGATTCGTATCGACGAGTATTTCGTTTGTACCACCGAGCAAACGTTTGTACCCATCTGTACTATCAAGCAATCGTTTGTACCTGTTCGTATCGACGAGTATGTCGTTTGTACCACCGAGAGATCGTTTGTATTCATTCGTACCGGCGATTAATCGTTTGTACCCGTTCGTATCGACGAGTATGTCGTTTCTACCACCGAGGAAACGTTTGTACCCGTCTGTACTATCGAGCAATCGTTTGTACCCGTTCGTATCGACAGTATATCGTTTGTACCACCGAGAAATCGTTTGTACCCGTTGGTATCGACGAGTATGTCGTTTGTACCACCGAGAGATCGTTTGTACTCATTCGTACCGGCGATTAATCCTTTGTACCCATTCGTACTGACGAGAATATCGTATGTACCAACGAGAAATTGTTTGTACCCGTCGGTACTATCGAGCTGGTACAAACGTCATAATCGTCAGTACGAATGGGTACAAACGATTGCTCGACAGTAGAGACGGGTACAAACGTTTTCTCGGTGGTACATACGAAATACTCGTCGATACCAACGGGTACAAACCATATACTGTCGATACGACCGGGTACACCCGATTGCTCGATAGTACAGACGCGTACAAACGTTTCCTCGGAAGTACAAACGATATACTCGTCAATACGAACGGGTACGAACGATTTCGCGATAGTACAGACGGGTACAAACGTTTTCTCGGTGGTACAAACGATATACTTGTCAGTACGAATGGGTAAAAACGATTCCTCGATAGTACAGACGGGTACAAACGTTTTCTCGGTGGTACAAACGATATACTTGTCAGTACGAATGGGTACAAACGATTCCTCAATATTACAGACGGGTAGAAACGTTGCCGCGGTGGTACAAACGATATATTCGTCGATACCAACGGGTACAAACGTTTTGTCGGTGGTACAAACGATATACTTGTCAGTACGAGGGGGTACAAACGATTGCTCGATATTACCGACCGGTACAAACGATTCCTCGATAGTAACGACGGGTACAAACGATTGCTCGATAGTACAGACGGGTATAAACGATTTTTCGGTGTTACAAACGATATGCTCGTCGATACCAACGGGTACAAACGATTGGTCGATAGCACATACGGGTACAAACGTTTTTTCCGTGGTACATACGAAATACTCGTCGCTACCAACGGGTACAAACGATTTCTCGGTGGTACAAACGATATACTGTCGATACGACCGGGTACAAACGATTGCTTGATAGTACAGATGCGTACAAACGTTTCCTCGGTGGTACAAACGATCTACTCGTCGATACGAGCGGGTACAAATGATTTCTCGATAGTACAGACGGGTACAAACCATTTGTCGGTGGTACAAACGATATACTCGTCAGTACGAATGAGTAGAAACGATTCCTCGATAGTACAGACGGGTGCAAACGTTTTCTCGCTGGTACATACGAAATTCTCGTCGATACTAACGGGTACAAACGATTTCTCGGTGATAAAAACGATGTACTCGTTCATACGAACGGGTACAAACGATTGCTCGATAGTACAGACGGGTACAAACAGCTTCTCGTTGGTCCAAACGATATTCTCGACAGTACGAATGGGTATAAACGATTAATCGCCAGTACACACGACATACTCGTCGATACCAATGGGTACAAACGATTTCTCGGTGGTACAAACGATATACTGTCGATACGAACGGGTACAAACGATTGCTCGATAGTACAGACGGGTACAAACGTTTTCTCAGTAGTACAAACGATATACTCGACAGTACGACCGGGTACAAACGATTGCTCGATAGTACCGACAGGTACAAACAATTTCTCGTTGGTACAAACGATATTCTCGTCAGTACGAATGGGTACAAACGATTAATCGCCGGTACGAATGAGTACAAACGATCTCTCGGTGGTACAAACGACATACTCGTCGATACGAACGGGTACAAACGATTGCTCGATAGCACAGACGGGTACAAACGTTTCCTCGGTGGTAGAAACGACGTACTCGTCGATACGAACGGGTACAAACGATTGCTCGATAGTACAGATGGGTACAAACGTTTTCTCGGTGGTACAAACGATATACTCGTCAGAACGAATGGGTACAAACGATTCCTCGATAGTACAGACGGGTACAAACGTTTTCTCGGTGGTACAAACGATATACTCGTCGATACGAACGGGTACAATCGATTGCTCGATAGTACAGACGGATACAAACGATTTCTCGGTGGTACAAACGATATACTCGTCGATACGAACGGGTACAAACGATTGCTCGATAGTACAGACGGGTACAAGCGTTTTCTCGTTGGCACAAACGATATACTCGTCAGTACGTATCGGTACAAACGATTGCCCGATAGTACAGACGGGTACAAACGTTTTCTCGGTGGTACATACGAAATACTCGTCGATACGAATGGGTACAAACGATTGGTCGATAGTACAGACGGGTACAAACGATTTCTCGGTGGTACAAACGATATACTGTCGATACGAACGGGTACAAACGATTGCTCGATAGTACAGACGGGTACAAACGTTTGCTCAGTGGTACAAACGATATACTCGTCGATACGAACGGGTACAAACGATTCCTCGATAGTACAGACGGGTACAAACGTTTTCTCGGTGATACAAACGATATACTCGTCAGTACGAACGGGTACAAACGATTACACGGTGGTAGAAACGATGTACTCACCGATAGGATTGAATAGAAACAATTTCTAGGTGGTACAAACGATATACTTGTCGGTTCGAACGGAAATAAAAATAAAAAAAATCGAAAATTTTTTTTTTCCAGAAAAAAATTTGAAAAAAAAATTCAGAAAAAAAATTTTTAACCGTACAAACCGGTACAAACGATTTTCTTTTCAGTCGCGTTTATTAAAATTGCTTAGCTCTAAATGGGTTGCGGTTCATTTTTCCATACCCTCGTACTTTTTTCCCCCTTAAGGTAGAAACGAAATTTAAGGCGGTACAAACGGGTACAAACCGAGTACAAACGAATGCAAAACAAAAAAATTACTTTCTGTAAAGTCAGTTGCCAACTTTACATAGGTTACAGATGAATATTTTTTTTTCAACTACTAGCGACTTATAGTACACGAAAAACTAATGTCAGACAGAGGCAGAAACTTCCGACGCACGAAATAATATCTTCGATCGAGAGTGTACCATACGACGTTGCTGCAGCCCGACCTCTCATCCGTTGATGACTGGTCGTTTTCTAATGATTTATTTTGCATACTCGAGAGTTTTACTACACATGCAGATACATGGAAAAAGTAGCCAGAAGCTTCACAAATGGAGAATGACTTTTTTTTCTGGAAAGTGCTGCATAGAGGACTGCTCGACTGTTCTTCCGTACAAGTTCCACGAAAAAAAATATTTCGCGCCTCTCAAGCTTATGGCTACTTCTCAGCCATATTTCTGTGTGTTCTGTACCTCTCTAGTACTGTACAGACGTGCTAGACAATGAGAAACAATCAAGGGAGAAAAGGTACCACTGCTCGAATGTTGTGTGGTGGGGCTTGAATTTAAAAAAATGTTTCCTGTGTCTGAAGCTTTTGGCTACTCCTCACATACGTCTTTATGTGTAGGAGAACGGGCCAGTATTTCAAAAACAAATATTGGACAACATCGAATCGGCAAGGGATAAAAAATCACACTGCTCGACTGTCGTATGGAATACTTTCCAGAAAAAAAACATTACGTACTCCTGACGCTTCTGACTCATTCTTCCATTTGTCTCCATGTGTCCTGAAACTCTCTAGTATGCTGAATAAATCATTAGACAACAATCAGTGTACAAGGGATGAGAGGTCAGACTGCTGAACCGTCGTGTTTCTGGCTCCTTCCGACATCTGTCCTTTCGTGTTCTAAAAGTCTCTAGTAGATGAAAAAAAATATGTTTCATTAAATCGGCAGACAAGGAGATGAGTCAAATATCAAATGGTGTAATGTGCACCTCGTAGCAAACAAGAATTGCGTGTGCCTGAATATTCTGGCCACTTTGTACATATTTTTGTATGCGTACTAGAGCACTGCAGGCGTTCAGAAAAAATACGACGACAATAAAACAGAAAAAATATGGACAACAATAAATTGTCCAGTTATAAGAGGTGACATTTCTCGATTGTTGTATGGTACAGGTTTAATTTCACAATAATTATTCCCCGTGTCTGAAGCTTCTAGTTACTTCTCACGTATGTTTTCGATTGTTCGAGAACGTTCTGGCACCGTAACAAAAATATTAGACAACATTAGGTCATGAAGCGGTGACAGGTGACACTGCTCGATTGTTCTACGGTACAACTTCAATGACAAAAATTATTTCGCGACACTCAAGCTCATGGCTACTTCTTTCTCATATATTTTTGTGTACTGCAACCTTCGAATACTGCAGAGACGTGCTGGCGAGGAGGCGTCGTCAACGGAGGAAAGGTACCACTGCTCGATTGTTGTGCGGTGGGGCTTGAATAAAACAAACTTGTTTTGTGTGTCTGAAGCTTTTGGCTACTTCTCACCTACGTCTCTATGTATAGAAGAACTCTCCAGGACTTCAAAAGACAATATTTGACAGAAATACGTTGTCGAGGGATGAGAGGTGAGCCTGCTCTAACGTTGTATGGTATACTTTCGATCACGAAAATTATTTCGTTCGTACGCAGCTTCTGGCTCCTTCTCACACGCGTTTTTATGTGTATTAGATATAAGTCTCTTGTAGTTAAACCAAAATATTAGACTCAATACATCAGCAGAGAGTGAGATAGAACAACACTTAATTGTTGTTTCGGACACCTTCTACAAAAAATAGCCTGTGCCGATATCTTCTGGCTGCTTCTCGAGAACGAATTTGATTTAATCAATTCAGGAATGTCCGATTGAGGCCCTAAAACCATTCGGAGCAGCGTTTCGACGACGCACCATGCCCTGACGAGCAATGCTTCGCTTTATCGAAGATATGATCGATGTCTGCTGTGACGGGGATGGTCGAACGATGTTCAAAGTTCTGCGGGAACGTCGAGGGCAACGTCGATTTCATCTTTGGCGTTTCACGCGAGCCGGTGGTCGCTCGAGCCGCGTTTGAACGACGCACCTTCCCCTTATTCGCAATCGTTCGCCTTATCGAAGATGAAATCGGCGACTGGTATGACGAATATGGTCGAGAAACATTCAAAGTCGCGAGGAAATGGCCAGGGCAACGTTGATGGCAACTTTTCCACGCAACTAACGTTCCTGTTGTCGTAATTGAGACTTCCAACACCGCACGACTTGTCCACTCGCTCGGATCAAAATAGGAAGAAATCGAGACAGATCTGGAGTTAAAGGTTTCAGGGTTGTCCTATTGAAGCTCCATATACCATTTCGACCATCGCTTTCATCTTTGATCGCTTGGTGCGAGCCGGTAGTCGCTTCTCGGGAATCGTTTGCTATTTCGATGATGGAAGCAACGCCTGCGTTGCCAAGGACGGTCAAACGACGTTGATACTCGCGCGGGAACATCGAACGCAACAATTACATTGAATTTATCTCGTAAATAATGCCTCGCACTCGCAGCCTGCAGTACTGCCCGAATTGTTCGCTCGCTATGGCCACAAATAAAATGAATAAGTTCTTTTAAAAAGTCGCGCAAATTTCGACGTTTAATACGACGCAGGTATTCTCGTATTCTTAAGAGGTACCACGAAAAACCGCCACCTGTTTGGGTTTCCTGAATCCATCTGTATTGAAAAGGGAAAAATCATACTTCACGCGCGAGATCAAGATCTCATTTTTTTCAATGGACTGGTTTCGCCTTTTATCGTTACTTATTGTAGGAGAAAAATCCGAGTAATATACTATACGGAGTGGTCGAATGAGAAATGGAATCCGGAAAGCATCCAATCTTCGAAAATTGAGCGACAAATTATTGAGAGTTTGGCAATAAAATTTCACCTTTTGCTTTTGCTGTTTTTCTTTTTCATTGCGCAAAACAAATCGCTCGATCTTTAGAAATTTGAGGACTATTGTGTACTTGATGATTTTGTTAAGTTTTAGTTATTCAAAAAACAAATCAGTCCTCGGCATGCTTCACTCTAATGGGCGGGTTCGCCCCATAAAACCCTTTTTCCGTCGATGAAATAAAAAATACGGATAGTTTCAAATGCTCTACCATGCAAACAAGTTTCAACAAAATCGAAGGCTGAATCTTGAAGTCATTTTCCTGGTAACAGTCAACGAGAGAGGATGGACGGACAAGCGAAAGAATTCGAAAAAGTACGGAGGATGAGAGAGATGATGAGTATAATCGAGGAGATATAAGGAACGAAAGAATGATATTGAATTGCGCAATAAGATAATAACGAAGGATGAAGGAGCGACGACTATCAGGTGAGGATACCCGAAAAGGCAATTCACGCTCATTCGCTTGTGTTTCGCGCGGCATCAAACACGCTCTGAACTTGCGCACCCAAGAGTGACGGAAAGCATTAGCAGACGATACGCGAAACGTCATATCGTCCGCGCAAGCGAGACAAATGCCTATCTGCCTCGCTTGTCGTCTGCTACGTGCCCCGCGCTCGGAATCGAAAGCCGAGTGGCGTCGTCGATCATGGCGGACTGTAGCCCTACAACAATCCTTCGAACGCCCAAATTCGATTGCTTCCCAATCAAAAACTGTTTGAAGGAAACAAAAAAGCCTTGACAATTACACTCGGGGTACCTCCCTGAACCCGCCAGTGCCGGGTGCGTCACCTATTATGAATCACCCTGTATATATATATATATTGTGACGGAATTTTCCTTCCCCTCGTCACAAAAGTGCATCTCCTCGCTCCCGACACTTTTTCTTTTAGGGCGCCAGTCGTCCTGTCACACAGAACGACGGGCCGAGGGAGAGAAGCACACCCCGAGTCGCACCGGCTAAGCTGCAGCCACTATTAAGATGGTAGAGGGGGGTGGTCGAGGAAGGAGGCAAGGCAAAAGTTCCCGGTGTAGTTTTTCGAATCCTCTTAATTTTATTAAGTTTCCCCGAAACCGCGATCGCGTAACAAACAAAAGAAAGCCGCAATTCTCGCATCCGTCACCTCACGCGGATAACCTTAAGGACGCCGCGTCTCCGCAACTCGGGGCGACGTTACCCCCGCGATACGAATCGACCGCCTCGCGTATATCGCGGGGATCCCTAAAGTCCCACTCACACCGACGGGACCGGGGCCTACGCGAGTACACGAACCCAAGAAAAACACAGCCTCGATTTCGTTCTCGATACCCAACTACCGAGTATCGGGAAACGGTCGCGGATAACACCGTGCACCCGCTAGTCGGTGGCACGGCGAGGCACGGGACGAGGGACTCCCCGGTCCTTCATACACGCCGATTCGCACACCCACGCACTGCACTCTTACCCGTACAGGGCCCTACGCGACTCGTCCCCCCGAGGCGCCGATCGCTACCGAATGCGCAGGATCGCGAAACGCGCGATCCCCGTTTCCCGAGACTTCCGGCACGACCCCGGCACGAGTCCCCGGACTCGGCACGACCTCACTTCTCGAGATCCCACAAAACACAAAAAATATGTATCGCGCGAGCACCCACGTAGGGTGGGACCGCCGCCACGGTCTGGGGCCGCGAGCAAGGCGGGCGGACACGAAAAAGGCGGGCACGACCGCGAACGGGCTGGAGCTCACCGGAAAGGGTCCTCGAATTTGGAATCGCCGAAACGCGTCTCCGTCGTCTCCTCGATCGACCGTCTCGCTCGACACTCGCCGAAAGTCTCCTCGAAACCCTTCTCGCCGCGGGTTACGCGCGCTCGCTCTCTCCCCGCTCTCGCCCTCACCCGAATTTCCTAGGAACCCCCGAAGACGGCAGGTGACGCCTCGCTCGGGGATCCCTCACCGATTCCCTCGATAACCAGCTTCGTAGGTAAAGACGAGAGTAGGCAGCGATGGAAGAGCCAACTCGTCGCCTCGATCGGGAACTGTGCGAAGAGCTCCGACGCCGGTCCGAGAGAGAGATAGAGACTCCCGCGCCACGACCTCTTGCCCCCGCCCATCCTCTGGCCTACACTTGCTCTCTCTCCCGTGTGGCCGATGGCTCAGTAGGCAGAGCGAGAACTGGCGTCTCATGACTGTCTAGGTGTTAACTTCTTGGCCTGACATCCAGTAATCGGTGCGGCTCTGGGAGACGAGACGAACGCGCGAGCGGACCCGATGTCGTGGCCGTCGGAGATACCTCCTTCTCGCCCACTCACGCTGTCCGGTTCGATGGTAATGAGGAGCCTCGTCCCCGAGAAGATCCCTCTGCCGTCCTAGCTCCATTCTCCCCGTTCGGGACGTGCCATGACGGGAAGGAACCCGCGGGAATAATAAAAAAAAAGAAAAAGAAAGAAACGTAACGACTGCTCTCTCTCTCATCTCAAATTTTGCCGCCGGGGAAACCCCCTTCGAGCCGTACCGGTGCCGGAGCGGCGAGCGAGAGGACCAGAGTCGGCGACCCGCGAGCTCTAGGTCGAACCCCGCGTCACAATATATAGATAGATATTCGTTAAAGTTATTCCGAGGACTAATGGCTTCGAAGTATGCATATGAGTATAAAAATGGTACATAAGGACTCTGGGGTCCTAGAGTATGTATATATATATATATTCATTGAAGTTAGTTAGAGGACTTATGTCCCTAAAGTATGCATGGAAATAGACATACGGAATCATTATAGGAGGTACTGCAGGGACTCTCGTAAATGTCCCTGTAGCATGCAGGTACGTGCATATGTATGTATATATGAGACATCATGGTATGGTACTCCGGGGACCCATGTGCGTGTCCCAGAAGTGTACAGGCAAACAGGTATGAACGTGTATATGAGGCTATTCGTAAAGTTAATCCGAGCACCCATGTGCTCGTCCCTGAAGATACGGGTAAGCTTAGCGGTAAGGTTATTATGGGAACTGTTTGTTCCTAACGTATACGGGTAGATATACGCGTGCTAAATTTAAAGATATATTTATGAATATTTTATATTACGGGGTTTCTGAGTGGAATCGACCATATATGGGTCGTTCCGATTAATATGTATCCCAAGAAATTGATAAATGAACGCGTTTAGCGCGAGGAAAAAATCTTAATAATTATTACAATTCGTATCAGATATGAATATTTGGAGGGCGAGAGTGCTAGGACGTAACAGGGCATCTGGATTAAGGGGGTTTTGCGGCATCCGGGTTGGGACATCGGCGTTGGAGGGGGTTTTGGGGCATCTGGATTGGGACATCAGGATTGGAGGGGGTTATGGGGCATCGGGGTTCGTGGTACGCTTCTAGCAAAATCCAAGCTAGCACGCAAAGCATAGCAAGCATTAATAAGCGCGAGTCTGTCCCTGATCGTACTGTCCTTGTCGTTTTAAATGCGAAATCAGGTCAAAGAGGTGGGCGTCGCTAAGCTCTACTGGCTTGGAGCGTTGGGAACGGAGCCCACTGCGGCGACGCCGTTTTGGGCTGGGGGTCTGGGTTACGGGAGATCGCGGCCTGCTTGGGCCGGCGATTGCAGGGTCTGGGGCAGCCATTTCTTCGGGGGTTGGGGCACCTTGGGGTTCCCGAAAGGCTTTCAGGTCCTTTATATGAACTCTCGGGTTGCGACGACTCGTCGGGTCCTCGAGTTCATACACCACGTGAGAGTGCACCGCCAGTATACGGAAGGGGCCGCTGTAAGTTCTGCGCTCCTGACGACAAAACTCGGTTCTTTCGCAGAACTACATCTCCCACATGATACCTCGTATCCCTCCGATTCTTATTATAATACGTGGCCTGCGGCTTCGCGGCGGCCTCCAGGTTCTTACGAACCCAATCGTGCAGCAGAGGTAACCGCTGCATTTGGTTGGACCAAACTTCCGGGTCTCCTAGGGTCAATTTGGGGGGTTCAGGGACTTCGTCTCGTCGGCTTTTGGCGGGGCGGGGATTACGACCGAAATTTAAAAATGCTGTGGTCATCTGGGTGTAAGACTGCACGGCGGTGTTCATCGCGAAGCATAATTCTGGAAGATGGACGTCCCAGTCTCGATGATCCAGCTCAACGTACGATGTTATCATCGTCTTTAGAGTCCGATTAACTCGCTCGACCGGATTCGCATGTGCATGGTAAGGGGGCATCGTCGTCTGGTGAATTCCAAGTTCGTCCAAATACCGTGTCACGTGCGTGTTCACAAACTCCGTCCCGTTGTCGGTCAGGAAGTACTGTGGGCAGCCGTACCGGTTGATCACCAGGGTCTCGAATGCCTTCATTATGGTGGCGCCGGTAGCACTACCGAGGGCCTTAGCCTCCACGAACTTTGTGAAGACATCATGGAAGACGACGACGTACCGATTCTTGGTCTTGCTGGGCGGGAACAGACCCATTACGTCGGCAGCGACCTCACACCATGGGCTTCGGTGGTGCGTTTTCGCATCAGGCCGGACGGGGGAACTGCGAAACCTCATGAAGCTGGCATACGGGGCAACGCGCCACGTACCGTGCTACGTCCTGGAATATGCCTGGCCAGAAGAAATCCTGGATGACCCGTTGGTAAGTTTTATCCGTCCCCAGGTGGGCATCCTCCATTGCACGCGGCCTAGCGTCGGCCGGCAAGACGAGCTTCCAAGCGTCCAAATCCACAATGGTCGGATCGATGATCGAATGCGGCCGATGGTAGTACAGCTTGTTGTCCTCTATCTTCCAGCTCGGATACTTCCAGGGGAATTCGCGTACGTTCTGTACCTTGTCCAGGAACCAGGGGTCAGTACTTTCTCCGAGCGCGGCCAGGGCCGCGTCGGTGTCCTCGTACATGCGCGATAAGGCATCAGGGACGACGTGAAGAGTTCCTTGGCGATGGACGATCGACATGTCCAACGCCTGCATCGAAAGGGCCCATCGGGCTAATCGTCCCGAAGGGTCCTTGAGGTTCCGTAACCACTGGTGACTGCTATGGTCGGTAATGACCGTAAAGTGGGTACCTTCGATGTACGGTCGAAATTTCCGCACTGCCCAAATTACCGCCAGGCAGTCCTTCTCGGTGACTGTGTATTTCCGTTCGGCGTTGCTCAGCACCTTGCTGGCAAATACTATCGGATGCTCTTCACCGTCGAATTCCTGCGTCAATACGGCTCCCACGGCCGCGTCACTGGCGTCGGTTTGGAGGACGAAGGGGAGGTTGAAGTCGGGGCGGGCCAGGATAGGGGTTTGGGTCAGGGCCTCTCGGAGTGACTCGAATGCATCCTGCTGTTCGGTTCCCCAATTCCAGGGAACATCTTTTTTCATCAGCTCGGTCAAGGGGATCTCATCCCGCGAGAGGGTTGGTAGGAAACGGGCATACCACCCTACCATTCCCAGGAAACGGCGTAACTGCCGAAGGGTCCTGGGCGGAAGGTAGTTTAGGATGGGGGCTATTTTTTCCGGGTCTGCCTTTAATCCGTCCCGACCGATGGCGTATCCAAGATACGTTACTTCCCGGCAGAAAAATTCGCTTTTCTCTCGGTCGATCGTGAGCCCCGTGGCTCTGAAGACTTCCAGGACGATCCTCAAATGAGCGAAGTGCTCGGCTTCGGTATCGTTGGCGATGATCACGTCATCGAGATACGCACAAACATGGGGCTCCCATGCTGGATCGGTGAGCGGATCCATCAGCCGCTGGAAAGTCGCTGGCGCATTCGTCAAACCGAACGGCATTCGCCGAAACTGGAAGAGTCCTCAGCTGGGGACGGCGAAGGCCGTAATAGGACGTCTCTGGGGGTCCACAGGGATCTGGAAATAAGCCTGGCTCAAGTCCAACTTGGAGATAAACCGGGCTAGCCGAAGGCCGTCCAAGATCCGATCCATATTCGGAAGAGGGTAGGCAATTTTCAGCGTTACTCGGTTCACGTCGCGATAGTCAATGCAGAAACGATATTTTCCGCCTGGCTTCGGGACGATCACCGGGTTACTCAGCCAAGAGCTCTTCGTCCTTTCTATTGGGCCTTGGACATTGGACTTTCCCTTTTGGACCATCTTATCGACTTCGGCCTGGGCAATGTGAAGGAGGTAGGGGGAAATCGTTCGGGGCTTCTGTCTCATCGGGGGGATGTCCGTGCACGTCGATGTGATGTTGCATCAAGTTGGTTCGTCCTAACTGTCCGTCCTGTGAGGGAGATACTAATTCGTCCAAAAGGGCCTCTAAACGTCTGTTTGCCGAGACCGAGGCAGGTTCCAAGCCTGGAGTCTCGGGGAATACGGGGATGCTCCAACGTGGCCCATCCGGTGTCGCGAGGCTATGCTCCTGACCACCGTGTAGGGACCACGTATCCGTTTTGTAATCCACCCGTATTCCGAACAGTCTCAAAAAATCAATCCCCATGACAAATTCGTAGCCTAACGCGGCTACGCGTACCGGAAGGGATTCTACTTTTCCTGCCAAATCGAAGGTCAGCGTAACTGCTCCATAGACCGGAAGCACTGCCCTGTTGGCGACCCGAACGCCCTCCACTATCGGCTGCAAGTGGAGTCCTTTCCTCCTTGCCACCTCCAGTCCGAGGTACTAGACCCAGGGTCTACCAACGCCAATAGGAGCTCGCCCCCCACGTTAAGCCATAAGTCATGGCGAGCGTCCGTACTCAAGGCTCCGATGAACATCTCCTCTCGGCCAGTCACGCTTTCCTCTTTACGGGGAGCCATATGTCTACAAGGGAACAAGTCTAAAACTGTCACTGCCCGCAGAGGGTAGGGCTGTTCCTGCCGCTCGGGCCATACGCTCGTCAGGGCGCATCCGTGCCGCGGCTGGGAACAGGGGATCTGAAGGAACTCGTCCTTCCTTACCAACCGGCGGGGGGTCCAGGGGCTACCTGCCCTCCCGCCTGGATGTTTCCCGAACGTTTTCGTTGGCAATTGCGACACGAATTCACGTCGCATCCGGGCCATCCGCAAATTCTGCAGAATCGACCCATCGGCTGCATGCATTCTCGAAACCGATGTCTCGGGTGTCGACAGTTGTAACACCTCGGTCCAGATCCCGTAGGAGTGCTGGTCCGAGGCTGATTCGGGGACAGGCTGGTGGGAGTTCGTGGGGTACTAGGGGGAGGTATCGTGGGTGGGTTTTTCCTGGGCGGAGGGGGGGGGGGGAGGATTGGGGCTGTGGTGGGGGACTGGGTCTCCGAGGCTGGATCGCTTTCAGAGGGAATCTGCCGGGACCTTTAGTCCAGGCAGCGGGGTCGGGGGCATTGGAGTGAGGAGTTTGGCTTGCCGCGGGGAAATGCGGTGGAGGGGTTGGGAAGGATTGCTTGAACCCGGAAGGTTCGGCTGCCGCTGGAGCTTCCATGGCGGCTACCTTCGCGCGGTTCTCCTGCTCCGGCTGCTTGTAAGCTGCCGAAGGTAATATCGACTGTGCTTGCGTCGGTGGTGGTCGGTAGGTTCTCGCCTTTTCCCTCAGCATTTCGCGGTGGCGTCCCATCCGCTGCAGCTCGAGAAAGTTGGTGATGTCCTTTCGCTGGATGTGCTCAGCGAAGTCCGGATGCAAGTTCGCACAGCAAATATCCAGCTGGGTCTCGATGGTCAATGGCGGACTCAGATGGCTGAAGAGCGTCCGCATCTTGACGATGTATTCGGCGATGGGGTCTCCTCGACCCTGAGTGCGAAGCTCCACTTCGCGACGGAGTCGCTCCTGCAGATCGCATGGCCGAATCGTTCCCGCAAATAGAAGACGAATTCTTCATACGTCGTCCAGCCATCTTTTTCTACCCGGAGCCATAAGAGGGCTTCCGCGGTGAAAGCTTCGGGAAGCGCCCTCAACAAGTCCTCCTCGGAGAGATTCCGTGAGGTGCAATATTCGTGCATCCGGCGTAGAAATTCTTCTGAGTCTTCATCCTTCTTCCCCGCGAACCGGGGTCCGAATTTTCTCCAATGATCATACCCTCGGTTATCCCGGGACCAATGGGTATCCGAGAGCGAGGGGGCATCGGATAGCGGGCGACCTCTGGAAGGGGGAGGGTCGGAATGGCTTGGTCTTGCCAAGGGTAGATGTCCTATCCGAGTGCTATTGCGGGGGCTCGGGGCTGCCAGGGTGTAGGTATCATGCGGCGGCCAGCTCTGGCTACCGCTAACCCTCAACAGTCCTGTGGGTGTGGGGCTGGATGTGGGGAGGGCGGGGGAAGGTCTTTGGGGTGAATGGAAGGTGGGAAGGGCAAAGGTAACCGCCGTACGGTCTGGGGGGCCTGTTTCTGGTCTTCGGGGCGCGGGTGTCGGACTGAGTCGTCCACTTTCCGACCTCGTATCCCGCTGGCCCGCACGAGTTCGTGAAGATGGCGTCGGCGTCTGATTATCTTCTTCATTGCCCGGCGTCTCTCCTGCGAACCTCGTCGATGGCGACATAAGCGACCTCCTTCGAGTTTGGTCGCGGTTGTCGGCTGGCTGTTGCCGGTGGCTTTCGTACGTCAGCGGCCGGAGCAGCATTTCCGTCAAAGTGTCCACCAAGGCAGCCGAAAGTGTGAATGGGGGAGAATCTCTCCGTTCGTCCTTCGCTGCGTCCTACCTGATCAGGGCTCTTGGAACCCGTATCCTTAATTCGTGGCGGACGAGGCGATCCCTCACCTCGCCCTCCGTCCCATCAATACTGAGCGCTGCCCCGTCGCAGGCTTCCATTAATTCTCTGAGGGTGGTCAGGCGGGCCACCTTCTGTCGTGCCATCCTCTCTTCCGTGGCCATTAATGAAAGATCGGCGACTTCCTTGGAGAGGGGTGATCTTGCTCGTCGACGGTCTTCTAGGGGGGAGGTTGTCATAATGGGGGACGAGCATGTGGTGGTGGTGACCGTGCACGTGGTTACCGGGGCGTCTGCCATTTTGGTCGGGAATTATATAAAAACAATTTTTCCTAAAGATAAATATACCCTGGAAGAGGTAAGGGAATTTCCTCGACGTTTCGAAAAAAAACAACAAACTAACATAAATTAATTAAATAAACGGAACGGAAAATGAAATGAACTTCAATAACGAATTACTCTGCAGAATATTAAAAGTCTCCAATTTTATCTCAATTAACGTTCCACGACCAACGTTCTTTTTCCAAAGAATTATCCACGACGGTCTTTGCCGTACGTTCAGATACAAAAAGAAAATATTTAATAATCGGTACTCTCTTCCAGGCGTAGCTAGAGGAATTTTTCGTAAATTTATTTATCGGGCAATCTAAATAAAACGACGTAATAACCAAGAAAATCGGGGATCTAGGGAAGGGGGAAACCGTTCGCGAGGGGCTCAGCGTCACGGTTTTAAGGGAGGGTATTGAGTCTCGGATACCAAAAAAAAAAAATTAATTAACCCAAACGGCTTAAATGAAACTATTTCGTTTCAATACTCAATTTCACCAAAAAAAAAGAAAAGTAGCAAATCATGAACAACAAGTAACGTTTGTTGGCTTGGCTTAATGCGACTTTATAATTTTGGTCTACGACTGAATCATTACTCTTAAGGAAGTAATTACATCCATCCGAAATCACCAAAAAAACAATTGTTTCAAAATTTCAATTTTTTTTCAAATTTCCAAATGTTCTCAAATTTCCAAATTTCCTACAAAATGGAAATTTTTCGTTTCCTTATTTTTACCGTGCAACGGAGTAATTATTCCTAAAGGGATTTTGTTTTCCCACTCCAAGACACGAAGTGTCTCTTAAATTACTCAGAAGGACCCAATAAGGAACAAAAAAAATACGAAAGGGGCAAAGGGGTGAAAAAGGGGGCTGACCGCTCGCGAGCGGCTCCGCGTCACGGTCTTTATTGGGGCTCCATAACAAAATAAAACAAATTACGTAAGGGTCATCAAATCAGCGAAACACACAAAAAATGGGGGGGGGGTATTCGTGGTCAGCGAAAAGCGGGGAAAGCAAACAAAAGCAACGGGGTAAACCTAACGTCACTGTAGCGTCATGTCATCGCAAAAATACGGCGCAAGCTCATAAAAACAAATGCACAAAATCTCAATAGCAAACAAAACAAGTATGCGAAATCTCGAATACAAAAAAAAATGCAGGTACACAAGCTCAAAAACAATGCTAGATGAATAATCAATTCAAAAATAACGGTAGCAAAATAGTTTTTCAAAATAATTCAATTATTCGTTGCACAGAAAAGCATTTCCCAAAAACAATAATACATTGCACCGAATTGCCAAAGCAATATAACACCAATGCTAATCTCCCAATATTTGCAAATTCGCATAAATCGCAAAACACAAATAAATCGCCAAGCACAAAAATGGGTTTTATTGGGTAAGGGGAAAATGCGGTCGCCGAAAATACGCAAAAAAAATTCAAATCCTAAACACAAAAAAAATCTTCTTTATTTATTCAATTGTCGAAAAAAATAACATTCGTGTGCGAGAACAAAATTATTTTATAAAATTTTTATTTTATTTTATTATTTTGTTTAATAATTTTCTGTAATTTTCAAAATTATTCTGACCACTGGTGCTGTGGCGGGACAGGCTATGCCCGTTACGGGTGTGGGAAATTCGGATTTCCAAGAAAATTCTATTTCAACAATCCAGAAAAAATATAATTTTTAACGTAATACCAGAGAAAAACGAAAATAAATCACGGTTTCGAATAACCCTACTAATCCCGAAAATTAATAACAATAAACGAGAAAAAACATTAATAATAAGAATCACAATAACAATAGTCGTGGTGGGCTCTTTTTAAAAAAGACAGAAGTTTTTCGGGCCCCACGTTGGGCGCCAATTTTATGATGGGTATCGCGTGTTATCGTAGGCGGCGGAAGGGGGAAGGGGAAATAAATAAAGGTTCATTCAATGCTAAAATTTCAAATATTATTTAATTAACAAGAAAAGGAAAATATGACTCGATATAAAGAAAAGGAATTTAAATTGATGGATTACAAGAAACTATAAAAAGACTCGATATAAAGAAAATAATAATAATAATAATGATAATAATTGACGCGAATATTACGGGTTACTGGACACGCGAAGTCCCGACCTAATTTCTTGACCCGTTCCAAATTTTATTTTATTCCGTATGTATTATTTCCGAATGGTGTTGGGCGCCAGCCTTGCTCGGGCAGTCGCGTTTCACGCGACAACGAAAGAAAAAATCAAAACACTACGCTCGGTTGCCCGGCGAGCGAGAGACTCGATACAACTACGCGGGGGGACGTCTCACGGGTATCTGGGTGCTGACGGGGTTCTCCGACTCGATGGCCTCTTATCGGACCACGACTATTTTATTTCTTTTATAATATTTCACACAATTGCTCGGATTAATTGCGACACATAAACGCGCAATAGAACAAATACATCCGCGATCATTTCAATCGGCTCGGCCGTCGGTCGAGGCGCGACCGCGGCTACGCGCACGCGAGGGGGATTTTCACGGGGGACGGCGGGGGATCCACCACGCACCTTCGTACACGATTTTTACAAAGAACTCGCTATCACAATATGTTTCGGCTCGATTTTCCATTTCTAATTCACACAATTCTTTTTTCTTGGCGACGCGCACGGAAAGGGACGGCGCGGGGAAATATCACGGAAGGAAGGAAGGGACACGGCAAAATCGCCCGAGCGATACTACACTTCGCACTGAGTCTATTCGGCTCGTAGCCGCTCTCGCAAAAAAACAAAGGAGAAGAGACTTACTTGATATAAGAGGGAAGAGGAGCGTACGTCGCTGGTCTCTCTCTCTCTTTCTCTATCTCTCTCTCGTAGCTTCCTCGGTTGCGCTTTTAAGATTTTTCGTCTGTCGCTGACCACGCTCCAGGACTCAATGGCTGGCCACGCCGGCCGGCTCCTTCACCTCGATCCACGCGGGCTGTAGATGGCGGACCTCCGATCGATGTTCCGGCCGATCACCGCGGCTCGCCCTTCCGCCGTCGCCGATGATCGATCCCCCGAAATCGATGTTCTCCCCGGCCGATAAGGCGGAGACGATTTGGGGGGATGGCGACGGGAGGCCTCGGAAGGCGAGCCCGTTGTCCCGCGAGGCCGAGTGATGGCGCTGTTCGATGTTCGGTGAGCCCGCTCCGGCGTGGCCTTACACGCCAGTCCGTGGTCGACGCTCGAGGGGACGTCGAGAAGAATAGAGGTATGGGGAGGGAACGGGGGGGGGATTGTCGCGGCTCTATACAATAAATTACTTAAAACTATCTTAATACTAACATCGCTATTAATTTCGTGTAGGGTGCGGCGGCGATTGAGCGCCTGCGTGGTCACGCGGACTCTTTCTCGACTTTACGTTTGTGACGTCACGTGTGATTGGATGAATTGGATGGATTGGATCACGTGGTATTGGCTATGTGCGCATGACATTCGACACATAGCCAATCCCGCGAATCTCTATCTAGGTCTGGTATTTTTTCCTTGCCTGGTGGCCCGCGTGGATTCTGACTTTTTACTGGGTTTGGATTGTGGAGCTCGAAAGGCTCTAAAATCACCGTCGGAACGGCGAGTTCCACATCCATTCCAGTAGTGTTGAATACTCTCACGTATGCTACGCCTTTATGGTTACTCACTGCGGCTTCGCCTACGAATATTCCCTCGCCCAAATTTAAACGCGGGATATATCCTTCTTTAGCATCGATATTTTTAACGCGGACGTAGTAGACGCTGCTCGACCTACCCGGGATCATCACGGTCTCATGGTTTTTAAAAGGTACCACTTGGTCTTTCCACTTTACCACCTCTGCATCCCAATCCATGGCTGCCCGATTAAGCCCGTAGAATTCTGCGCCTAAAATCGCGTCTTGTTTGATTGGAAACGAATTTTCCACCATATGAAACTCAGAGGGGGTCCCCAAGACATCTATTTCTGTTGTCCCAATTGTGTATACGGGTACATCCGAAATTCCTTGCAGTTTTAAAATATCGTACGGATTTGGTTTTGTGTTATCCATTACCGCTCGGATTTTGATCAAATTTGGTTCTGAACCTCAATCTACTAGAAAAATGGAACTTTTTGATACCTGTGGGCCCTCGATTTCAATAGTCGGTATGTACGTGTTTCTCCGTAGGCGGACGTTGACGGTACGGACTTGTCTTGTTCTTGGACTGTTTTTACATGGCGCTCTTTCACCTTGTCCCTTCGGTTCGCCCCCTGCGGAGCCGAAGGTTGTTTCCTGTTTTCCGAAAATTTTGTATCCCTCATACGGAAGAAGCACATCTGTTCAGTATGGTTTGTACGATTGCAATACGTCCATTTGATAGGTTGTTTGGGTTGTTCATTACCCCTTGCATTTTTAAAATTCTGAAGAATCGTTTTGTCGTTCTCGAGTTTGTTTGGACCCTGGGGTTCCTTTTCTTGATGCTTAAACCAAGAGTTCTCGTCCTGGTGGCCACGTCTTTTAAAGTGATCACACACCGACGGCTTTGGTTTTTCAGTTTTAATTTGCTGCTGCGCGTTAGTTGCGCCCATCAGAGTTTTACTTGCTTCTTGAAATCGCGATCTATCGCGCTCCATTTCTTTTTCGATTTTTATCGCGGTTTGATAGGCCGCGCCGAGATTAGAATACCCCTCGTATTTTGAACGGAGTCGAAAATCGGGTGGGAGACCACCAATAAAACATTCCATGGTTTCCTCCTCGAGAGATTCCTTATGCATACGCGACAACCGACTCGAAAACTCGGTTTCTCCGTCGCAAATCGCGGCGTGGAGATCTTTTACGCGGCTTATATAGTCGAGTACATGGTCTGTTTTACCCTTTGTGACGTTTCCTAGTTCGCCCTTATATTGGTTTACCGGCTTTGATCCGCCAAAAATTTCTTTGAGACGCTCGGTAAACGCGGTAACCGTCCGAAACGTATCGTCCTCGATAGCCGTATATGCGCGACCCGTTAACTTGTTGCGTAATAGAAGATTCGGTCAGGAGAACTGATCGCCGAATATCGTCGGACTGAAGAGCAGAAGGCTGACATCCTGACAAAGGCTCTACCGAGAAATCGATTCTGCAAGCTGAGGGAAGACCTCGGAGTAAAGGACCTTGGACTCTGCTCGAACGGCGGAAGTATTGCGTAAAGTAGTTCGTCGCAAGTCCGCCTTTACGGGCTTTACCCAGGCGAGTCTCGAGCCAGCGAGGTTCGGCCAATCAGAGGCAGGCGTCGAACCTTCTAGAAGCCTTGGCGTCGGGCTAGCCGAGACGAACGAGGCACGCGGCAGTTCGCTCTGCGACGTTCAAGAGACCAGACCCGCGCTCACAAGTATCACGAAAGATTTCTTTGTTCATTAAATAAACTTAAAGTAGCTTTTTTTCATACGAAAGAATTTGACGGCGAGTGATCTCTCTGTTCCCGTATTCCCGACATCTTTCCACGACTCTCGCAGTTGCAGCATTGAGGAGATATTTCCGAGAGAAACAAGATCGGGGATTCGAAATACTCAATAATTCCTTTTACATTTCTCGGTATTGGAAAAATTTTTACCGCTTTTAGCCTTTCGGGGTCAGGCTTTACACCGACTTCTGTTATTATATGACCGAGATATTGCGTTTCCTTTCGCAGAAATTCGCATTTCTTAGGTTGTATTTTTAAATTAGCTTCTCTTAGCCGCGTCAGCACTTCGCGTAGTCGCTTGTCGTGCTCGGCTAGTGAGGCTCCATGTATGACAATATCATCCAGATATACGTAGCATTTTAGGCCTTGCAAACCGGCCAATACTGCGTCCATTAATCTTTGGAACGTAGGAGGTGCATTTTTTAAACCAAATGGCATTCGATTATACTCGTAATGCCCCAACGGCGTTGAAAAAGCCGTTTTCGGTTTGTCTTCCTCCGCCATTGGGATTTGATGAAATCCCGAAGCGAGGTCGAGGGTCGTGAAGTACTTTGCCTTTCCCAACTGGTCCAGTATCTCTGCGATATTAGGCAGTGGATAAGAGTCACCTTCCGTAGCCTCGTTTAACTTCCGAAAATCAACGACCACCCTCTTTTGGACTATTCCTTCCGCATCTGGTTTTTTCGGCACTACGAGCAATGGAGCATTCCATGGGCTCGTGCTTGGGCGGATTATATCCTCATCTAGCATTTTTTGTGCCTGTCGTTGAATTTCTTTTTTGTGCTCATCCGGCAGTCGATAAGGTCGCACCTTTATCGGCATCGTCCCGTCCTTGAGCGGTATCCGATGCTCGACTGCTTTTGTACAACCCAGTAGTTCTCCTTCGAGATGAAATACGTCGGGAAATTCCTCGCAAATTTGTCGCAAAATCGTTTCTTCTTCCGCGTTCAAATGCGAGTTCCCCTTAATCTCGCGTCATAATTTTTCCAACCTTTGCTTTCGTAATTCTGCGATTTTTTCGACCACCTGATGCGTTTCCTCTTCTTTCTTCTTTTTGTCGCATTTTTCTTTTCCCAGGCTAATTTTGTCGAGTTCCAATTTTTCCAGTTCGACCGTAGGTCTTTTGATAATTTGCTCTTTCTCGAGCACGTTCATTATTGTTACAGGGCAAGTGGTTGCCTCTGCCTTGACGACGGCTTTTCCCATCATAACACCCTTTTGGATTTGTTGTTCCCTTGTAACTCCTTGGCCTTTGCCCATCGTCCTCGCCTGCACTATACATTCTGTGCGGACGGGTATTTTTAACCCTTCGTGGTCCCACTGGGTCGTTTGTGACCAGAGCGAAATTTCACTTGGGATTTCCCCCAAATTGAAAAATGGGCGGGGCGTGTCCCCCACCCCTAAAAAACTTGTCATGGAGAGGGGCCCACAGCGTTAGTTTGGTCGTCCTCCGCCTTTCCGTCTTCGACCGTCAGAGGAGCAAAGTTGAAGTGTGGTCACGAACGACCCAGTGGGACCGGCGTGCAACAAAACGTGATTTTTAACGAACCGTGTTTTTTGAGTCCAGGACGTATTTTAGAGTGTGGGAAGGTGCGTAAAAATAAAATTTAATTATTAGGAATTTGTTATAAAAAAAAAACAATTTTTTGCTCAAAACATCAGATTTTTTTTCTGGAATAGCAGAGAGAAAAAATATTTTATTTTTTGTAATTATTTTTTACTTTAAACAAAATACAAAAATAACAATAAATTTCACAAATTTTTTTTTTTCCCGAAAAACTTTTTTTTTTCCAAAATTCGTTTTTTTTTGTAGAATGGCGGAGAGAACGGCGAAAGAGTTACGACGCATATTGCGGGAACGAACTGTGGAGATAAATTATGAAGAACTTTCAGAAGAGGAGCCTGATGCTGAGGAACCGTTCGACGAGGTCAACGATATGCAAGACGTGGACGATGCCACGAACGATGATGGTACTCCACAAATGGAAGTGGACGACGATGACTTGGACAAACCTCGATCAGGGCGACGTCGGTCAATAATAAAGGGAGCAAATGGCTTCCAGTGGTCTGTAAACCCTCCAGAAACCAGAGGGCGACGGTCTGTCAAAGTTTATTTGCCCAATGGAAATGGTGCGGCCAGAAACGTCACGACACCGTTGGAAGCTTGGAATCTCCTTTTCCCTCCCCCATTGTTGGAAATCATCGTTCAACACACAAACGAAGAAATCCGTCGGAGAGGTGACGATCAACATTATTCTCATGAGACGAACGTCGATGAGATAAAAGCGCTCCTGGGAATTTCATATTTATGTGGGATGGGAAAACAAAATCACACGTGCACCGAGGATCTGTGGGCGCCACGATATGAGAGCAATTTTTACCGAGCGCCCTAAGTGCTCGTGAATGTGAATTTAGTGATGAAGTGAATACTAGGGATGAAACAATCTCAACCACTCATCACGCCCTCGAGGCTATGCAAATAACCCTTTCGACGACGATAAATGAGGTCAGTCGAATTAGTAGGGAGATTGGTTCGATTATAAATGGTGAGCGTCAGCGACCAATAGGTCCAGTCCCTCACGAACAATAAAAAAGTGTTATTGAATTTGGTGGGGATCTCGAGTATCCCCGTTCGAACAAAGGGGTCTATGAGAATAATGATCAATGATGCCCGGCGGAATTTCACGTAGTCGATGATTGGTTCCCAATGGACCAACATGTATTACTTGGTACCGAATTTCTTGCTGCAAATAACGCTCTCGTAGATTGGAGATACGAACAATTAACTTGGGGAAATCAAAGAATCCCGTTTAAAAGTAAACAAACTATTTCGATTCCAAAACGGTCCAAGCCGGTCTGTTACGTGAAAGTAAGTAATCCCAAAATCAAAGAAGGATATATTCCGATGCTCTACTTGGGAGAAGGGATCTTTTTTGGCGAAGCAGTCGTTACGGTCAAGAATGGTATCGCTTATCTTACTGCGCACAATTCAACCGATAATTAGTTAATGACTATACCAACGGTAGTAGTCGAAGAATTGAGGTGCAAAGGCACGAAAGAGGGTTCCCTCAATCCGGACGACCAAAAGGCGTTTCAGGAAGAGGAAAGGACCCGATGTGAAAATAATTGCCACACTGCGGACGACCAAACGGCGTTTCAGGAAGAGGAGAAAAGTTTGATTGTTCCCCACCTGGACGACGAAATGGCATTTCGGAAAGAGGGTATATTACGGTTTGAAATTGCGCGGAACAAAAAAGTATTGAAAGTTGAAAAGAAAAATGAAGTACACAAAATTCGCGACTTACTCCGTCTCAACCATCAAAACGATGAGGAACGGTTAAGCCGTATAAAATTAAAAGCGAGAATTCGGACCTATTTCATTTGCCAGGAAAAGTCCTAGGCTTTACAGATAAAATCGAACATAAGATAACGACGAACGACGATCAACCAGTTTTTACGAGGCAGTGTAGGTTTCCGCCCTTTCATAAAGATGAAATTACGAAACGAGTTAAAGAATTAATTGAAGGGGAAGTAATTAAACCGTCAAACTCCCCGTATAGTTCGCCTCTGTGGATCGTTCCCAAAAAGGCGGACTCACAAGAAAATCCAAAGGGGCGCATGGTCATTGATTAAAGGAACTCAAACGAAAAGACAATTGGCGATGCTTATCCATTACCTCAAATAACCGAAATTCTTGACCAATTGGGTAATGCGAAATATTTTTCGACGACGCCGACGATAGTATTCGACCTGGCCAGCGGTTTCCATCAAATTAACGTACATCCACACGATTCTCACAAGACAGCATTTGCTACACCATTCCGCCACTACGAATTCGACCGAATGCCGTTTGGTTTAAAAAACGCTCCGCCCACATTTCAAAGATTAATGGATCGAGTCTTCAAGGCACCGAGCTGTTTGTTTATTTGGGCGACATGGTTATTTATGCAAAGACACTAGTTGATCACGAGAAGAAATTCAACAAACTTGCGAAAAAATTGAGGCACGCTAACTTAAAATGACCACCAGACAAGTGTGATTTTTTAAGACGAGAAGTGGCATATTTGCGTCACATCATAAGTGAGGACGGAGGTAAACCCGATCCCAAAAAATGGGAGGCTCTACAGGGATACCCGCGGCCTACCACTCCGAAAAAAATAAAACAATTTCTAGGACTTGTAGATTATTACCGCAGGGTTATTGAACATTTTTCAGACATTGCTAAGCCACTCACAAATTCATTAAAAAAGGGATCGACTTTCAAGTGGACCGAATCTCACCAAAAAGCCTTTGAAACGCTTATCGAGGCGTTATGTAAAGAACCAATTCTTCAATATCCGAATTTCATAAAACCATTCATCATAACAACCGACGCATCCGATCACGCCATTGGCGGAATTTTGAGCCAAGGCGAAATTGGGAAAGATAAACCCCTTCGTTACACCTCTCGAACTCTTGGAATACACGAAGTTAATTACTCAGTAATCGAGAAGGAATTATTGGCTTTTATTTATTGTATAAATCATTTTAGACCTGGCGACCAGACCTCTTATTACGTCCTGGCGACCTTGCCATCCAATATACATATATATACACATATACGAACATATACATCTACTGTAATATATATGAATACACATATATACCTTACTCTACATATATATACTATGCTTAAGCTCACACGAATATTTTTCCTTCATTGTTAAATATATCACCGTTATTATAATCAGCGCATTTACTTTTTCATTTTCTGCTTGTCTGACCACACTCGCCGGTCCCTAGTATGTACCTACTTCCGCTGAACGCGCTTTATGCTCTAGCTAGCGCGCCTAGCTCACGCGTTCGCGCGCGCACTCTGACATTTTCCGTCTCCCTCGGACCGAGCCCAAGCGTGTACTCTCGCACTCTCTATCTCTCTTGCGGCCCACAGGGAAACCAACGTGAACCTCCTGTTCTGCCGATACTTCGCGCGCTCATCTGAACGATCCGCCATCTTCCCTATACTCTATCGCTCTTTCTCCGGGTCACTCGCGAACCTCCTTCACACTACGTAACCCGCACCCCAAAATCCATCTTACGATACCCCGAAACTCTCTTTCCGCGTAGCCACGATATAATTCGCGATCCGCGAATCACGATCATTAACCGTCTCACCTCTCAGTTCATAAACTTCACCTTAATGCACGAAAACTACATAACCCGTGGTTCCGGGATATACCCGCGACCCCGCCACTCATCCTTTACATAATGTCTGTCCTTCTCTTACCATCTCGCGGCCTACCTTTCTCTCTCACACCTACGAGTTTCAAGCGTAAAATGTGTCTTTATTAAATCGCTTTATTGCCCCTCGAGTCGAAAGCGAGAGCGTTTCTTTCGAGACATTTTCCAGAAGCGCTTGAATTGGTTTACTTCATAAGCCATTTTTTGTACGCCCTACCATTTTCAAATTTACAATAGAAGACATTGTCCAGATACTTTTCTCGAACATTCCCAGCGCATAGCTCTATCTCTCTCACGGCGTGTCTCTCTCCCCGACTCGCCGCCATGATGCAAGCCACGTGTCGCACGTAGGCCTCCACATAATAATAATAATAATTTAAACAATATCACGCACATAGAATACCAAAAACTAATTAAATATAAACAAACCTCTGTCGCTTTATCAATATCTGGTAGACTAAACATCCGCTCGAACGAAAGGTATCTCTTATCATGCCTTTGTTCCCTTTGTCCTCTATCCGCCATTATTATCATCATTATTAACATTATGCACGTGCAGAGCACGCAGGATTGAAGTCACGAATATTTCAATTAATAAATATTTTATTCAATAATTTACTAGCGCTGTTATAGTATAATTACTCACGAAACATTATTATAATTACCAAAATAAACGTTATAATTCCATTATAAAAATTTTACACCACTTCCCACGCCGCTAATAAATATTATTACCAAATACTATGAACATGGCCCTGCGTTATCCACAAATACATCATTACATTATAATTATATTTCGCGAAACAAGCGGCGTAAATAATAGTTGCGAACTGATATAATCAATCATTCCGCATTTATTGATACTTACGTACGAATTACATTTTAATAATTACGCGCAACCTTTACTCTTATATAAATTATCATTCGCATTTTTCGTTCATTTAATTCAGTACTTAGATATATTTACAATAAAAAATAAATAAAGAAATGCATTGCATCGAGTCCAACTCCACAGCGCGCATAAAGGAGAAAATATACTAATCATGAGGTCCATACAAGTTATGTTCTTAACTGTAAACAAATGTTATGACAAATTGTAAGATTAACGATAAATTAAACATTAATTTATCCTTCGTCAAACTGCCCATACTTACCCATAAACCTATGTAAAATTAATATAATCGTTCACTATAACGATGGATTCACGATAAATTAAAAACAATTCATTTATCGTAAAATCTTCCATTAAACGCTGTAAGAGCGAGCGACAAGGAACATCAGCGTCGGCGTCCTCCGCTTGCTCGCCAGTCCTCCGGGCTCTCCACCAGCAGTTGCGCTTCTCCGCTCGCCGTGTGTGCACGTCGGACCCGCACGATGGAAAATCGGTCTTTCTTTAATTTTTTACTTTGGACTTTAGTTTTTACTGAACAGTGTGTAACAATATATAGTGAACAGGGAGTGGTGATCAAGTGTTCCTTTAATTTCCCCTGATCATTAATATTACGTATCTTGTCGAGTTTATTCCATATTACCTCGTTAATCGAATGTTACAATGCCCTCTCTCGCGGCAACCGCGTCAAGTTTTCCGTCTCGAAATCGGTAATCGAATATTACATTGCCCTCTCGCGACAACCGCGTCAAGTTATTCCGTCTCGAAATCGTTAAACGAATATTACATTGCTCTTTCGTGACAACCGCGTCAAATAGTCTACCTCAGAACGTAAATAGAGTTATTGTCGGTTCCATTGCAACAATCCGCTGAACGACTCCCCGTGTTCTCGGCACTATCTTATAATTCCATTTTTACATTTTTCGGGATATTGTTTTGTTGTTTGATCGATTCTCTCACCTCTCTGTCGTAGACAAGATTGTGCTGCTCTCCTAGCACGTCAACTCCATCTAATTAGGTATACGCAAGCATCGGACACGATTGTGCTGTTGATTAGCACGTCAAGCGCCATCATCGCCTTACACTTTAAGTGTTCTGAGACAATCGAACAACCAATTAAAATAGATAAATCCCCACGGTAACAAAATTTCAAATGCCAATAAGACGCGGAGGTCGTAAATTTCTCACGAATCAATTACGCCTACTCGTGGTAACAAATTGTCCCTCGCGAAACAACTGCTTCGCGAGCTCCTCCGCGTGTACGCCCTCAATCGTCCTAGAGTAACGTCAAACGTACTTTTCAAAACGAAGGTGTTCGTAATCAGTGACGACATTTTCCGTCTCGTGACACCGTCGGTCAATAGCAGTGGGTCCGAGCTGTAAACCGTCGTAAATTCATCAGAGATCGAGGTTATCGCACTCGACTAGAGACCCTCATCGCCAACATCGCGATACGCGGTGTTCGCTTCTTCCATTTTCTTCGGTCGATCATCTGGGAATCTCCAGTACCGGCCGTTGGTTCTATTTTCTTCGGCCGATCATCTGGGAATCTCCAGTACCGGCCGTTGGCTCTATTTTCTTCGGTCGATCATCTGAGAATCTCCAGTACCGGCCGTCGGTTTCATATTCACGGTCGATAACAAAATCTTCCTTACCAACAGTAGACAAGGCATCGGTATTGCCATCCATCGATATCCCCTCTACGCACCGCCGCTCGTTGGGTAAGTCGCACGCTACGTTACCTATATCTCAGTGATCTTACTTACCGTCTACCCTCCACGTTATGCGTGATCCCGCGTTTACTGATCAATCCGTGACTGGTCCTCATCCCCGTTGGGCACATTCCCGACCAAAGGCAGGATCTCCTCATCTTGCGTTCCGGTAAAAAGAAATCAAGTTAGATACATTAAATAAAATTTCATTCAATGTTAATACTTACAAATTGAGACATAACAGTCTACGGCCGTGAGTTCTTATTGGTAACGGATCACAAGCCGCTCGTATGGCATCACTCCGTAAAAGACCCGGCCAATCGCCTTGCGCATTAGCGCCCTAGCCTTGCTAATTATACTAATAAAATTGTATACAAACCAGGAAGGGGAAATAGCAATGCTGACGCCCTTTCCCGGAACCCGCCAGCCAAAAATCAGACTGTGCTCATGGTAAAGCATACGCCATGTATAGGAAAGTTCGAATCGCCTGTCGCTGGCCCAAGGCGGGCCCAAGTTGGCAAACCGACTCCTAGCGAAAACGACGATTCGGACTCGGACGAAAGATTGTTCGACCCACCAGCTGGAAGAAACCCAGCTGAAAAACGAAAACCTACCTTAATTCCTGATACGGATACGGAGGAAATCCCCGATCCATCGGACGGCAATCAAAGGAAAAATCCACCTGAAAAAAGGAAAAAGTTGGCCGACCCCGCGGACGAGGACGATTTCCTCGGTTTCCGAAATTTCCCGACAATTTCGCAAACGTCTGGCAAAACGCCTCGTCTTTGGGAACAAGAAAAAGAAACTCCGAAAACTCGGAACCTGGAAAAACCGCCTTCCCATCTTCAATCCGTCGAACCTATGAAAGAAACAACCTTGCACACGTCTATTCCAGACGCAAGTCCGGACGACAGAATCGCGAAAAATTTTCAAATAAAGCAAATAAATTGAACATGGTAACTTCGTCGTTGCCTAGTATTCGTATGAAATGGTTTTTAATTTCGTTCCATGATACATTTCCGATTGAGTGTGTTTTCGCGACATGAATTAGTTTCGTAGATGTTTCACGGACAAAGTTGTTCAAGGCGTCGAGGGCTGCCTCAAACTCCTCGATCAAAAGATTATCGTGTACATTAACCAATAACGGTATAGCTAATATGCATCTTGAATTTTCATTTATTACCTCAAGTCGTAAATACGTGGTTTCCTCGATTTTGGGAAACAAATTTTGAGTTTGGAGGTCTTTTGCTCCATCATCGATTGGTCTCCCGGAAGTGGTGACAAAGGCGACGAGATTGTCCTTGAACATGGACAAATTATCACGCGTTTCGCGTATGGTGAGTCTGCCTTGGACTTCACTGTTTTCCCTCGGTAATGCATACTCGGGGTTTTCATTTTCAAAGATGTCGTTATCTACAGAGTCGTCGTCTGAGTCACTTAAGCTTTCGGTGAGATTCTCGATTTTTTCAATGTTTTCTCCATGTTCTAAAGGTTCCGGAATTTCGGGTCAATTGAAAGGTCTCACCATATCGTCGCGGAATATGTGAATCAGTACGTCAACGAAAACAACGATGGGGACGAGCCGATCGAGTTGGCGATGTTCTCTTATAATACGAGCCAACACGAGGGTACACGTTACACGAGCTAGTTTTCGGTAACGAGTCACGAACTAGTTTTCGGTAAACTAGCCCGCCATCCGTCGGGTCATCAACAAATCGAGAGCAACAGGATACGACTTATGCTGCATACCTGGAAGAGCTCTTTTCTCGAATTTATGAACTCCAACTACGTGCCGCCGAAAATCTGAAGAAATCCAAGGAGAAATCGAAAACATTGTTACGTCCTAGCACTCTCGCCCTCCAAATATTCATATCTGGTATGAATTGTAATAATTATTAAGATTTTTTCCTCGCGCTAATCGCGCTCATTTATGTTTCCTTGGGGTACGTGTTAATCAGAACGACCCATATATTGTCGATTTCACTCAGAAACCCCGGTATATAAAATATTCGTAAATATATATTTCAATTTAGCACGCATATATCTATCCGTATACTATAGGGACAAACCGTTCCCATAATAACTTTGCCGCTAGGCATACCCGTAACTTCAGGGACGAGAACATGAGTGCTCGGATTAACTTTAGGAATATCCTCATATACACGTATATATTTGTTTGCCTGTACACTTCTGGGACACGCGCATGGGTCCCCGAAGTACCATATCATAATGTCTCCTATATACATACATATTTACGTCCTTGCATGCTTCAGGGACAAATACGAGAGTCCCTGGAGTACCTCCTATAATATCTCCGCATGTCTATTTCCATGCATACTTTAGGGAGATAAGTCCTCGAAATAAATTCAATGAATATATATATATATATATATATATATATATATATATATTGTAATATAGGCTGAGAATTTTTCCTTTTCTCCTTTCCCACGGTCGAACTCCGTCTTCTAATTTTATCACCTCCGCCTCCTTCACCGACATTCCGACGAAAACTCCCACACAAATATTAGAAGAGTCCTGACACTCCTCCCGCGTACCTTTTTTATTACCACCGCCCGAATGTAGCTGCATTCGTAGTATCGTCTGCCCTTCACCAAATCCGTGACTTCCACCCACCCGCGGTCCCGAATTCAATGCTCAAACACTGGTTCTCTGAATTCTCAGAAAACAATCGTCTAGCCCTATCGCTTGGGAAAAACGCCGAAGAACGCCTCAAGCGTTACGTTGGCCCTTCCTCCCACTATTTTCAATTTCCCACCCTCCAGCCCTATAAGTTGTCGCCGTTCTAGGCTAAGTAGTTAGTAAGTCTCCAAATTCTGTACGACACCGAATCTCTGTCCGTCAGTCATTTGAATATACGTGTCTCGAGTAGCTCAAATCTGTGTTTACCGAGTTGTTCCGTCCTACGACCGAGTTCTGGAGCGAGTCAGTCACTCCTTTCCTCCTAAAAAACACAAAATTGTCCATCCGCGACATGACAATATATATATACATACTCTAGGACCCCAGAGTCCTCATGTACCATTCGTATACCCATCTGCATACTTCGAAGGCATAACTTTAGTGAATATCTATACATACATATATATATATATATACTGTAACGGTTCGGCTGTACAGCCAAGCCACCGTCACACAGAATACGATAGCATCAACCCGTTTACGCGATACCTGCGTATTCTGGCCAGCGTTCGGAGCGACCGGCCATGTCGCCGGCCGGGCAGGTCACTTGCTCTAAGAATTGGGGCGAGCCCGCGACACCTCGCAAGAGGCTCCGCCCATCACGAGGAGCAAGACCACCGCGGACTCGCAAGAGTCCCCGCCTTTAGCAGTACATATCGCGCTTCCTGTGCTTTGACCACTCCTATCATACCGAGAGTGCGACCAAGATTCATCGCGACGCCTCCTCACACCGAGTGCGCGCCTAATATCCTAGAGAGGAATAATCAGGTATATCTTACCCCTCGAAATGGCTATAGTGTGCGAACGTCCTGGAAATTACCAACGCTGTCACCCCACCATCGGAGTGTTCCTCGGCGGCGTGATTCCCTACCTAGTCCTCCGGATCCGCAAGAGAAATGGAATTTCTCCTAACGGGCCTGGGGCTATATAAGGGCGTGCACGAGTCGGAGCGGCACTCTGTCGCAAATACTCATTATCTTACGTGGAGTCACCATCATCCGAAATCTCGGATCACAGGATGGGGACCTTGCTGCCGTCGCCATGGTCCCATCCTAGAACGACCTCAGCTTCGGGTAGATACTCTTTTTCCTTGGGAAGCCCCAGCATTGCGCTCGAAGTCCAACCTCGGAAATAGAGTCGTCGTGGTGATTGCTAGTCAGGGAACTAAATAACATCCGATCGATTGTCGCTAGGACGGTCGATCGCCATACTATGCATCCGACGCACGTACACTCGGAGTGTGCAGTCCGAGAAGTGCCGATCGCGCTTCGCTGCACAAGAGGAAATTCTACAACCAGCTTCTCTGGTTCTTGGTCCTCCTCGCCTGGCACCGAGGAGGTCAGCCGTCCCTTCCGGACGGCCCCGCTATGCGCCCTCGAAGAGCACAAGTCCTCTTCGAGTTCGCGCATTACTAAAACGCTAGTATCTCTAGCGCGTGAGCGACACGGCGTGGCACCCGTGCGCTTAGTTGCATTTGGCAACGAGTGCCAACTGGAAATACCGCCATATAAACCGACACGAATCATATTCAAAGGGTACTCGCATTCTTCGTATAGAAGCAGTCCCGAAAACGGCGTAACGCGTACCGACGACGCTCGCGGTCTGTGCGAGTGCGAGCGAGAGAGCGAGAGAAAAAGAAGAGAGAGCGCGGCCGTGGAACCGCACGCGCGCTACACCTCGCATGAATCACCTTATCCTCGTCACTCCCACCAAGGCAGCTTTTCTCGCCGACCTTTCCAGATCGCCGTAAACGTCGCTATAACCGATCAAACACCAGTAAACTCACGGAATAAAACACTAACAAAATTCATTGTTGCACCACCCGAGACTAAAACTCAAAAATCCGAAATATCGAATGCCAATGATGACGGATTACAATAGGCGTCTCTGAGACCCTCAAAACCACTGAGGCATCTCCTAAAAACCCATCTTAAATCCGCTTCATCATTCCTGGCACCGAAAACGTACATCGCCCTCCAGGAGGCTACGGGAACCCCTAAAATTTCCACCGGCAATCAATTCGCCGCGTATCCTGGTTTTCCCGGACATCCGTAAGAACGAACAACCGAAAACGAAAGGAAAGCTTTCGCATAAAATCGCGAAACGTTTCAATACATATACGTACTCCATACGCTTCAGGGACATATACCCGAATCCCGAGACAATAATCAAAACATATCTACTTTCATACATACTTCGGGGACATAAGTCCTCAAAGTAATACACACAAATATACATATATTAACTCGGTAAACTCCTGGGACATCCAAGAGAGTCTCCGGAGTACAAGTAATAATATTAACACCGTCACTTACATGTATATTTCGGGGACATTCACGAGTCGCCGGACTAGTATCAAACATCTATATGTATATCCGTGTTGACCATAATACAACGGTCCTAGAAATAAGAAATAGTGTCATATCTATATTATGTATATATTGGGGAGGCGAGAGTCCTTGAATAACCCGCGAAACTGTTCCCAAGCGGTCAGCTTCATCGCGAGTTTTCTCACACACCTCGTCGGAGCTTGGTCACCGCGTAGTCAGCACATCCTGCCGATAACGAAAAATATTCATTTCATTGCTCATGTACAACTCGAGAAAAATAACGTTATCAGTGCTAATATTCGGTTACATGGGGACCTAGCTCGCGAGCGAGGGTAATGACGCCAAGCCCTTTGTCTCGGGGACAAAGAGGGCGAGGATACATATTGCGCTCCGGGCGCTGGGCAGTCAGTTCCGTCCGGTCTCTCCAACAGCGCGCATCGCAGAGTCGACGCTCTGAAAACCGTCCTCATAGTCCCCGACTGCTCCCAAAAACATCGGCATCACCGTGCCATCGCATTCGCAAGAGCACCGGGTACCCGTCTGAGCAACGACAGGTTGGGTCGAGCTGGAACATCTTGGCGGTTCCTGGACAGATTCGGTCACACGGTCGAGTAGTTTTGACCCGCTACGCACCGCCGCTATGTCTCACCAAGGTACGCACCATTTCACGCTACTTTCTTATTTGCTTACCTGTCGCTCAACACGTCAAATTATACACCAACGACTTTACCAAGCGCCTATCCCAAGTGGGCACATTCCTGCATAAACGTGGCGCTTTTCTTCTCCGACATTAACTGACCGCCATATAAGTCATATGACGCAATTCATTATAATCCGTACGTTCGTGGCACACTTCCCATCCGTAAACTCAAACCCTGAAACTTAAATTAAAAGACGATTAATTTTCAATTAAAAAAGGGACCCACGACGTAACAGGTAGATAAAAAAGTTTGGCGGCGGCGGGGGTATACGCTTAAAGTCTTTGGTGCAAATTAAAATTAATAACAAAAATTCATGATGATATATCGCAAAATGTAAAATAAAATAAGACGTTCAAAATGGCTGAGCATTCCCAAAATGCGAAACGATTAAGTGAAGAGGAACTCCGCGTACAGCGGATCTATTAGATAAAAAACGCGACATACTTCGTGAACAAGAACAGCCGTTATTAAAAAGAGAGTTAGAGACGCACGAAAAATTAGAAGCCCTGAGTGCTCGTGAATGTGAATTTATTGATCAAGTGAATAATAGGGATGAACCAATCTTAACCACTCATCGCACCCTCGAGGCTATGCAAAATGCCCTTTCGACGATGATAAAAGAGGTCAGTCGAATTAGTAGCGAAATTGGTTCGATTAAAAATGGTGAGGGTCAACCACAATCAGGTCCAGTCCCTCACGTACAACAACCTGAAGTTAACGTTCGCGATGATCGAGAATTACCCGTGAACATTAAATTTAAAGACGCACGTGAATCTGTTCCCACCTTCAATGGGTATAACGTACCGGTTCTCCGGTTTGTTCGTGCTTGTAGAAGGGCAAGGGACATGGTCTGCCCTCAACAGAAGTTGGGCCATACTTTGTATGTATTAAAATTTAATGACATTCTATTTAATGTATCTAACTTTATTTCTTTTTACAGGAACGCAAGATGAATAGGTCTTGCCTTTGGTCGGGAATGTGCCCAACGGGGATGAGGAGCAGTCACGGATTGATCAGTAAACGCGGGATCACGCACAACGTGGAGGGTAGCCGGTAAGTAAGATCACAGACATATAGGTAACGTAGCGTGCGATTTACCCAGCGAGCGGCGGTGCGTACCGCGTGTATCGATGGATGGTAATACTAATGCCTTGGCTACTATTGGTAAGGAAGATTTGGTTATCGACCGTGAATGAGGAACCGACGGCCGGTACCGGAGATTCGCGAATGATCGACTGACAAAAATAGAACCAACGGCCGGTACTGGAGATTCCCAGATGATCGACCGAATAAAATCGAAACAACGGCCGGTACGAGAGATTCTCAGATGATCGACCGAAGAAACTGGAAGAAGCCAACATCTCGTATCGCGATGTTGGCGATGAGGGTCTCTAGTCGAGTCTGATAACCTCGATCTCCGATGAATCCACGATGGTTGAGAGCTCGGACCCACTGCTATTGACCGACGGAGTCACGAGACGGAAAGTTTCGTCACTGATTACGAGCACCTCCGTTTCGAATAGTACATTTTGAAAAGTACTCTAGGACGATTGGGCGCGTACACGCGGAGGAGCTGGCGGATCACTTGTTTCGCGAGGGACAAATTGTTACCACGAGAAGGCGGAGTTGATTCGTGAGAAATTCTAGAAAAGAATCGACGTTCTTGAAATGTACGACCTCCGCGGCTTCTTGGCATTTGAAATTTTGTTACCGTGCGGATGTATTGATTTTAATTGGTTGATCGATTGTCTCACAAGGAACATCCCTCAGGTGTCCGCCTCCGATTTTGTTGAAACTCATATATGTGATACAGCATCCAAAATTTTGAGACACGTATTTTTTTTTTATCGGCGGAAAAACGGTTTTGAGGGGTGAAACGCACCCTCGAAAATAGGGATGTTTTTTCGTTTTTCGTCGATAACGTTTTAACGGTATGAGATATAAAAAAAATTCAAATTGCAACAATGTTTATTTTTTCATGTACTATACATTGGAGATGAGAACGATACCATTATCGACGAAAAACTAAAAACACCCCTATTTTCGAGGGCGCGTTTCACCCCTTAAAACCGTTTTTCCGCCGATAAAAAAAAAATACGTGTCTCAAAATTTTTGATGCTCTATCACATATATGAGTTTCAACAAAATCGGAGGCGGACACCTGAGGGATGTTCCTTGTCAGAAGACTGAAAAATTTAGGCGATGACGGTGCTTGACGTGCTAATGAACAGCACAATCGTGTCCGATGTTTGCGTATAACTAATTAGATGGAGGTGACGTGCTGGGAGAGCAGCACAATCTTGTACATGAAAGAGAAGAGAGAGAATCGATCAAACAACAAGACAATATCCCGCAAAATGGGAAAATGGAATTAAAAAATAATGCCGAGAACACGGGGAGTCGTCCAGCGGTTTGTTGAAATGGAACCGACAATAAGTCGATGTACGTTCTGAAGTAGACTATTTGACGCGGTTAACACGAAAACCCAATGTAATATTCGATTAACGATTTCGAGATGGAAAACTTGACGCGGTTGTCGCCAGAGAGCAATGTAATATTCGATTAACGACTTCGAGACGGAATAACTTGACGCGGTTGTCGCGAGAGAGCATTGTAATATTCGATTAACGAGTTAATATGGAATAAACTCGACCAGATACGTAATATTAATGAACAGGGGAAATTTAAGGAACCTCTGATCAACACTCCCTGTTCACTATATATTGTTACAAACTTTCCAGTAAAAATGAAAGTACAAAGTACAAAAATTAAAGAAAAACCGATTTTCCAGCGTGCGGGTCCGAGGCGCACACACGGCGAGCGGAGAAGCGCAACTGACTGGTGGAGAGACCGGAGAACTATCGAGCAAGCGGAGGACGCTCCTTTTTATCAGCGCGGCGGTGACGAATGGTGGTGCGCATACGCTTTGGAGTGGAGACGCCGACGCTGATGTTCCTTCTCGCTCGCTCTTACAGCGTTAAATGGAGGTTTTTACGATAAATGAATTGTTATTAATTTATCGTGAAATCGTCGTTACACTAAATAATTATATTAATTTTGCATGGGTTTACAGGTAAGCATGGGCAGTTTGCTTAACGATCAGTTAATGTTTAATTTATCGTTATTCTTACAATTTGCCATAACATTTGTTTAAAGTAAAGAACATAATTTGTAAGGACCTAATGTTTACTATATTTTCTCCTTTATGCGCATTGTGGAATCGGACTCGATGTAATGCATTTTTACTGCATTTTTTTTTGTAAATATACCTAAGTGTTGAATTAAATCAACAAAAAATGCGAATGATACTTTATCTACGTGTAAAGGTTGCGTGTAATTATTAAAATGTAATTCTTACGTAACTACTAATAATCGCGGATTTATGGATTGTATGAGTTCGCAATTATTATTTAAGACGCTTGTTCCGCGAAATAGAAATATAATGTAATGATGTATTTGTGGATAACGCAGGACAATGTTCATAATATTTAGTAATAATATTTATTAGCGGCGTGGGAAGTGGTGTAAAATGTTTATAATGGAATGATAACGTTTATTTTGGTTATTACAATAATGTTCCGTGATTAATTATACTATAACGGCGCTAGTTAATTATAGAATATAAGATTTGTTAATTGCAATATTCATGATTTCATTCCTGCGCGCTTTGCACGTGGATAATATTAATAATGGCGATAATAATGGTGGATAGAGGACAAAGGGAACAAAGGAGTGATAGGACATACCTTTCGGTCGAGCGGATGTTTAGTCTACAACATATTGATAAAGTGACAGAGGTTTGTTTACATTTAATTAATTCTTGGTATGCTATGTGGCGTGATATTGTTTAAATTATTATTATTATGTGGAGGCCGACGTGCGACACGTGGCTTGCATCATGGCGGCGAGTCGGGGAGAGAGAGACGCCATGAGAGAGATAGAGATATGCGCTGGGATAGTTTGAGAAAAGTATCTGGACAGTGTCTTCTATTGTATATTTGAAAATGGTAAAGCATAAAGAAAAGAGCCGTATGTAGTTAACTAGCGTTGTTCGTTTCAAGGGCTAATAAACCAATTCAAGTGTTTTTGGAAAATGTCTCGAAAGAAACGCTCTCGCTTTCGACTCGAGGGGCAATAAAGCGATTTAAGAAAAAGTCACGTTTTACGGTTGAGACTCGTAGGTGAGAAAGAGACAGGTAGGCCGCGTGATGGTAAGAGAAGGACAGAATTTATGTAAAGGATGAGTCGCGGGGTCGCGAGTATATCGCGGATCCGCGGGTAATGTAGTTTTCGTGCTTTAAGGTGTAGTTTATGAACTGCGAGGTGAGAGGGTTGATGATCGTGATTCGCGGCTCGCGAATTATATCACGGGTGCGCGGAAAGTAAGTTTCGCGGTATCGAAAGATGGATTTTGGGATGCGGGTTACATAGTGTGAAGGAGGTTCGCGAGTGACCTGGAGAAAGAGCGATAGAGTATAGGGAAGATGGCGGAGCGTTCAGATGAGCGCGCGAAGTATCGGGAGAACAGGAGGTATACGTTGGTTTCCCTGTAGGCCGCTAGAGAGAGATAGAGAGTGCGAGAGTGCGCGCGTGGGCTCGGTGCGAGGGAGACGGAAAATGTCCGAGTGCGCGCGTGAGCGCGTGAGCTAGGCGCGCTAGCTAGAGCATAGAGCGCGTTCAGCGGAAGTAGGTACATACTAGGGACCAGCGAATATGGTCAGGCAAGCAGAAAATGTAAAAGTAAATGCGCTGATTATAATGGTGATATATTTAACAATAGAGGAAAAATATTCGTGTGAGCTTAAGCATAGTATATATATATATGTAGAGTAAGGTATATTCATACGTATAAGGGTAATTCATAGGTATAAGGGTAATTCTTGCCCTTATAATTCATACGTATAAGGGTAATTCATACGTATAAGGGTAAGTGTGTATGTTCGTATATGTGTATATATAGGTATATTGGAGGGCAAGGTCGCAAGGACGTAACACTAGAAGATTATAACTTCCAGAACGTTCACAAATTCGGCGAGCGGTTGAAAACGTTATTTGGTGCCGCGAAAACTTTGAACGAATTTCGTGGTGAACTTGGAAATATTTCAAAAAGCTAATACGAACATATTATCGACTATATTAGTCGAACCAAAGATTTGCATACGGCGATTCTGGAAGCCGAAATTGATAATCACGGAACTCTCCGAAACGGTCAATACGATATCTTCGAAAACGATACGCTGGGTTGTTTCGGCAAGGGTCTTCCACCCGACTTTCGAATCCGTCTCAAACTCGAGGGATTCGATAATCTCGAAGATGCCTATTCAAAGGCAATAAAAGTTGAAAAAGATATGGAACCCGATAGGTCACATTTCAAGGACACGTGTTTCGAAAGCCAAACTCAAAATTAGTCGGTCCAAATAAACGCAGTCTCCCCCTCAGGAGGACCGATTTGCAAACATTGCAACCGCAATCACGCGTCCGATGATTATTGGTCAAAATTTCCGGACAAGAAACCGGGTAATTTAAATAAACAAACTTCAACCAGTAGAATCACGTGGTCAAAGCCCGCAAACGGACAAGGATCTTGACCCTCGTCGATGGGGAATTATTGCAACAGGGCGGGCCACGTCGAGACATCCGGCTTTAAAAAACAAAATGAAGAAAGGAACAGGGCAACCGAGTTGCCAAAAACCGAGAATTCTCGACCAGTGGCACCGGCCTCCCCGCGGGACGAGAAACCGACGGAAGGCACCGTGAAATTAATAGACGCATCTCCATCCGAACCGTCCACGTCTTGTAACGCGTTCAAAACAAATAGCTTCCGTATTCCTCGACTCAGCCAACTTATCGGGAATTGACGAATTTTTAATAGACTCAGGCTCGGAAGTGAATCTAGTCAAAAACAAATCGTTAATGCTCATATGCATATAAATAAATATGACATATTAAATTTGGAGGGGATCTCGAGTATCCCCGTAAGAACAAAGGGGTCTATAAGAATAATGATCAATGAAACCCCCGCGGAATTTCACGTCGTCGATGATCGGTTCCCAATTGACCAACATGCATTACTTGGTACCGAATTTCTTGCTGAAAATAAAGCTCTCGTAGATAAGAGACACGAGCAATTAACTTGGGGAAATAAAAAAATCCCGTTTAAAAGTAAACAAACTATTTCGATTCCAAACGGTCCAAAGCGGTCTGTTACGTCAAAGTAATCGCAAAATCAAAGAAGGATATATTCCGATGCTCTACTTGGGAGAAGGGATCTTTTTTGGCGAAGCAGTCGTCACGCTTAAGAATGGTATCGCTTATCTTATTACGCACAATTCAACCGATGATAATTTTTTAATGACTATACCAACGGTAGTATTCGAAGAATTCAGGTGCAAAGGCACGAAAGAGGGGTCCCTCACTCCGGACGTCCAAATGGCGTTTCAGGAAGAGGATAGGACCCAATGTGAAAATAATTTCCGCACTCCGGAAGACCAAATAGCGTTTCAGGAGGAGGATAAAAATCAAAAGGGTTCCCTCACTCCGGACGACCAAAAGGCGTTTCAGGAAGAGGATAGGACGGAATGTGAAAATAATTGCCTCACTCCGGACGACCAAATGGCGTTTCAGGAAGAGGATAAAAATCAAAAGTGTTCCCTTACTCCGGAGGACCAAAAGGCGTTTCAGAAAGAGGATAGGACCCGATGTGAAAATAATTCCCTCACTCCGGACGACCAAAAGGCGTTTCACGAAGAGGAGAAAAGTTTAATTGTTCCCCACCCGGACGACGAAATGGCGTCTCGGAAAGAGGGTATATTACGGTTTGAAATTGCGCGCAACAAAAAAAATTTTAAGTTGAAAAGAAAAATAAAGTAAAAGAAATTCGCGACTTACTCCGTCTCAACCATCTAAACGATGAAGAATGGGTAAGCGTGTATAAAATTATAAGCGAGAATTCGGACCTATTTCATTTGCCAGGGAAAGTCCTATGCTTTACAGATAAAATCGACCATAAGATAACGACGAACGACGATCAACCAGTTTTTACGAGGCAGTATAGATTCCCGCCCGTTCATAAATATGAAATTACGAATCAAGTTAAATAATTAATTGAAGGGGAAGTAAGTAAACCGTCAAACTCGCTGTATAGTTCGCCTCTGTCGATCATTCCCAAAAAGACGGACTGACAAGGAAATCCAAAGTGGCGCATGGTCATTGATTATAGGAACTTAAACGAAAAAACAATTGGCGATGCTTATCCATTACCTCAAATAACCGAAATTCTCGACCAATTGAGTAATGCGAAATATTTTTCAGTATTCGACCTGGCCAGCGGTTTCCATCAAATTGAAGTACATCCAGACGATTCTCACGAGACAGCATTTGCTACACCATTCGGTCACTACGAATTCGACCGAATGCTGTTTGGTTTAAAACACGCTCTGGCGACATTTCAAAGATTAATGGATCGAGTCTTAACAGGCCTTCAAGGTATCGAGCTGTTTGTTTATTTGGACGACATCGTCATTTATGCAAATACACTAGTTCAACACGAGAATAAATTCAACAAGCTTGCGAAAAAATTAAGGCAAGCCAACTAAAAATTACAACCGGACAAGTGTGAATTTTTAAGACGCGAAGTGGCATATTTCGGTCACATCATAAGTGAGGACGGAGTTAAAGCGGATCCCAAAAAAATGGAGGCTCTACAGGGATACCGTAGGCCTACCACTCCGAAACAAAATAAAACAATTTCTAGGACTTGCAGGTTATTACCGCAGGTTTATCGATAAATGTTCAGGCATTGCCAAGCCACTGACAAATTTATTATAAAAGGGATGGACTTTCAAATGGACCGATTCTCACCAAAAAGTCTTTGAAACGCTTATCGAGGCGTTATGTAAAGAACCTATTCTTCAATATCCGGATTTCACAAAACCATTCATCATAACAACGGACGCATCCGATCACGCCATTGGCGGAATTTTGAGCCAAGGTGAAATTGGTAAAGATCAACCCGGTAGTTACACCTCTCGAATTCTTGGAAAAAAACGAAGTTAATTACTCAGTGATCGAGAAGGAATTATTGGCTATCATTTATTGTGTAAATCATTTCACACCATATGTCGACGGCCGTGAGTTCTTATTGGTAATGGATCACAAGCCGCTCGTATGGATTCACTCCGTAAAAGACCCGGCCAATCGCCTTGGGCATTGGCGCCTTAGCCATGCTAATTATACTTATAAAATTGTATACAAATCAGGAAGGGTAAACAGCAATGCTGACGCCCTTTCCCGGAACCCGCCAGTCAAAAATCAGACTTTGCTCATGGTTAAGCGTACGCCACGTAGAATAAAATCCGAATACCCTATCGTTGGCCCAAGTCGGGCAAAAGTCAACGAACCGACGCCTAGCGAAAACGACGATTCGGACTCGGACGAAAGATTGTTCGACCCACCAGCTGGAAGAAACCCAGCTAAAAAACGCAAACCTACCTTAATTCCTAATACGAATACGGAGGAAATCCCCGATCCATCCGACGGCATCCAAAGGAAAAAGTTGGCCGACTCCGCTGACGAGGACGATTTCCTCGGTTTCCGAAATTTCCCGACAATTTCGCAAACGTCTGACAATACGCCTCGTCGTTGGGAAAGAGAAAAAGAAACTCCCAAAACCCGGAACCGGGAAGAACCCTCTTCCCATCCTCAATCCGTCGAACCTGTAAAAGAAACAACCTTGCACATGTCTATTCCAGACGCAAGTCCGGACGACGGAATCGCGGAAAATTTTCAAATAACGCAACTTTTAGAAGATCGAGAAATAGCCGAATTTCCTGAGGATTCAGAAATTCCGGAACCATCAGAACATGGAGAAAACATTGAGAATATCGAGTATCTCACCGAACGCTTAAAGAGGGAACGATACCCAAGCGAACCTTCGACGCAGCCCCCGCTCGAGTCGGTAGGACAGAGTTCGCACGAGTTACTACGCTCTACCGCTACATGTCGCAGCGCGCGTTCGTCTCGAACGCGTGTTCGTTCTGAATGCACGCTACGACGGAGTCGCGGGCCTCCTTGCGTCGACGCATACATTGTATTGTATGCCTCGACGCAACGTGTGTGCGCGCGTGCGGCTGTTGCGTTCGCTACGACGGGCGCACACGGTTGAAGATTGTTTTCTTCCCGCATGCCTTCCCTTCGCAGCGAGTACAGACTTCGTGTGGGTATATACACGTATATAACCACACGCTCACCCACGGTCAGTGTCAACAAAGAATTTCGTTTTCTTTGTCAACGCCGACTTCGCACGAAATTCGAGATCATGGTGAATCTCAATTTCGGAGCAAGAGTTCTTGCGGGGGCTCGCGCTGTTCTGCAGCGAAATAATTGTTCAAAATTGTTTTTAACAAATGTGTGGTATGTCCTGCACCTCAGCAAAAATGATTGCTTCTTACGCGCTGCAGAAACCAACGGTAAAAATTACGCAAAAATAATATTATAAACAATTATTTTTACATTTATTCTCGATCAGTGGTATGATCGGTAGATACGGTATGTTCTATACCCATTAGTCCGCAAATATGATTGTTGCTTACGCGCTGAAAAAAACAACGTTGAAAATTACGCAAAAATGATTGTTTAAACAATTATTTTTACATTTATTCTTGATCATGGGTATAGTCGGTAGATACGGTATTTTTTATACCTCACAGTCAACAAATATGATTGCTGCTTCCGCGCTTAATCAAACAACGTTAACAATGACGCAAAAATAATTAATTAAACAATTATTTTTGCACTTATTCTCGATCACGGGTATGATCGGTAGTTATGGTATTTTGTATACCTCACAGTCAGAAAATATGATTGCTGCTTACGCGCTTAAACAAACAATGTTAAAAATTTCACAAAAATAATTGTTGAAGAATATATTTTTGCATTTATTCTCGATCATGAGTGTGATCGGTAAATACGATATGTTCTATACCTCTCAGTCAGCAGATATGATTGCTGCTCACGCGCTGCAAAAAAAGCAATAAAAATGATGCAAAAATAATTATTTAAACAATTATTTTTTCATTTATTCTCGATCACGGGTATGATCGGTAGATATGGTATGTTGTATACCTCTCAGATAGCAAATATATTTGCTGCTTATGCACTGCAAAAAACACCGGTAGAAATCTGACAAAAATAGTTGTTGAAAAAATTATTTTTGCCTCGAGTCTCGATGATGAGTATGATCGCTAGATACGGTATGTTCTATACCTCTTAGTCAGCGATATGCTTACTGCTTACGCGTTGCAAAAAACTACAGTAAAAATTACGCAAAAATAATTATTTAAACAATTCCTTTGCATTTCTTCTCGATCATGATCGGTAGATACGGTATGTTCTATACCTCTCAGTCAGCAAGTATGATTGCTGCTCACGCGCTTCAAAACACAACGGCAAAAATGCCGCAAACATAATTATTTAAACAATTATTTTTGCATTTATTCTTGATCACGGGTATGATCGGTAGATATGGTATTTTGTATACCACTCAGACAGCAAATATATCTGCTGCCTATGCACTGCAAAAAAAACGGTAAAAATCTCACAAAAATAATTGTTTAAACAATTACTTTTGCATTTATTCTCGATCATGAGTATGATCGGTAGATACGGTAAGTTCTACACCTCTCAGTCAGCAAATATGATTGCTGCTTACGTGCTGCAAAAAATAACGGTAAAGAATACGCGAAAATAATTATTTAAACAATTATTTTTGAATTAATTCTCGATCATGAGTATGGACGTTAGATACGGTATGGTCAATACCTCTCAGTCAGCAAATACGATTGCTGCTTACGCGCTGCAAGAAACAGCGGTAAAAATTACGCAAAAATAATTGTTTAAACAATTATTTTTACATTTATTCTCGATCACGGGTATGATCGGTAGATACGGTATATTGTGTACCTCTCAGTCAGCAAATATAATTGCTGCTTACATGCTGCAAAGAACAACGGTAAAGATTACGCGAAAATAATTTTTTAAACAATTATTTTTGAATTAATTCTCGATCATGAGTATGGACGTTAGATACGGTATGGTCAATACCTCTCAGTCAGCAAATACGATTGCTGCTTACGCGCTGCAAGAATCAATGGTAAAAATTACGCAAAGTATAATTGTTTAAGCAATTATTTTTACATTTATTCTCGATCACGGGTATGATCGGTAGATACGGTATTTTGTATACCTCACAGTCAACAAATATGATTGCTGGTTCCGCACTTAAACAAACAACGTTAACAATGACGCAAAAATAATTATTTAAACAATTATTTTTGCACTTATTCTCGATCACGGGTATGATCAGTAGTTATGGTATTTTGTATACCTCACTGACAGCAAATATGATTGCTGCTTAGGCGTTTAAACAAACAACGTTAAAAATTTCACAAAAATAATTCTCAAAGAAATTATTTTTGCATTTATTCTCGATCATGAGTGTGATCGGTAGATACGATATGTTCTATACCTCTCAGTCGTGAGATATGATTGCTGCTCACGCGCTGCAAAAAAAGCGGACAAAATGATGCAAAAATAATTATTTAAACACTTATTTTTGCATTTATCCTCGATCACGGGTATGATCGGTAGATACGATATTTTGTATACCTCACAGTCAGCAAATATGACTGCTGCCTACGCGCTTAAACAAACACCGTTAACAATGACGCAAAAATAATTATTTAATCAATTATATTTACATTAATTCTCGATCACGGGTATGGTTGGTAGATATGGTATTTCGTATACCTCACAATCAGCAAATATGAGTGGTCCTTACTCGCTTAAACAAACAACGTTACAAATTTCACCAAAACAATTGTTAAAGAAATTATTTTTGCATTTATTCTCGATCATGAGTGTGATCGGTAGATACGGTATGTTCTATACCTCTCAGTCAGCAAATATGATTACTGCTCACGCGCTGCAAAAAACAACGGTAACAAGGACGCAAAAATAATTATTTAAACACTTATTTTTGCACTTATTCTCGATCACGGGTATGATCGGTAGATACGGTATTTTCTATACCTCTCACGAGGGCACGGTCCGGGAGATGCATCGGGTTGTTGGCTCTCACTTCGCATGCTTATAGTGTGGGTAGGTACCAACCAAACCCCAAAATTGTAGGTGCCAACTCTGCTTTGTTTTCGAGAAATTGCCGGTCCAATTTGGAGCCCCCTTACGTACCGTAGACTTTGTACATGAACACAACGCGGCGAGCAGCCCAGCGGCAAAGAAGTATGACTCCCGTCCGGACGGCTCGGGTTCGAGTTCTGTCTATGCTATTTTTTTCCATTTTTTTTCTTCAAATTATTGTTGAAATTTATAACTTATGATTAAAAAATTGCAAGAAATTAAAAAAAAGAAAATGTTAATATGTAAAAAATGTAAAAATAGAAATGTTCTGATTGTTTTTATAATGATTATCACCCATCAGAGTGTAATCGTGAATACTAAAAAACATTGTTGGAAGAAATTTTTAATTAATGAAACAGATTTTTAATTCCTATATTCTTTGGTAATTTTTAAAAATATTCCCTGCTCCATCGAAAGAGATATCAAAAAATTGAAATAAAATATCAAATAACCCAAAAAAGTTTGTAAAATTAAATTACGGCTAATTTATTTTAAAAAAATGTTTAAATTGCAAGAGCTTTGAAAAAAAATGGACATTGTATTCGTAAGTTTTGATCAATAAAGGCACCTAAATGTTTTTTTGTTTCTTGTGTTTTTTAAATCATAACTTATAATTTCAACAATAACTTGAAAAAAAAAATGACAAGAATAGCATGGACGGGATTTGAACCCGAGCCGTCCGGACGGTAGTCTTACTCCTTTGCCGCTGGGCTGCTTGCCTCTTGTTCATGTACAAACTCTACGGTACGTAAGCGGGCTCCCAACTTTGACCGGCGATTTCCCGAAAACGAAGCCGAGTTGGCACCTTCAATTTTGGGGTTTGGTTACTACCTACCCACACTGTAAGCACGCGAAGTGGGAAGGACAGTCCCCTCGTCAGTCAGCAAATATGATTGCTTCTTACTCGCTGCAAACAGCAACGGTAAAAATTACCCAAAAATAATTGCATAAACAGTTATTAAGTACTTATACAATTATTTTTACATTTATTCTCGATCACGGGTATGATCGGTAGATACGGTACTTTATATATCTCTCAGCAACACATATGATTGCTGTGTAACACGGTTGTGTCACTTATGGAAAGTAACAACTTGGAGACAGAAAAAAACAGTTTTTTCCAAATTCTGTTTGCAACGAAAATGAATTCTGCTTGAAAGCTCGATTTTTTTTTGTGTGTTCAGACTGTGAAAACTTTTAAACGTTTTTACAGCGCCTCATCAGAAATTTACGACCTCAATTTGCCAAAAGAAGACTCCCCAAAAATACAAATAAATAAATGGAAAATATAAATACATACAACGAGATCGTGTCTGAAATATTTTTGTAGTAAAGTTCCGGTCTCCTCCTCTTACGTCTGACGTCACAAAAAAATGTTTGAAACAAGAGTTGTACCGTACGAAAGGGGTCATCAAATGCGACCATTCTTTTTTATCTCAGTGGAGGCGCTTTTGCACAGTAAAGGTCACCTTCACTTTTTTAAATGGGACGGTACATTTTTTTTTAACTATCTTGTAGAGTATCGAAAACTGCATAAAAAACATTGAAGGGTCAAAGTCGTTCAAGGTCATTTAAGATAAAAAAGTGACATGAACTTTATTATTATGTGATATTACCTTTATTCACAGTATGTGGATAAAGGTAATTTCGAACGAAAAAACGACCTTCAAGGTCATTGCGGATCGAAAATTGACATGAACTTTATATTGATGTGAGATTACCTTTATTCACAGTATGTGAATAAAGGTAATTTTACATAAAAATAAAGTTCATGTCACTTTTTGATCTTAAATGACCTTGAACGGCTTTGACCTCTAAATGTGTTTTATGCAGTTTCCGATGCTCTACAAGATAGTTGGAAAAAAAATACCGTCCCATTTAAAAAAGTGGAGATGACCTTTACTGTGCGACAGCGCCTCCACCGAGATAAAAAAAATTGTCGCATTTGATGACCCCTTTCGTACGGTACAACTTTTGTTTCAAACATTTTTTTGCGACGTCGATAATTACAGAGATATTCAAGGTGGCAACAGTTAGTGCCTTACTCTGTATATATATATTTGAAACACACAACGTTTTGAACGTTTATTAGTCTTATAACTTGTATTAAATGATATCAATGAGGGAATCGGTCACGAAATTTATAACTTTAGAATTTTTAGTAACGCGCGGCTATCCATCAATTTCTTCTGCCATTAACATTTTAGTGGCATTTTCCCCACCAGATAAAAATGTTGTATCCGCCAATTCACGCAATACAACGAAACGACTGTACGGTCGAGAAAGTATTTGCGAAACGGCATTCCAGACCGTTTCGCATCCTCCTTGCGAACGAGTCACACTTTTGCCAAAATGCAAACGTGAAAAGGACACTTTGCGACACGTCCTAACGACGCATCGGATGATGTTCGATCTAGGGCACATTGCGACAACCAGAGTCGACAATTAAGAGAAGTTACCAGGGAGTAGTCAGTCCGTGGTTGGCTTTTGAACGGTTCGGTCCTAAGGTACGACCGACACACTGTAAATTCAATTATAAGACCAGCCCAGTAATAAACTTATATTCCTATTCAACGAACTTGAGTACCAACTCTTAATTTCGCAACGATCCCAAAAATACCTATCCCGGGTTCTCGAGCCTGGGATACAACATTGGTGGCAGCGGTGGGATCTGCCGAAAAGTTCGTTCGTTGTGTGTGAACACGCACAACTACCACTCAAGCACGATAAGCGAGTGACCGAGTCAACCCGTGTGCTAGAGTGAGCCAGCCCGACCGAGTCGGAAGAGGAATACAGAGGAAAGGCTACAGCCTAGCGGAGCCAATCCCAGAAAGCCCGGATCCCGAGGAGCAACGGAAGAAGGACTCAACAATGGGAGAAATCGTACCCAGAAGCAGTGTACGAAACAAAGGAACGAAGAAGTTCATCACCAGCATGCATCTTGCGATCATCTACTTGTAAGTGACAGAACATTTCATAAATAAAAATCCTCCAAAGCCAGAGATTTCGTCTATGTCGGACGGAGAAAAAGCAGACCGGTATCAATTTCTCGGGAAAGACGAACTATCGCGATCGTTAGATTCGCTATTCAACACTGTCGTCATTTACGACGGTGAAAGTGATTTAGGCCGAAAGCGTCGTAGGGAAAATCCAAGCACAGAAAAATTAGATTTGACTCCGTAACGTACGCGAAATATTTAAATCCGAAGCGTCGACATAATCAGCCTTCGGAACACAATTCGTCAGCCTTCGGAACACAATCAGTCCGAATTCGGCAATTCGGAAATCGAAAGAAATCGCGAATTAAATCGCTAAGATTTTACGTTATTAAATCAATGGAGAGTAACAATGGCCAAACACGACGACTATATGTCAATGAAAGAGACTCGAATGAGCATTCCCGTATTCGACGCCTCCAAACCAGAAGATGTTACAGATTTTATACGAGCAATAAAATACGCGTCGACCCGAGTCCGTGCAGAAAATGTCGCGGATTTATTACAAGCTATATTGCATCTCAAATTGCAAGGCAAGGCCGCGGCAGACCTGCGTTATAAAGACATAGAGACGTTCGACGATTTGCTGACACTATTAAAATCACTGCACGAGGCGAAGCGAACAGTCCCCGCGCTACGAATCGAATTCAATTCCTGTAGACAAAAAAATGACAAGACTGTACTAGCTTACGCAAACCGGGTCGAGTCCATAATGATGGATTTAATCACGGGTTGCGCGCCCATGGTCAATTCGGAATCTGGTCGCAGAGCAATCGAACAGTTAATTAGGCATTTTGCCCTGAATAATTTCGAACATGGACTTTGCAAGGATCTACAGCTAATAGTAAGGTCACGAGGGCACCACGAGTTGCCCGAAGCAATCCGCGGAGCAATCGAAGAGGAAAAATCGGTCGAAGGGACCAAAACAATTGCGAAGAGCGTCTCTCACAGTAGCGGACAGTCCGCACCGTCACACGCCCACGAGGGGCGCAAATCGTTCCCATTTCAAAGGCCCGCGTCGCATCAGGCGCATACGCAAGCGCGTTATAGCTTGCCAGTGCCAACGAAAACGATTAATCAAGCAGAAATAATTTGCAATTATCGCAAAAAACCGGGTCACAGATATAACAACTGTAGGAGAAGGCCAGGATGGCAAGGCCCGAGTAACCCACAGAAGCATTACAATTATGTGCCAAACTATAAGTTCCCAAGAAAACAAAATGAATATAGGCCAAATGAAAGAACCCAAGAAAATACGCCCAAAAGAACCGTCAGTTCGTTAGCAGTCGGCGTTCTTCCCATAGAGAAAGAAACAAAACCGTTCAAGTGAACAACCGAAAATTACCGCAAAGAAAAATAATGGACATTCTACTTGGAAAGCCATATGTACACAATGACAAGGCACCAAGAAGAATTTACCACGTCAGCACTCAGCTACCGCGAGTACACGCCAGTGGCCTACATATAGCGTCAAAGCAGGCTCGCGAAAAAATGCTGACGCTCCGGTGTGACACAGGGGCCCAGTGCAGCATTGTAAAGGTGAATGAGTTGTATCCAGATACACCCATCGGGGACGAGGTGATAGAACTCCACGGCCTCGGGGGCAAGGCGTTCCGCACCCTCTGCACAGCTGAGTTGAAACTGGACACCCCGGCCGCGGTGATAACGCACAAGTTCCACGTGGTCGGCAAGGAAGTACCGTTAGCAGTAGACGGACTCCTTGGAATGGACTGTATAGTCGAAAAAGGAATAAACATACTAGGAGGAAAGAAGATAGAAATTAAAGGGCGCAAAATACCGTTTGTACACGGCACGAAATACTTAAAAATACCCTCCCGCACAGAATGTATAGTGCAGGCGAGGACGATGGGAAAAGGCCAAGGAGTTACGAGGGAACAAAAAATCCAAAAGGGAGTTACGATGGGAAAAGCCGTCGTAAGGGCAGAGGCAAACACTTGCCTTATAACAATAATGAACGTGCGCGAGAAAGAGCAAATTATCAAAAGACCTACGGTCGAACTGGAAAAATTGGACATCGACAAAATTAGCCTGGGAAAAGAAAACTGCGACAAAAAGAAGAAAGAAGAGGAAACGCATCAGGACGTCGAAAAAATCGCAGAATTACGAAAGGAAAGGATGGAAAAATTCTGACGCGAGATTAAGGGGAACTCGCATTTGAACGCGGAAGAAGAAACGATTTTGCGTCTAATTTGCGAGGAATTCCCCGACGTATTTCATCTCAAAGGAGAACTACTGGGTTGTACAAAAGCAGTTGAGCATCAGATACCGCTCAAGGACGGGACATTCCCGATAAAGGTGTGACCTTATCGACTGCCAGAGGAGCACAAAAAAGAAATTCAACGACAGGCACAAAAAATGCTAGATGAGGATATAATCCGCCTAAGCACGAGCCCATGGAATGCTCCATTGCTCGTAGTGCCGAAAAAACAAGATGCGGACGGAATAGTCTAAAAAAGGGTGGTCATTAACTTTCGGAAGTTAAACGAGGCTACGGAAGGTGACTCTTACCCACTGCCCAATATCGCAGAGATACTGGACCAGTTGGGAAAGGCAAAGTACTTCACGACCCTCAACCTCGCTTCGGGATTTCATCAAATCCCAATGGCGGAGGAAGACAAACCGAAAACGGCTTTATCAACGCCATTAGGGCATTACGAGTATAATCGAATGCCATTTGGTTTAAAAAATGCACCTCCTACGTTCCAAAGATTAATGGACGCAGTATTGGCCGGTTTGCAAGGTCTAAAATGTTACGTATATCTGGACGATATTGTCATACATGGAGCCTCACTAACCGAGCACGACAAGCGACTACGCGAAGTGCTGACGCGGCTAAGAGAAGCTAATTTAAAAATACAACCAAAGAAATGCGAATTTATGCGAAAGGAAACGCAATATCTCGGTCATATTATAACAGAAGTCGGTGTGGAGCGTGACCCCGAAAAGCTAGAAGCGGTAAAAAATTTTTCAATCCCGAGAAATGTAAAAGAAATACAATCATTCCTGGGACTAGCCAGGTACTACCGCAGATTTATTGAAGATTTTTCCAAGATCGCAAAACCAATGACGAAATTGATAAAAAAAGGTGTCAAATTCGAATGGTCCGAATTATGCCAAAGCTCATTAGACCAATTAAGGGAAGCCCTGATCACAGCACACATACTCTAGTATCCTGATTTCACGAAACCGTTTATCGGGACAACGGATGCCTCAGATAAGGCAATCGGTGCAATCGTGCCCCAAGGGAAAATTGGAGAGGATTTACCCATATGTTATGCAAGTCGAACTCTCAACAAGGCCGAAACCAACTATTCGACTACAGAAAAAGAACTGCTTGCAATCGTATGGGCAGTACATCAATTTCGACCGTATATTTACGGCATAAAGTTCACCATAATTACGGATCACAAACCATTGACATGGTTATTCAGCGTAAAGGACCCAGGATCAAGGCTAATGAGATGGCGAATAAAATTGGAAGAGTACAACTATAAAATCCAATATAAAACGGGAAAATCAAACACAAACGCAGTTGAGTTAAGGCGTATATATGCCTTGACACGAGCTCAGGCACAAGAGGGAGACAAAAGTACACACTAGCACGGTCGTAGAACGGAGAAAGATAATAAAGGAAAAAATAGAGGGAAACGCGGTAGCGCAACAAAGAAAGAATTAAGTAGAGAAAAAAGGAGAGCACCCGAGAGAGAGAGAGAGAGAGAGAGAGAGAGAGCACGAAAAGAAAGACAGCGTTATAAATGTCCGCACAAAGAGGAGAGGCCGAGAATACGACTCACCGTGCTACGAAGCAGCACGTGGAGAAGAGGCCGCCTGGGGAAGCGCGGCACAGGGGGAATCTCCCCATGAGTTAAAAGAGTCGCAATGCGCGAGCACGAGCGCGAGCGACGAAGAAAACTGCAGCATGGGCGTATCCACTCCAGGCAAGGAAGACCGAGCAAAAATAATACAAGAATATCACGATGCCCCTCTCGGTGGGAACCAAGGCATCATACGGACGCTGCAGCGAATACGTCGACGGTATGTGTGGCCGGGAATGAAACGAGACGTCACCGCACACATCCAAGAGTGCGACAAATGTCAGCGAAATAAATCGGGCAAAATTAAGAAGGCACCGACGGTAATCACAGACATGCCATGCCGAGCGTACGAAAAATGTGCTGTTGATATAGTAGGTCCCTTGACGGTGACCGAAAAAGGCAACAAATATATTCTGACTCTCCAGGATTTACTAACAAAATATAGCGCAGCAATTCCGTTAGAAAATCAAGAAGCCAATACAATAGCAAAGGACCTTGTAACGGAAATTATTTGTAAATTTGGTGCCCCGTCCGAAATCCTCTCGGATCAAGGCACAAATTTTCTCAGCAAAATATTTAAAGAGATGTGTGATCTCCTACAAATAAAAAAATTGCAAACCACGGCATACCATCCACAATCGAATGGAGCCCTAGAAAGATCACATAGGTCCCTTGCAGAATACCTGAAAAATTTCGTACGAGAGGATCAAGGGGACTGGCACGAATGGATACCACACGCCATGTTCACATACAATACCACGCCACACGGCTACGGGTATTACGCCGTATGAATTGGTGTTCGGAAAGGAGGCTAAATTACCAACCGCACTGCGAGAAATTCCGCGAGCAACGTGTTCGTACGACGATTACGCAACGGAATTACGCGATCGGCTGAGGGCGTCATGGCTCCAAGCGCAACAAAACCTAAAATAGGGAAAAGAGAAATCGAAGCATCAATATGATCACACGGCCGGTAAAATAGAGTACCGCCCGGGTGCTCAAGTCCTCCTTTACGACGAGACCGTGAGGAGGGGCAGATCGGCCAAGCTCACTCCGAAGTGGGTAGGGCCTGTCACGGCCTGAGGGGACGTGGGCATATATATATATGTGTGGTATCCCTCTTTCTTGCCTACGCCTAGCGCAATAGCACGGGATGAGGGTTAAAAAGGGGACGTGCTGGTGGAAAGGATAATTTTAAAGAATTTCATGGATGATCCAATCGTTGAAAATATCGGTTGTGACACTTGTGTTCGATTGACTCGTAATTTATTAGAATCAGCCGTATGGGTTGATCCTATTATTTTAAAGATACAAATTGAAGACGAAAGGGTGAAAATGTGTTTGCTTACATTGATGCGTCTCGGCGTTGACCCAGTCGCTTGGGTGTCAGGTACGGTTGTAAAACTAAGGGCCCTTCGTCGATGGCCCGAACGCTTGCAGATGGTGTGGGTGTGTGTGTGACGGATACAGCAAATGTTCGGTGACACAGATTCTAGTGTTCGTGGATTTCGCGGTTCGAGAATGGAAAATACAATGAAATATTGCGCGTAATACAAATGTCAAAATTCTTAAGATTATCGCGTAACTGTTAGAGAACTCTCGAAGTACAAGATTTGTATAAACTCGAGTTGCAAGACAACGTACGCTTTACAAGAAGGGAAATGAATATTCAACGCGATGGATATCGGTTAAGGAACTCTAGATATGAGCTCGCTGGATTCTGACTGGAGTCTCGGGTTGAGACTCGATAAAAAGAAGTTTGTGTGATCGTGGTTGCCGGAAGACTGGCTTGGTCATTTTCTTCTTCTAGGATGTAGGAAAAATTGGGATGCTGAGGTGGTGGGAGACTGGCCCCCTGGGAGGGTGCACATTTGGGGGTGCATTCTTTTGGATTGGTGGAAAATATGTATAAGTTGGAATGAGAGTGGGAGCGAGGAGTAGGTTGCGATAGCCACAACCGTCGCTCTATTTCCGGGAATTGGAGCTGCGCTTCTTTATCTGGAGCGCGGAAAAATATAGACGAAAAAGGGGGCCTTGTCGGCGCCAAGAACGCACGCTCGAGATAGGGCTTGTTGACCGAGGCCCGCGAGTCCGCATGGGAAATATCAACGCAGTTTTATGACCGCGGCAACTTCCTGGGTCGGAGGAGTTTCTCCTAGCGAGTGTATATTTTAAGGATTTGGACATTTTTCCGCTCTTGGATGGTCGTTGGCATTCGGTATCGTTGCGTCGTTATATATTTACGTCTTTATGAATATCATCACGCATTTCTTGCGTGTCGCTTCATGTGTTCGTCATCCTTGTAACCCGAAGGTTTCCTTTGTGTATTTTTGGTACTCGGACTCTGTTCGGATTACAACGAGACTGTTCGAAATTTTCCCGCTTGTATATTTGTTCTCGATATCGTTAAGACCGCTACACTTTCGCGTGGGAAGGTACGAGAAACGCTTAGTTATATTATTATGGATAGGCTACGTTTCCGCCGTGGTAGGCCTAACTCTAAAGAAAATATTCAGATCCGTCGAAAAATGAGAATTCCGCTATCGTGCGTATTAGGCTTAAAAAGACATTGTACGCATTTAGTCGCGACGTGACAGGCCTTACACGGTCCGAAGCCGAGAGGCAGGTGAGACCTACCGTATCGGCCACGGACGCAAGGAAGCACGAGTACACGTGAATCGCATAAAAAAATATATCACCCACTAGCCGTCTCGATGGTGAGCGGGTAGGGCCGGAGACAAGAGGGGCCCGCGGCTCGACCGCACGAAAGGCTCGTCATAAAAAAAAAAGGTGAGAAGAAAGGGAGAGGAAATATATATACATCGCACATGAAGTGCGGAAAGTGAGAACATGCATCTCTAAAATAATAACAAAAAAAAGGGAATGCTTTATTCTTATAAATAATGGAGCCCACAATGGCTCTCCCGCATTTCGCCCTGTACAGAGGAAGGGGAAAATAAAATAAATACACACAGGATCACGTGTGAAAAAAGGTGATATATTGTTACATTTTCATAATCGACAATTAAGAAGAGGGAGAAGAGGCGGTTAACCGAACACCCAAATGGGGTCCGGTTTCAACCCCAGAGGGGAGGGAAAGAGGGCGTGCAGCCACCACATGGTGGGGTGGCTGATCTACCAACCCTCTTCCGGGCTGTCGTAAAACAGCCGACACAATCCGAATAAGTCGGCGGGTTCCCAGCCCCACTCCATGGCCTCCAAGCTGTCCGGATCCTTGGCCGAAATCTTGAGGAGGTTGGCCCGGACCCGGGTGCGACGACGGCGAATACCGACGGCGTGCTGAATAAAGAGCCGCCACCACCATCCCTTAGAGGATGAGCGCGTCCTCTTGGGAACCCGTGCCGTCTGAGGAAAAAGAGAAAAAAAAATTGTTTTATTTAGGAGGAAGGGAATCTCCTCCTATGAAAAGAAAAGGGAAAGAGAATTCGTCTACATACCACAACGAATTCTAGACCGTCATCCTCACTTCCGAGTACCACCGTTTCCCCTTCGTATCGCGAGTAATCCATGTCTGGAATAAACACAAAAAAAACAATAATAATAATTATAAAGCAAGATAAAAGGAAAATATAGAAGACAGAGAAATAACGAATACTCACCAAGGTATAAGGCGATCGGCTTCCGTCGAAAGTCGAAACAAGAATGAAAACGTCGCCGTTCATGCATTAAACGAGCGACTTGATCGAAGCACAAAAACGCGAACTTTGCAGAAATGAAGAGGGCATTAAACTCAAGACCTAGCAACGAGTCCGAATACAAAAAGTCTTCAATGAAAAAGAATTAAAATTCTAAAAATAGATCATAAACCTATATGTATATCTATATACGGAATTAAATTTCCCAAAGAAAAAAAAAGAAAATACACGTCAAGTCCAAGGAATTTAACCCCGCGAATTATTTTCGCAGGATACGAGCTCTGGCCCTAGGGTCGAGCCCAGGCGAGGCTGATACACCGGAAAAACCATACCGGATAGAAAGGTTCACGGTTTCACCCGAAATTTTCTCTGCGGAAATCGGGACAATGTCAATAACCCGCGACGTATGGAAACTGGCAGTAAAAATGGATCTAAGTGGAATAGCAGAACAGGAAGCGCAGATCACCGAAGCCACGAAGAAAATAATAGACCTATGCGCTCAAGGCCTGGGAGCCAACTTACTCTGCCATATGGTCACGAAAACAACGACTCGCATGGTAGATAAAATTAACAACGAACTACAAGCCGCATACGCCATAACGGGGAACCAAAAAATTCGTTATCGACGAGGTTTGATAGACGGATTAGGGGGAATAATAAAAGCAATAACAGGAAATATGGACGCACTAGACGCATCCGAAATCAGCAACCAAATAAACGAAATAAATAAAAGGCAAAAAACAGTAGAAGATGCCTTAAAAGGAAATGTGCAAATTTTGGACTCCACAATAGATCTTCTTGATCGATCAACAATTCGTTTGGAAGAAAATCAGAAGGTGCTACAAGCTCTCGTGCAACAGATCAAACACAGAGTCGTCAACCAGTACAAGGACCAAAACGGCCGGCAACAATTGGATGAACGAATGATGGCCGTGAGCCTCATTGTAGACTCTTTACCAAGTGACGTACGAGAAGTAGATAACTTTTTAATAGGACTCACGAGAGGAATGGTGAGCCCAAGCGTATTATCGTCAAGACAATTGACGAACTATTTGACTGACGCGTTACCCAATAGGCCGATAGGGCATACGTTCCCTACCGCGATAAACTACGCGGAAATGCCAAATTTATTGGAGTTATCAGAAGTAGGCACGTATAGTACGAAAACATACATTGTACTTGTAATAAAAATAAAGTTAATTGGCACTGACGAATATAAAATCAGCTAAGTTTATCCTCTGCCCACCAAAATATAAAATCATAGTTATCAATTTATACTAATAAAAAATGACCTCGTCGCGGTAGAAGCCACGAGAGAATCTTGCCTACATATAACAAAAAATGATTTAGGAAATTGTAAAGCTATAGCGTCACATTATTATTGCCGACCAAAGCAAGCAGCGCGTCCCGCTCATACTTGCGCATCGTGCGAGGTGGCATTATACATCGCATCTAAAGATAAATACGCAAATTGCGACCGAAGAGTCGCTCAGATAAATAGCACTCAAATTATTGCCTTAGAACGCCATGGTAGGTGGCTATACGTTGCACCAGAGCCCGAAACACTGCTCATCCATTGCGGAAAACAACCAACCGCGTACGCAACTCTTACGGGTGCAGGGACTCTGGCTTTGGACGGAAAATGTTCCGTCACCGCCCCTAGTTTTAGACTAGAAACAGTCGGCGAAATAAGACAAAGCGGATACGCCGATTTCCTACCGCAATATAATTTATCATTCTTGTCTACACATATGCACATACTCGATCATACATCGACAAAAATTGTATTACGGCACGAAATCATAAACGGTACAAAAGAATTAAACAGGATCGGCGAACACTTAAAAACCATAAAAAACACCCTAAAAAGGGAATCGAGAGAGTCAATGACATATAGACATGTAATAGGTAATTATTCGCTAAGCGCAATCGCGCTGATAATACTTGGAATAGCCTGTATATGCTATTACCGTATGAACCACGCATGGAAACCCGTCAACGATGAGGGCCAAAGCAGCGCCGAGCCGGCCCAATCAAGCAACGCACAGTCAGCAAAAAGGAAGCTGCCCGTGCCAAAATTGAGACTAAAAATCAAGCGAAACATATCCACGACGAGTTTCGTGTAAAACGAACAGGCGAAAATGTATACAAAAGAAAATGTACTATATTTATGCGAGAATTATTTTAAGAAAAATAACGATACATAGATCTGGGATAATCACATGGGAAAATGGAAATAGAAATTTGTAAACTGCAGGACCGAACATTAAAACAAATCCTAGGAGGAATTTGATCTTTTAAGGGGGAGGAATGTTGTATCCGGCAATTTACGCAATACAACGAAACAACTGAACGGTCGAGAAAGTATTTGCGAAACGGCAATCCAGACCGTTTCGCATCCTCCTTGCGAAAGAGTCACACCTTTGCCAAAATGCAAACGTCAAAAGGACACTGCGACACATCCTGACGGAGCATCGGATGATGTTCGATCGAGGGCAAATTGCGACAACCAGAGTCGACAATTAAGAGAAGTTACCAGGGAGTAGTCAGTCCTTGGTTGGCTTTTGAACGGGCCGGTCCTAAGGTACGACCGACACACTGTAAATTCAATTATAAGACCAGCCCAACTTATATTCATATTCCCCGAACTTGAGTGCCAGCTCTTAATTTCGCAACGATCCCCAAAATACCTATCCCGGGTTCTCGAGCCGGGGATACAACAAAAATGTATCAACAAGATTGTTAAAATCTATACCTACTGAAGCCAAATTTACTCTCATCTGACAAGGAAACGTTGCGAGGTCGATGTCTCCGATTTCGATTAAATTTAGCATGCCTGTAGAAAGGGTGAAAATAGGCGACACGTATTTTTTTATATCGACGGAACCCGATTTTTAACGGTTGAAAATCACCGTTGAAAATTAGGGTGTTTTTCGTTTTTCGTCGATAACGTTTTAACGATACGATATATGAAAAAACTTCAAATTGCAACAATGTTTATTTTTTTGTGTAGATGAGAACGATGCAGATAGCAATAAAGTTCATATTGTTTATTGCAAAAATGCCATTTTTTCAACCGTATCTCCGAGAATTTTCAATCGATTGGGATGTAAATTTGCATACATGTAGAGAATGGAAAAGTGCGGATACGGATTTTTTATTTTTCCGATATTTTACAATTAAGGGGATGAAACTGCCCGTCGATTTTTTTGCCGAGGGCATCTTATAATCAGCTAGTCTTTTGGCATTTCGGCCTAAATTCACGTCAATATACGTTCGTCTGATGACGCAATTGCATATTTGTAACATTCCAGCCCCTCTCCCCTAGCGGTCGTCCTCTCGAAAGGTAAGTGTTCAAAGTTCTTACCGTGCGGCATGGACGAAAGTTTCTAGAATTGAAAATGGGTGGCAAATAAAGTACAATCAGTCAAAATAGTCGATACACATTTTCTCGTTGTCGAAATAAAAATAAAGTTCTCAGGGAAAAAATGTTGTATTTTTCGACTACTAGACGTTCATGATGATAATGATGAGTACAGCAACAAATGGCGTGTTGTTTATTGCAATAATTCGTGAATTACTTGTGAAAAATCACTCTTCAGTTTCCGACTCAAATGGGCAGAAGCAAGGCTCGCAATCACGAACTGACTTCGTGCTTCGGAAAGCAGCTGGATTACAATTGGATATTTACGAAGAAGTTCCACTCCGCTCACCGTATCGAAGGCATTATCTGCAGAGGTTACAGCGTTGTTTGGTTGCTGCTGCAACTCATGAGCAGAATGATGCAAACATTTTTATCAGCTTATAACGCAGCATAATTTAATCTTTATCTTTAACTTTAATTTCACAAACAGCGGAACCAATGAACGAAATAAATAAATCTTCGCAAAGAGCGACTACGGTGCAAGGAGCGGCTCTCATGATAACCTTGAAATCGCCTTATTAAAGATTGATAGCAGTTCTGGAAATAGCGTGTGTCGTCGTTTTTTTCGTGTGTATTTATCAATTGGGTTTCGAGTCATATCAATTCACCAACGATCATTATTGCTGCAGCTACGACGGAGAAGCCAGCCCTACATTTTGAGTTCGAAATACAAATAAAAATGTACGTTAATCCGATAAGTGCTATGAATTTGCCTCGCACTCCAATCACCAAACAGGAAAAACAGTTCAGTAAGGATCTAGAAAACATGATCATTGAAGCGATGGATCAACCTATGAAAATGGAAATCGAAACGGGTTTGGATTTTCTGTCACCAAATGAAATTCATGAAGCAGCCGTAATAGAAGATGACAGTGAAGGAGATTGGCACGGACAACGATACTTAAATCCAAAAATTGATGAAAATGTATGTACCCAAGATATAGAAGAATTGAGTTACGAATAGAAGACAAGAGCTGTAGATTACTGGTGATCCGGGGCAAATGGGAATAGAAAGTTATCATCTGTTCAAACGAAATTCAATGAGGTGAAATCAGAGTCGCAGTTGCGCCGGTGAGCCCATAGTATAAATAAGGGTGGCACCTACAAAGAAAAGTTAACAAAGATAGCTCACTATACGTTAAACAATTTTAATGATACTTTGGACAGAAGGCTACCTGTCCATGATATAGATCTTCGACGATGGGCCTTGCGTGCACGAGAAATTGTAGAAATACCAGCCGTAAACTTCCAAGCATCCGCTTCTTGGCTAAGGACATTCAAGAACCAACATGGAATTGTGTCGCGGAAGATTACTAAATATGTAACAAAACAACAATTATTAAACGCTGATACACTTCAAACCCAAGCTATCGAATTTATAGAAATGGCGAAAGTCAACATAGCCAACGTTGGGGCTGAAAACACATTTAATTCTGATCAGAGTGGATTCAATTTAGAGCTACATACAGGCCGCACATTGGCGAAAGAAGGGCAGAAATCCGTTGAGGCAGTCGTGCAATCGAAAACATCAACAACACACAGTTATACTATACAGCCTTTGGTTTCTGCGAGTGGCAAGCTTTTGGCACCTATGTTGATCGTTTTAAACGAACCTATCGGCAAATTTGGTCCTCGAGTGGAACAAACTATGTTCAGAGCCGAAAATATATTTCTATTGGCTTCGAAATCTGGATAATTGACCACTAATCATTCCAAGCGATGGTTCCTAGAAGTATATATTCCCAGTACGGGTCCAAAATCGGTAATACTTCTGGATTCTTGGAGCGGTCAATGTCTAACTGCATTTAAAGAAATGGATATGCAAGGGAAAGATATTAAAGTTTTAACCACTCCAGCAGGTAAATATATTGCACCAGTTTCATTAGTTCTGTAGACAATCAGTCCTTTAGATAATTAGTAATTCTTGCAGGTACGACTGGAATGATACAGCCCCTTGATGGCTTCCGTCTATGGAAAAACTTCGTCAAACACTTTTCAGACGCAGTAATATTATGCAATTACGATGTCAATCTGCATTTGAGAGACAATATTGTTAAATTATCATCTCTTACACACAACCAGTTTTATTCTCCACGGTTTACAAAGCTTTTCAAATATGCGTAGTACAAAGGCGGGTGCGAAGAAGAAAGACCACCAAACTTCGAAAATCCGGTAGAATTTTGCTTTTCACAAAATGTACCGACATGCGATATATGCGGCGAAGCAGCTATTATCACTTGTGCGTGGTGTAAGAAATCTCTTTGTTTCGAACACTTTTATCATGACTATCATTATTGTAATAAGCATAATCCGCAAAAAAAACATTTTCTAAATGAGTAAGAGTGAGAACACTTTTCCCATTGTGTTGTTATCTTCAAAGGCAGTACGTGGGGAGAATTTCTTCGTAAATATACAATTGTAATCCAGTTGCTTCCCGAAGCACGAAGTCAGTCCGTGATTGCGGTCCTTGCCGCTGCCCATATTAGTGGAAAACTGAAGGGTGATTTTTCACAAGTAATTCACGAATTATTGCAATAAACAACACGCCATTTATTGCTGTACTCGTCATTATCATCATAAACGTCTAGTAGTCGAAGAATACAACATTTTTTCCTATCGAACTTCATTTTTATTTCGGCCCGTTCACGAGCTATAGAAAGAACGAAGTTGTTAAGGGTGCGTTGACCCATTAAGAGTGTCGTTCCGGCAAAACGAGAAAATGTGTATCGCCTCTTTTGACTGATTGTACTTTCTTTGTAACCCATTTTTATTTCTACAAATTTTCGTCCATGTCGCACGGTAAGAACTTTGAACGTTTGCCTTTCGAGAGGGGGACCGTTTGGAGGGAGGGGCTGGAATGTTACAAATATGCTATTGCGTCATAACACGATCGTATATTGACGTGAATTTAGACCGAAATGCCAAAAGGCTAGCTGATAATACGATGCTCACGGTTAAAAAATCGACGGGCAGTTTCAACCACTTAAGGCAGTAATCTGCTTTACAGGCTTCAAAAAATCGATTTTTCGTTATTGTCTTAAATCTATTCCAAAACTATCCAAGAATATGTGTTCAAAACTTTAGAGGCCAATTCGACATATTTTCGAAGCTAGATCAGTTTTAGTGGCCGAGCGTCGAGCAGGTGCGAATGCTCGGACAGACCCGAGCGCGCGCGCTTCGCCCCTTCATGTATTCTATTGTTTGACTATACTCGTATATACCTGAAAAGATCGAACCGTCCTTTGAAATATTATTTGGAGATTCTAGAAGGTCTGTGTTGAGTAGTCGTTGGGATAACGGTATACAATATAACGGTAAACTATAGTTCTCGGCATCGGCTTCTACACTGCTATTTGTAGCGTCAGCTTTCAGTTTCATTTTTTATTTTGCCGAGCGCACATCGAAATGTCAAGCTACCCGAAAGGTAATCGATGTAAAAGACAGCGTGCTGCGGAACCGCGAAAGCGAAAATTTCACGGCAATCGTTTTACCAGTGTATCATCGGACGACGGAGACTTACACACGAGCCGCAGTGAGCAAACGTTGAAGACAGCGAATAATCTGGCATTTTTCAAACACCGGGCAAGATTAATTAATGAGAATGTAGAGAAGCACATTCGTCCAATTTACGAAGATCTTTCAAATGACGATTTATTGACGCGGTGCTTAGGCGGACACATTCAAAATTCGAACGAATCATTCAATTCGATTGTGTGGCGCCTAAATCCGAAACACGTAAATTCAGGCTATAAAATCGTCGAAATAGCAGCAAATATGGCTACAAGCATTTTCAACGAGGATTATTCAGCTGTGCTTTCTACCATGCAGCTCCTCAATATTGTCATCGGGCAGCAGTGCAAAAATTTTGCTGACACCGTCGATGCTGAGCGCATAATGCGGGAGAACCGGCGCGCATCATTTTCCAGCAAGGAGGCTCGTACAGCTCGAAGATCGGAAAGCCTCCGCCAAAATGAGTTTTTTTAAGAAGAGGAAGGATTATTGTATGGCCCGGGGATAGCTGATTAACATCTAATTAGTGTAAGTATCCAAAAACTTATATTTTTTGGACCGAAAACTGTAAGGCCGGTTTCCTCGAGTTTTCATTTTCACAAGTTTTAGAAAACGGTGCCGGCGATAGCAAAAACAATATATGTCCGATCGAAAAAAATCAGCCGTCTAGCTTCAGTATTAAATTATCTTCTATTTGAACTAAAAGAGTTGGACAAAAGAACTATTTAAATTACTTGTTTTGCAACTTGAAGTGATTTTTTTTTTCAAAAAGGTGCATTATTTTTCAAACTTCGAAAAAATTTCGAATTTCATCATTTCTTCGGTATTTTCGTAGTTCATATAGAAAAGGAACTTAAAAAAACTATTAAAAAATTTGGTTTGACTGTTTCAGATGCATCGCACGACCTCCATCACCGGCACCGATTTACAAGTGCAGACTTCAGGCGCCCCAGAAAAATCGTTACAACTTTGAAAAATTTCAATATTTTTTAATAATAAAAATTGTTTTTTAACGCATGAATATAATACACTATCGTCTCAAAATTTCGCTTACCGCAATCAATTCCTTCCCTTTCAAAAAAATTGCTGAAAAACACTTTTTTTCGGCTTCTAAAGCAGACTACTGCCTTAATTGTAAGATATCGGAAAAAGAAAAAATCAGTATTCGCACTTTTCCATTCTCTACATGTATGGAAATTTACATCCCAATCGATTAAAAATTCTCGGAGATACGGTTGAAAAAAATGCATTTTTGCAATAAACAATATGAAATTTGTTGCTATCTGCATCGTTTTCATCTCCAACGTATAGTACACGAAAAAATAAACATTGTTGCAATTTGAAGTTTTTCCATATCGCGTACCGTTAAAACGTTATCGACGAAAAACGAAAAACACCCCAATTTTCGAGGGTGCTTTTCAACCCTTAAAAATCGGGTTTCGCTGTCCCGTCCTGAGGGGACGTGGGCATATGTTTTATCGCGGTTACCTCTTTTTAGCCTACGCCTAGCGCAATAGCTCGGGATGAGGTTCACCCTCATCCCGAGAGAGGGGAAGGTGTATGCAAAGTTGGGAATGACGCAGTGACTCAATTAAGAAACGAATTGATCTATGCAAATAATTAACAATTCCGGATTTATTGAAACTAACCAATTTGGTTAATTTCGTCAACAGGAAAATACATAGAGGTTCGCTTACATTGATGATGCTCCGTGGATACGATAATCGGTTTACAGCGGTTGGGTTCGGGCCTCCGCAGGTAGGTCGGACCCCTCGGTTGCGCCCGCTCGGTGATAATGTTGAATTTACACGTTGATACAAATTTTTACACATGCGAGTTCAAACATACACACATACACGTTCAACGTACAAAGTTAAATAATTTCTTGTAATTCGCGTTTTTATGAGGAACGATTTCGAAGTTAAAGTTTCGCGTTTGCTGTCAGGAGGCAGATGTTCTACTTATTCCGATGAAAGTTGTTGAGAGACTAACTTCATAATTTCCTTCATCCAAGATGTAGGAGAATTGGGATGCAGAGGTAGTGGGAGAATGGCACTCTGGAAGAGTGCACCTTTGGGGGTGCATTCTTTTGGATTGGTGGAAAATATGTACTAGTTGAAATGAGAGTGTGAGCAAGGAGTAGGTTGCGATAGCCACAACCGTCGCTTTGTTTCGGTAATTGGAGCTGCGCTTCTTTATCTGCAGCGCGGAAAAATACAGAGAAAAAAGGGGCCTTGTCGGCGGCAAGAACGCACGCTCGAGATAGGGCTTATTGACCGAGGCCCGCGAGTCCACGTGGGAAATATGCAGTTTTATGACCGGGTCAACTTTCTGGGTCGGAGGATTTGCTCCTAGCGAGTGTATATTTTAGGGATTTGAACATTTTCCGCTCTTGGATGGTCGTTCAAATTCGGTATTGTTGCGTCGTTATGTATTTACGTCTTTATGACTATCATTACGCATTTCTTGCGTTTCATTTCACGTGTTCGTCATCCTTGTAATCCGAAGGTTTCCTTTGTGTATTTTTGGTCTTAGGGACACTCTGCGATGTACTCGGACTCTTCGGATTACAACAAGAATGTTCGAAATTTTCCCGCTTGTATATTTGTTCTCGATATCGTTAAGAGCCTACGCTTTCGCGTGGGAAGGTATGCGAAACGCTTTGTTATATTATTATGGATAGGCTACATTTCCGCCGTGGTAGGCCTAACTCTAAAGAAAAATATTCAGATCCGTCGAAAAAAATTAGCATCCCGCTATCGTGCGTATTAGGCTTAAAAATACATTGTACGCATTTGGTCGCGACGTGACACCGCCGATATAAAATAATACGTATCGCCTATTTTTACCCATTCTACAAGCATGCCAATTTTCATCGAAATCGGAGACATCGACCTCGCAACGTTTCCTTGTGAGTGGAGACGACACCTTCTAATGGAGTCAAAGTCTTCGCAGTTTCATTCGTTAGTTTGGCACGACTTTCTTGTGCTACGATTTCTTTAATACTTTTTTTTGTTCTATCAGAACATTTTGCGTAATATTTAGGTTAGCCACTAGTGGTTGCAGTACTGCCACATCATGCACAGCATCATGAGCACAGTCATCTGAAATTTTGAGGAATTCTGCAGCCAGAAGAGTCTGACTGCAGTCTTTGCTTCTCAGAAGCACGTGTTGAAAAATCGGTAGCTTATCGACATAGCCTGATATAACTCCATCAAATTGCGCGGACATCCCTACTGTCTCAATAGCGTTTAATAAATGTACGCTATCAAACTTGCAATTATGCGCTACAAGGACACTCGGCCGGCCTATTGTGAGTAAAAAATCGTTGAATTTTTCTAACGCAACACGTAATGGGCGTGCGTTGACCCTTACGTCGTGGAGAAATAATTCTCCGCTTATATTGCGTAAACTATTTACCAATGGTGCTGAAGATGCGATCGGTCGAGTAGGATTAGTGTACACGCCGAACGATTGTCCCTCATAACGAGCTCCTATCTGTAAAACTTCTGTCGTTTTCATGAAACCGGAGGTTCCAAGATCGAAAAATACGATCGCTCCGTCACCTGAATGTGTGTCCGCGGGAACTGTAACAGAAGAATGGTGAAGAAGCCCCATATTTGATTGGTATGTAGTGCCTTCTCAAATTTTTTTTTGTGCCTCAGCGCTGCCCGGTACTTCTTCAAAATATTTCGCCTTGCCTTGAACTGAGCAGTAACTATTTTTTTTTACGTTGATTTGCAGTGACTACCATCATTGTCGTATATTTTGACGTATGCTTGCCTGGCGACAGCGTTAAATGGCTCATTATTTTCAGTAAATAATCGGGACCAATGTTTTTGTTGGCGACGGTTAGAGCAAAACGGTAATCACTGGATGGTCCCAAAGAATAAGACCATGACTTTGGGTTCTTACTAGCCATAATTGCGTTGAGGTTTTCGTTGGCCGGACTGGACATGCCATGTGCAAATTTTTCAACGTTTTTCGCCAGCTGATCGAATATGTTTCGTAGCAACAGATGTAAAGATCTGCTATGAAATCCACCTAGTACGGTCCTGTGTTTGTAGTTGTTGATATCTGTTTGACATCCACACCATTTCCCACATTTTTCATGGTGGTTGAAAGCATGATCGGGAATTTGTCGGAATATATCGGCGATCGCTGCACCGTCGCCTTTATTTTGAGAAACAGCGTACGTGAAATATCGGTGGAGATAATCGATAGCATCTTTCGTCAGTTCCTTATGCTGCATTTAAACATTAAACAGCTGTTTTGTCACGCCTTTAGCCGTATGATTTTGATCGGAAAATTTAACAACCGGGTGATCGCTGGCCATGCGAACCCCAGCTATCGTGGAACTGTCATCATCTCTAATCAAAATTCCCACTTCGGTATTAGCGTCTCTTAATATAGAGCTTTTGGTGCAAAGTTCAATAGCTAGATTAGGCTCCATAGCTTTGGCACTTCCTTCAAAATTTAAGCGTCAATCATGCTCGTCTTTCGCTACCCCGGAATCGCACTTTCGGCATTTTCGATTCCTAGTTCCGAAGTCGAGTATTTTCGCACTCTGCGATCCATTCAATGCACCAAATCCGTTGAGGCTACCGTAATTCCGTCCTGTTCCACGCTTGCTCCACCCCATATCGTATGAAACCATCAATCGTACTACGTCCTCATCGTTGATGTCAACGTCATTCCAGGAGTTAGATATGGGAGTGCACGAAGGTAAAAGGAAGTTTACTGGTAGATCGTATGGTCTGAAATTCAACACCGAAAACCTAACTTTACTTGGCTCTCCGAACCCTTCGCTATTTCAACACAGTGTAGATCGCAAAGAAAAATAGTGACAATCGGTGACGAAGTTAAGGAATGTAGTGATTGTGATAGAATAATAAAGATAAAGAATGTTTATGTTTTCCAGGTTATAAACATTTTTTATTGAAAAAATTATCTTATAGATCTATATGTATAATATATATTATATTTTCTTAAAATTGTATATTATAAAAATTATGTTATACATATATGCTACTATAAAATATATTTAATAACGTTGCGTAAACATATATTCTATGATCATTTTTCATCTGTAAATTTGGTGGACAGGATAAACAGGAAGGAAATGCTTTATTTATTCAAATTGCATACATGTTTTTTGAAAAAAGACAGTGCAAGGATAGAATTTTTCTTTCGAAAAAAAGCGAGTAATCAGAAATAAAAATTGTACATTTGAAATTTCGTAAATATTGTCAACGGCTAAAAAATGCCGAAGTAAAATATATTTTCGTGTTATTAGCACACCCTCCAATGATTTATCTACACTGTATAAAATATATCCGGATTTTATAGGAATAATAATAAGGTCGATTCCCCCGTTGATGAGAACGCGTAGAGCCTTGATCACAGATTTTCATTTTAATACTCGGCAGCAAGACGCTGCTGCGTCTCTTGATATATCTGATAGTGGAGGTCCTACTAACAGCTTATTGCTAATGTGGTTTAAATGCCATCGTCTCAGACATACAAAACCATAACGCGTGTTGCACTCATTTAAAGTAATATGGAGCTTGCACAGTCCATACGGACTGTGAAGTATGTGGAAATGTCATATTACTTTTTGGATGAATAAGCGCAAGGAATTGTTTCACCTACAACATTTTCTGCAGAGCGTCCAAATTCTCAATCGTCAACCTGCGTTCCAGTCGTACAGCATGCTCGCAACTTCTTTTTGCTACGCTTTCAGATACTCTTTCGATTTCTCTTTTGTACTGCTTAAATTGATAGCTACTCAAGCACGGTATATTCAGCGATACCAAAACACTGTTCAAATGCGTGTATCCCATGCAATGTACCTAAACATAAAAATCAAAGACTGTATGAAATTTCACCTCGCATACTTTAGAATACATGTGCTTGATAGTAAAACAGCCGGAATATACAGATTGAACTTACCTAATCCTGCTCTTAAATTAACGGAATAGTGGATTTGCCCTGTCTCCATTTGTTTCGGAGAATCCGTTGGAACCTCATTTACGAAAAGACAGTGGTGACAGCGTATGTCGAAAATCGAGGCAAGGGCTTTGTGAGTTTCGTTCACGATATATTTAAGCGAAAGTACTTCTTTGCAGACAGTACATATCAATTTTTCGCTGAGTACAGCCAAATTGATAATTCGACAACCCTCGATATTGGTGCCGATCGATTAAGATGCAGCGTCAACATTCTCGTCACATATTAATTTTCTTTTTTATCCGGCTTCGGTGAGCTTAGTACGTTGGTTGTAGACACGGGTGTTATGTCCGGGATTTTTGTGTCGGATAAAAAATATTTTAACCCGATATTGATTTTTGATCTTAATATAATTTTCCTTTTATTTTCAGGGAACGGACGCCAGCCATAAGATCCTGCTTTTAGCTGGGAATGCGCCCAACAGGGATGAGGATCAGCCACGATTCGATCGGTAAGAAGTTATCACTCGCGAGAATAGGGTAGTCGGTAAAGAAGAAAGGAAATGGTAACGTGTACATGCGACTTACCCTTAGGAGCGGCGGTGCGTAGCGGGTGTATCTGGTGAGGTACGGATAACTCCGATGAAACCTCGGGAGTCGATGAGGACGAGTTCCTGGTTGGCCGGAATGCTAGAAACGACAACTGGTCTCGGCGAACTCTGCTTAGCCGACCGTGGAGATGAGCTCATGAACGACGCGGGGCGCGATGTCGATGAGGAAGGTCCCTAGTCGAGGGTGATGATTTCGGGTTCTGCTGTACCCACAACAGTTGAAGCTTCGGAACCACTGACGTCGATCGACGGAGACACGAGGCGGATTCCTTTGTTGTCGATTAAGAACACTTTTGTTTTGAGAGGAACGATTGAGATCATCTGAGGTAACTTGGTCGCGGATTGGCGAACGAGATCGCGAACTGCGCGTTTTTTGTGAGATAAATTGTTGCCTCGATTTGGCAGATCCGGCTTATTAGCGAGCCTGGCGTAAAAACGACGTTCTTGGAATTTGTGTCCTCCGCGTCTTTTTGGCATCTGTACTTTATTTCGCTCGTGGGCTATTGATTTTTGATTGCTTGATCGAGTGTCTCGGAAAAACAAAAATAAAATAAATGTCGGTACTTGACGTGCTAGAGGACAGCACAGTCTTGTCCAATGGAGAAAATCGATCAAACAATAAATCACTAGTCAAAGAGAGCTCAATGAGGGGGAAAAGATATGCTGAGAGCACGAGGAGTCACTTGAGAATTCATAGAGCCGAGGCAAAATACTTGGTTAACGATCTGACACGGGATGAACTGTGACACGGTTATAATGCTCTGATTCAGAACTAATAACGAGATAACTTGGTCGCGTAATGATTCGACGAGGAGTAACTTTGTTACAAAATAATAAGTCGATTAACGATTCGACACGGAGTAACTTCTTCGCGGTTGTCGCAAGAGAGAATAGAAAATAGTTGACAAATGGGGAGAATGAAGAGAACACTTGGTTGATGTTCACCTCCCACAATATACTGTTACACAACTTTTAAAAAGCAAGAGATTCAAAATTAAAATATGTCGATGACCGATTTTCCAGCGTGCGGGTCCGACGTGCACACGGCGAGCGGAGAAGCGCGACTGACTGGTGGAGAGACCGGAGAACTTCTGAGCTGCGGAGAAGCCGGCTTTTTATTGGGCCTTCGGCGACGAGGAGCGGGGCGCATGCGCTGTAGAGAGGAAACGCCGACGCCGATGTTCCTTCTCGCTTGCTCTTACAGCGTTATATGGGAATTTTGACGATAAATTTATTATTACTATTTTGTCGTTATATGAACGTTACAAGGAATGATTATAAATAAGTTTACAGGTAAGTATTGATGGTTTGACTGACGGTAAGTTAATATTTTAATTTATCGTCAGTCTCACAATTTGTTGTAACATTCGTTTTTGAATAAAGAATATGATTTTATATCAATCTGTTTGTTATTATATTTTTCCTCCTTTAGCTCGTCGTGGAATCGGACTGGATATCATATTTTAATTGTTACAAATGAAGGTAGTGCGCTTCTTATTTATTGTCGTTAAAGAAAAATACATAAATGCTGATGAATTAAGCATGTTCTTCGTGTATAAGCGTCGCGTGTAACAATTATTCGAATTAGTTATTAGTAAGAACAAAATGCGAATTTGTTTATTTAGAATAATGCGACAGTTCGTAGCACTCTTGTTCTTCGAGATATGATTGTTATAATGGATAATAATATGTTGTGTGTAATATATGTATTTAAATAAATGGGTAGTATATTCGTGAATTGTTTATGACGCAGAGTATGTAATAATGGTCGATAATATTTACTGTTCGAGTTAGTCGGCGTGGAGAAAGTTTATAACTTTTATAAAGCGGGATTACAATGTTCATTATTTATTAATAGTTGCGATTATAATTATACGTTTGTTTATGCATATAATATTTGATTCCATTAATAATATTGCTAATTGTATTATAACAGCGTTAATTATTTGTTGAATAAGGAGTTTTATTAATTAAAATGTTCGTGAATTTATTCCTGCGTATTCTGTACGTGGATAATATTAATAATAATGATAGTGATGGCGGGGCCGAGACAAAGGGGTCAAAGGAATGATATGCAATGATAATGATGATAATAACACTAGCGCGTGGTACTTGTGCATGGGGGACAAAGGAGTGATACATGATACTTTTCGTTGCAGCGGATGTTTAGTCTGGAGATATTGGTGAGGTGACAGAGATTTGATTATCTTTTAATTAATTCTTAGGAGCCGGCGTGTGATATGATATTGTTTAAATTATTATTTCGTAGAAGCCTACGTGCGGCTCGTGGGACGCGTCATGGCGGCGCGTCGGGAAACGACGCGACGAGTGCGAGAGAGATAGACTGAAAAGAACACGTGCGCATGGAAAGTTTTCGGAAAAAGATCTGGACAATGTCGTCTATTATATACTTGAAATTGTAAACGTTGGGAAAAGTACTTATGCAGTAAAAGAACGTTCGTTCACTTCGTGGGGTAATAAACTAATTCGAGTGGCTTTCTGGAAAATGTCGAGAAAGGAAATGCTCGCTCGGCTCGGGGCAATAAAGCAATTAGAGAAAAAGTCACGTAGTATCCATTAGCTGTAGGGGCCGTGAGTGAGAGAGAGAGGGTTTGGTAAAGCGTGAGTAAAACAAGGATAGTCTTTATGTAAGGGGGGCTCGTGGGAATATGACCTACGTCGCGAGACCGCGGGGAGTGATTCGTGGGGTCACGGGTCATGACGCGAGATCGCGGAGAGGTAATCCGCGAGGCCGCGGATTGTATCGCGAGTCCGAAGAAATCCATAGGGATACAACTCGCGGGGTCGCGGACTATGTCGGGGAACCGCGGGATTGTAATCCGCGAGGTCGCGGATCGTGTCGCGGAACCGCGGAAACAGGGCTCGCCGATCACGAATGGGAGATTCCATGATCAGGGTTACATAGTGACCGAGGAGTTGTTCGAGGGTGGGCGTAGGCGTGTGTGAAGCAAGAAGGCGGAACAAAGATGGCGGAACAAAGATGGCGGAATAAAGATGGCGGAATGAAGATGGCGGAATAAAGATGGCGGAATTGGTCTCCTCGCGGAGTGCGAGAGAGAGAGAGAGTGTAAGTCTTTACGCAGCGCGCTAGAGGGAGACGGAGGGCGAGAGGGAGTGCGCGCGAACGCGCGAGCTCGGCGCGCTAGCTAGGGAAGGCAAATAGAGAATTGCTAAAGATAATGCGCTCGTCATAATAAAACAACAATAACATTACTAACACTGTCGGAAAAATATTCCTATAACTTTAATTATAATACATATATATATATATATATATGTGTCTAAACATATGGAAAAATATATATGTATATATATATATGTATTATTACGGAGTATATATCTATATTATGTATGTATGTATATACGAATAGGGGTAGGTTTTGTATATTAATACGCATATATATATATATCCATATATATATTCATATATATATATATGTGTACTGGAGGGCAAGATCGCCAGGACGTAACACGGGCAGTGGTAAACCGCCCTTTCCATCGGAAACTTTGTCGCGCACCAACATCTTTTTCAGAATCATCTCTTTCCTCCATTTGCTCTGACATAACCTGTAAACGATGAAAACGTCGACCGGCCCGAAACGCGCGTAACACAGCCGTGACATGTGAGAGTCACTGCATCCAACCTGAAAGGCTCGAATTACGAGAGAGCCGTGATACGTTGCCAAGGCTCGTGTCTATTTTTGTAGGATTTTTAAAAGTTGAAAATGAATTTTCTGATAATACGAACTCCTTCAAATAAATATATATTTAAATAATAATTACGATTATTCAGCGTACATTTGAAAATTGTCGCTATATACATTCATACACCTCATTAATATTTTGCCACAGTAAGTTGGCATTGGTGACGTCACACAATGTGTCAGCATAATAAATTTGTTTCTCCCCCCACCCTTTAAAAACGATTTAGCAGCAACCTTAATGCGAGTGGATAAGTTTGGCTGCCGTGATATTAATTTTGACTTTCATGATGTCATCATTGGTTCAGAAAACGATGCTCAAGAAGTGGATGGTCTATCACTAAAATGGAGCTCGGACGAGTGGTAGCCAGTGCATAGCGGAACGACATGAAAATGATTCTCTCAATCATTTTTCGAGCATCGATGGGACTTGACAAACGGAGATGAAGTCGATAGTCTTAATTGTTTGTCGGACATCGATGGGATTGGCGCATTCTCTCTGGAGCCACGCCGAGGGGCGGGTGGAGAAGGTACAATGAAGCTCCGGCGATGACCTGTAAAGTTATGTTTGAGCCTTTTTATGGGTCCTGACAAGGACCGCGTTCGCATAAATACCGCTTCCGCTGGCGAGGCCTTGGAAGTCGGTGGAAGACTAAAAAAAAATAAAGCGGTAGGGGTAATTTGAGGATATTGGATAGGGGAAGGAGAAGTCGGCTTCTACGCCGTGGGGGGGAGTTCCAGGAGGGGTTGTCTACCTCGTGGGTTGGTAGGCGTTGGACGGGGGCGAGTAGGGATACGGGAAGGGATGTACTCCGCGACGGCTTTTGCGGCGCGGCGGGAGGCAGAGGGGATTGGTCTCTCTACCTCCTGGGCCAGGGCCTCGTAGAGCTCCTCGAATTCGGCGTCCGAGGAAAACGGGGCGGGAGGAGGGGAACCGAGCATCGGTGGGAGGTTTTCCTCGTCACCGCTGATGACGGCTTCCTCCGGCCTTTCCGTGTCCACCGGTGTGCGAATTCGTGGGTCTGCAGGTGCTGCCCGGGGCATAGAGCGAAGGGGAAGGGTTCTAGGAACGGTTCTAGGAACTGCGATAGGGGGGAAAGTTTCTCGCCGTGGAGGAAGATACGTTGAGCCCACTGGAAATGTGACTCGTAGCTGACCTTCACGACGGGAACTAGTGGTAGGCGAGGATCCGGGCGATGCCGGGTGCACGTGGAGATCGGGGTGTAAGGAAGCCCGGTAGCCTTCCTCTGGAGTTGTCTCCGAATGTGGGCCGGGTTTCGAGGATTTTTCGGCATAGGGAAGGGGTTTTATTTTACTCTAATTTTTTATTACTACTTTTTTTTTAATGGATAATGTATTTTACTAACTACACAAAAAATAAGTACAATTTACAAAAGGTGTAAGGATTGGGTTTTTATTTTTTTTTTTGGAGGAGATTTCTCTTCAACACCGGTCGGCGTTAAAGGAAAAAATTATTTCCTATGGATATGTGAGTTCACGAACTGCGACTCTTAGGGCGGATATAGAGAGGTAACGGGTCTGCGACACTTTCCGACGCGTGCACGAGCTGCGAACGCGTCTGGTTTTTTCCAACGATGATCGTAGCTGGTCGTCGGGTTATATGCCCGACTGAAGCCACGGGTGGTTACGGGAACGCGCGGAACAAGGCGCCGACCCTCGGATGCTTCGCGAATTACGCGCGATCATCGGTCGTCGCGAGCGGCTGAGGGGGGTCGAGCGCGGCCGACGTGAGCCGAGCGCGCCGACGTGCGCCGAACGCGCCATGGAATCGACCAGAGGATCGTTCCGGGGAAAATAAGGGGACAAATTGGCCGTACGAATGTGCGGACAACAAGATATATTCCAAAGCGTCACGTTGAGTTTGTCTTTGATTTCATGTCCTTTTTGATCCAGGAGAATGAATCACGTAAGCAGAGGTAAAACGTTAGCTCATTCTCCCTCGTTTCGTTCCAGATCGCGAACGGAGAGAAATGAAATCTGTCAGTGATTCGTGCAGTATCCATAGGACAACACTCGACAACGTCACAACGAGTTCGCCATTGATATCATCACCTTTTCGATAATATCGCGACGAGATGAATTAATCTCATTCCCGATCGCGAACGGACATGAAATCAAATCTGTCAATGATTCGTGCAGTATCCGAAGGACATAGTCGATACCGTCACGACGAGTTCGTCAATGATTTCATCTCCTTTTCCATGGTATTATAACGAGATAAATTCACCTCGTTTCCGATCGCGATAGGAGATGAAACCAATTCGGACAACGATTCGTGCATTATCCATACGACATACTCGACAACGTAACAACGAGTTCGCGGCTGATTTCACCTCCATTCCGATAATATCGCAAAGACATGATTTCATCTCTTTCCCGATCGCGACCGGAGATGAAATCAATTCTGTCAATGATGCTTCTAGTGTCCCTAGGACATACTCGAAGCCGTCACGACGAGATTGCCTTTGATTTCATCTCGTTTCCGATTATATCGGAACGAGATGAATCCATCTCGTTCCCGACCGCGAACGGAGATAAAATCAATTCTGTAAGTGATTCGTGCAGTATCCATAGGATACACTCGATAACGTCACGACGAGTTCGCCATTGATTTCATCTCGTTTCCGATTATATTCAAACGAGATAAATTCATCTCGTTCCCGATCGCGGTAGGAGATGAAATCAATTCGGCCAACGATTCGTGCATTATCCATAGGACATACTCGACAACGTCACAACGAGTTCGCGGTTGATTTCATCTCCATTCCGATAATATCGCTAAGACATGATTTCATCTCGTTCCCGATCGCGAACGGAGATGAAATCAATTCGATCAATGATTCTTCTTGTGTCCGTAGGATATACTCGAAGCCGTCACGACGAGTTTGCCTTTGCTTTCATCTCTTTTCCGATTATATCGGAACGAGATGAATCCATCTAGTTCCCGATCGCGAACGGAGATAAAATGAATTCTGTCAGTGATTCGTGCAGTATCTATAGGATACACTCGACAACGTCATGACGAGTTCGTCATGAATTTCATTGGTGATTTCATGGATTCATCTCGTTCCGATATAATCGGAAACGAGATGAAATCAAAGGCAAGCTCGTCGTGACGGCTTCGAGTATGTCCTACCGACACTAGAAGAATAATTGACTGAAATCATCTCTTTGCGATATTATCGGAATGGAGATGAAATCAACCGCGAACTCGTTGTGACGTTGTCGAGTATATCTTATGGATAATGCACGAATCGTTGTCCGAATTGATTTCATCTCCTATCGCGATCGGGAACGAGATGAATTTATCTCGTTTCAATATCATCGGCAAGGAGATGAAATCAATGGCGAGCTCGTCGGGACGTTGTCGAGTGTATCCTGTCGAGTGTATCCGACAGGATACGAGTTGTCCGAGTTGTCGAGTTGTCCGAATTGATTTCATCTCCTATCGCGCTCGGGAACGAGATGAATGTATCTTGTTTCAATATCATCGGAAAGGAGATGAAATTAATGACGAATTCGTCGTGACATTATCGACTATGTCCTTTGGATACTGCACGAATCATTGACAGATTTGATTTCATCTCCGTTCGCGATCGGGAACGAGATTAATTCATCTCGTTGCGATATTATCGAAAAGGAGACAATATCAATGGCGAACTCGTCGTGACGTTTTCGAGTGTTGTCCTATGGATACTGCACGAATCACTGACAGATTTGATTTCTCTCCGTTCGCGATCGGGAACGAAACGAGGGAGAAAGAGCTAACGTTTTACCTCTGCTTACTTGATCCATTCTCCTGGATCAAACAGGAGATTAAATCAAAGACAAACTCAACGTGACGCTTTCGAATATATCCCATGGATGTCCGTCAAACTCTCGAGACTATCGACTTCATCTCCGTTTGTCAAGTCCCATCGATGCTAGAAAAATGATTGAGAGAATAATTTTCATGTCTTTCCGCTACGCACTGTCTAACACTCGTCCGAGCTCCCTTTTAGTGATAGACCATCCACTTCTTGAGCATCGTTTTCTGAACCAATGATGACATCATGAAAGTCAAAATTAATATCACAGCAGCCAAACTTATCCACTCGCATTGAGAGGAACTCGGCCCAACGCAATTACGCAAGTAGACGAATCTTTTCAGAAATGTCCGATAGGGCGTCCAGAAATCATATGAAGCATTGATTTAATATTTTCTCTCGTACCAGCATGCATTCAGATAAACTAAAATATTGAATCTTTGTTATTCGTGTAACGATGTAATTCCCCGACAAATTGACAATCCGAATCGCCAGAACACCGGTCGCAATCAAGTAAGTTTTAAAAAAACAATTCTAAAACACGTGCTGTAACGCTGTACTCAAGATTCGACATGCATCGACTAATTGTCGGTTCTTTTTATTTATTTTTCTTGATTAAAAAAATTTAGCATGAAATCTGAATGACGACTTACTAATTATTTATCTTTTATGACCGCCTAAATATAACGACAACGCTAAGCCTCGGTGAATAATCTCATAGAGCGCGATGATCTTTTCTTATCATCGCTCGGACAAAGGAAAACATTTCTCATGGATCTTGGCAAGCTTCATGTTTCGGTACGACATTCGTGAAGTCAATAAAGACGATGCTGGAAGTGACAGATCGGCCGGCCTGTCAGGGATCTCAGATCTGATTGGTTAACAGGCAGCCTAAGCGAACGATACGCAAAACATCAAATAACGCTTGCCGTCATCTATCAAACGGTGCATTTGAGTAGAACCTTGCCGCGCGGTCTGAACTTTTGCGCCAAATATGACAGAAATATCAACTCGCTCGGGCCAGCGAGACAGACACCTATCTTCCCAATTCGTTGCCTACTACGTCTCTCGCGCTCAGATTCAGCACTCGAGTGGCGTCGTTGTTAAGGGCAGCCGTCGGCCCTAAAACAATTTCTCGAACTCCGATATTCTAATCGCTCTCATTCAGAAACTATTGGACGGAAAAAGGGCCTCGATAGTTTTACTCGGGGGCCCCCTCCGAACCCGCCAGTTCCGGGTTGGTCAGTAATTTTGAAACACGCTGGATATGTATAATCTGGAGTGCAAGATCGCCAGGACGTATCAAAAGTAGGGGAATATTGAAAGATGCGCGCCCCCCTTCTCCTTACGTTTTCCAAAATCCGCGAACGCGAGAAGTACAATGCGAAGATTCATTCGATTTTTCGGGAAGGGGGGGGAACCAATATTTCGGGAGAAGTGTACACAAATTTTCAAACAACCTAGTCTATATGATTTTTGACGTATATAGAAAGTAAAACTCGATTCTTAGTCCGAATCTCGGCTCCACAGAGTCAAATGCTCAGCGTATCTTGCCATTAGCCAACAGATCCGTAGGTTCGCTTCTTTTCAAAGTCACCGCGAGCCACGGTGTGGCTGGCGTTTGTTCGAACTGGTAGTGAGTCGTAGGGCCGCTTCGCTTCGGAGTTAACGTGGTCCGCGTTATCGATGGCATTTCATGCAAACGCTGGAGGAGAATGCGGCACCTCCACTTCTTTGGATTGACATTTTTTCTTTGAATAACGTTTCCGTAATATCATTGACGACAAAGGAGGGGAATATTGAAAGATGTGCGCCGCCTTGCCCTAACGTTTTACAAAATCCACGATTGCGAAAAGCATAATGCGACGATTAATTCGAATGTTCGAGAAGGGAATCACCAATATTTGAAGAGACGTGTACACACATTTCCAAACAACCTAGTCTATATGTTTAAACTTGAATAGAAAGTAAAAGTCGATTCTTAGTCTAAATCTGTGCTCCACAGAGTCGAATGCTCAGAGTGTATCTTGCCATCAGTCGACAGATCTGTAGCGTCGCTTCTGTTCAATGTCAACGTGACCCGCGATTAGGCCGGCGTTTGTACCAAATAATGGTCAGTCGTAGGGCCGCTTCTCTTCGGAGTTAATGTGGCCCGTGTTACATCCTGGCGATCTTGCCCTCCAGTGCACATATATATATTTATATATAGATATATATATATATGCGTATGAATATACAAAACCTGCCCCTATTCGTATATACATACATACATAATATACATATATACTCCGTAATAATACATATATATATATATATATACATATATATTTTTCCATATGTTTACACACACATATATATACAGGGTGCGCCAGAGAAACTTACTTATTTGAAAGGTCAATAAAAACAAAAGTACTTCAATTATTGTTTAAATTTTTTTTTTATTTGAGAATACAATATCCCAATTTTTTTTCATGTAGTCTTGAAAATGACATCGGATAAATGGCGACCCCCATTGCGCATACACTGATGAAGTCAATCTGTATGTTGGCAATGGCGTCGCGAATGTTGTTCTTGAGGTGTGCTATGGTCCGTGGTCGATCGACATAAACCAGAGATTTCAAATAACCCCATAAAAAGAAATCGCATGGATTCAAATCTGGAGAGCGTGCCGGCCATTGGAGATCCCCTCTGAGAGAGATGAGGCGGTCGGGGAAATGTTGTCGCAACAAATTCATTGAGTCTCGTGCTGTGTGTGCTGTGGCTCCATCTTGCTGAAACCACACATTCCTAACGATCATTTCTTCGAGTCTTGGAAGAAAAAATTCCTCGATCATCTTCCTGTAACGAGCTCCATTCACGGTAACTGCGCGTTCGTTGTCTTCAAAAAAATAAGGACCAATTATTCCCATTACCGACATCGCACACCAGACAGTAACTCGCTCACAATTAAGTGGCTTCTGGTGAAGCTCACGTGGATTTACACCACACCAATAACGCATGTTTTGCTTGTTGACGCAGCCGGAAATGTGGAAGTGAGCCTCGTCACTGAAAAAAACGACCGCGTCTTGAGGCAGGTTGTCAACCAGCATTTCACATTCATTTTGACGGGCAACAAAATCGCGTTCAGTTAATTCTTGCACAACAGCCAATTTATAGGGATGAAATTGAAGGTCTTCATGGAGAATTCGTCGAACAGTGGTGTCAGAAATTCCCATAGCAGCTGCGTGTTTGCGAGCCGAACGCCGGGGAGAACGCACAACTGACTGCGTCACTCTTTCGACATTTTCCGGAGTTCTGATTGTCCGTTGAAGTTCATTTCTGGGTTTAGCGACACTTTCACACTCCCGAAGTGAGTTAACCCACGACAGAATCGAATTACGGCCAGGAACGAGTCTGTGAGGAGGAATTTCAAAGCGAGCGCGGAAGGCACGTTGCGTAGCAACAAGTGAGCGACCGTTAGAAAAGAAGCTCTCGACTGCGAAGGCCCGCTGCTCTCTAGACCAGAGCATGATGGCAACTGACTGGAAGGAGAAACAAACTTAGGAACTTCCCCCTCCAGATGCGCCCCCTCTCGCCCCTCCACCCTCCCAACTCACCGCGCGGGAATTTTTTCAAATAAGTAAGTTTCTCTGGCGCACCCTGTATACATATATATATATTATAATTAAAGTTATAGGAATATTTTTCCGACAGTGTTAGTAATGTTATTATTTTTTTATTATGACGAGCACATTATCTTTAGCATTTCTCTATTTGCTTTCCCTAGATAGCGCGCCGAGCTCGCGCGTCCGCGCGCACTCCCTCTCAACCTCCGTCTCCCTCTAGCGCGCTGCGTAAAGACTTACACTCTCTCTCTCTCTCGCGCTCCGGGAGGAGACCAATTCCGCCATCTTTATTCCGCCATCTTTATTCCGCCATCTTTATTCCGCCATCTTTGTTCCGCCATCTTTGTTCCGCCTTCTTGCTTCACACACGCCTACGCCCACCCTCGAACGACTCCTCGGTCACTATGTAACCCTGATCATGGAATCTCCCGTTCGTGATCCGCGAGCCCTGTTTCCGCCGTTCCGCGACACGATCCGCGGCCTCGCGGATTACAATCCCGCGGTTCCCCGACATAGTCCGCGACCCCCGAGTTACATCCCTATGGATTTCTTCGGACTCGCGATACAATCCGCGGCCTCGCGGATTACCTCTCCGCGATCTCCCGTCATGACCCGTGACCCCCCGAATCACTCCCCGCGGTCTCGCGACGTAGGTCATATTCCGACGAGCCGCCCTTGCATGAAGGCTGTCCTTGTTTTACTCACGCTTTACCAAACCCCCTCTCTCTCACTCACGGCCCCTATTGCTAATGGATACTACGTGACTTTTTCTCTAATTGCTTTATTGCCCCAAGCCGAGCGAGCATTTCCTTTCTCGACATTTTCCAGAAAGCCACTCGAATTAGTTTATTACCCCACGAAGTGAACGAACGTTCTTTTACTGCATAAGTACTTTTCCCAACGTTTACAATTTCAAGTATACAATAGACGACATTGTCCAGAACTTTTTCCGAAAACTTTCCATGCGCACGTGTTCTTTTCAGTCTATCTCTCTCGCACTCGTCGCGTCGTTTCCCGACGCGCCGCCATGACGCGTCCTACGAGCCGCACGTAGGCTTCTACGAAATAATAATTTAAACAATATCATATCACACGCCGGCTCCTAAGAATTAATTAACAGATAATCAAATCTCTGTCACCTTACCAATATCTCGAGACTAAACATCCGCTCCAACGAAAAGGATCGCGTATCACTCCTTTGTCCCCCATGCACAAGTACCACGCGCTAGTGTTATTATCATCATTATCATTGCATATCATTCCTTTGACCCCTTTGTCTCGGCCCCGCCATCACTATCATTAATATTAATATTATCCACGTAAGGAATACGCAGGAATAAATTCACGAACATTTTAATTAATAAAACTCCTTATTCAACAAATAATTAATGCTGTTATAATACAATTAGCAATATTATTAATGGAATCAAATATTATATACATAAACAAACGTATAATTATAATCGCAACTATTAATAAATAATGAACATTGTAATCCCGCTTTATAAAAGTTATAAACTTTCTCCACGCCGACTAACACGAACAGTAAATATTATCGACCATTATTACATACTCTGCGTCATAAACAACTCACGAATATACTACCCATTTATTTAAATACATATATTACTCACAACTTTCGCATTATTCTAAATAAACAAATTCGCATTTTGTTCTTACTAATAACTAAATCGAATAATTATTCCACGCGACGCTTATACACGAAGAACATGCCTAATTCATCAGCATTTATGTATTTTTCTTTAACGACAATAAATAAGTAGCGCACTACCTTCATTTGTAACAATTAAAATATTATATCCAGTCCGATTCCACGACGAGCTAAAGGAGGAAAAATATAATAACAAACAGATTTATATAAAATCATATTCTTTATTCAAAAACGAATGTTACAACAAATTGTTAGACTGACGATAAGTTAAAATATTAACTTACCGTCAGTCAAACCATCAATACTTACCTGTAAACTTATTTATAATCATTCCTTGTAACGTTCATATAACAACAAAATAGTAATAATAAATGTATGGTCAAAATTCCCATATAACGCTGTAATAGCAAGCGAGAAGGAACATCGGCATCGGCGTCTCCTCTCTACAGCGCATGCGCACCGCTCCTCGTCGCCGAAGGCCCAATAAAATGCCGGCTTCTCCGCAGCTCAGAAGCTCTCCGGTCTCTCCACCAGTCAGTCGCGCTTCTCCGCTCGCCGTGTGTACGTCGGACCCGCACGCTGGAAAATCGGTCATCGTCATTTTGTAATTTTGAGTCTGTTTCTTTTTAAAAGTTGTGTAACAATATATTGTGGGAGGTGAACATCAACCAAGTGTTCTTTTCATTCTCCCCAATTGTCAACTATTTTCTATTCTCTCTCGCGACAACCGCGAAGAAGTTACGCCATGTCGAATCGTTAATCGACTTATTATTTTGTAACGGAGTTACTCCGCGTCGAATCATTACGCGACCAAGTTATCTCGTTATTAGTTCTGAATCAGAGCATTATAGCCGTGTCACAGTTCATCCCGTGTCAGATCGTTAACTAAGTATTTTGCCTCGGCTCTATGAATTCTCAAGTGACTCCTCGTGCTCTCAGCATATCGTTTCCCCCTCATTAAGCTCTCTTTGACTATTGATTTATTGTTTGATCGATTCTCTCCATCGGACGAGACTGTGCTGTCCTCTAGCACGTCGAGTACCGACGTTTATTTTATTTTTGTTTTTCCGAGACAATCGATCAACCAACCAAAAATCAATAGCCCACGAGCGAAATAAAGTACAGATGCCAAGAAGACGCGGAGGACACAAATTCCAAGAACGTCGTTTTTACGCCAGGCTCGCTAATAAGCCGGATCTGCCGAATCGAGGCAACAATTTATCTCACAAAAAACGCGCAGTTCGCGATCTCGTTCGCCAATCCGCGACCAAGTTACCGCAGGTGATCTCAATCGTTCCTCTCAAAACAAAAGTGTTCTGAATCGACAACAAAGGAATCCGCCTCGCGTCTCCGTCGATCAACGTCAGTGGTTCCGAAGTTTCAACTGTTGTGGGTACAGCAGAACCCGAAATCATCACCCTCGACTAGGGACCTTCCGCATCGACATCGCGCCCCGCGTCGTTCATGAGCTCATCTCCACGGTCGGCTAAGCAGAGTTCTGCCGAGACCAGTTGTCGTTTCTAGCATTCCGGCCAACCAGGAACTCGTCCTCATCGACTCCCGAGGTTTCATCCGAGTTATCCGTACCTCACCAGATACACCCGCTACGCACCGCCGCTCCTAAGTGTAAGTCGCATGTACGCGTTACCATTTCCTTTCTTCTTTACCGACTACCCTATTCTCGCGAGCGATAACTTCTTACCGATCGAATCGTGGCTGATCCTCATCCCTGTTGGGCGCATTCCCAACTAAAGGCAGGATCTTAGGGCTGGGGTCCGTTCCCTGAAAATAAAAGGAAAATTATATTAACATCAAAAATCAATATCGGGTTAAAATATTTTTTATCCGACACAAAAATCCCGGACGTAACAGGATAAAATTTTTGGTGGCAGCGGTGGGATACCAAAGTCACGTTTTGATCAAATTTCGAATTACGAACAAAATTCTTTTATTTAGAAACTCACCTTTTTTTGCGCGATTCTCTTAAAAAATGGCTACTACTAGGTCAAAATCGCGTAACCTAACCAAAGAAAAGCTGAGTATCCCCGCCGAACAAATCGATACAAGACGCGAACAATTACAAGAGCAAGAACGCGCGCTTCACGAAAAAAATATTGAAACTCAGGAACGTATTTCCGCCCTTAAGGCGCTTGAAGAACAGCGAAATGAACGCGATCGCGTTTCCCCGGGACCATCGGAGGTTCCCGGCGTGGCCGAGCAATTTAGCGGTCTTCAAAGAGCGCTTTCCCAAATAATTTCGCGATTTGGGGATTTAAAATCTGAGGTGACACAAATAAAAAATGAAAAGCGGCACTCGCCCGCACTACAGTCCCCTCTCCCCGAACGGCACGTCTTTATCGACGACAGTAATGATAATTTTGCAAGAAATCCAAACCGGAATTTGAAATTCAAGGACGTATTAGAATCAGTCCCCACGGTCAACGGGTACAACGTCCCGGTCTTGCGATTCATTCGGTCATGTAAAAGGGCTAGGGATATGTTCTCCCCCCACCTTGAACCGAGTCTCACGCAGTTTCTGCGTAACAAATTAAAAGGCCATGCCGCAACGGCTCTAGAAGACTATACGTTCGATAACGTAACCGATTTCGCAGACCGTCTCAAGACACTTTTTGGAGCCGCGAAAACCCTCAACGAATTCCGAGGAGAACTCGGAAATATTTCGAAAAGTCCGTCAGAACACTTAATCGATTATATCAGTCGCGTTAAAGACCTGCATACGGCCATCCGCGAAGCCGAATTAGATAACCATGGCTTAACAAATCGCGAAAGCCGTAGCACCCTGGACAACGACACGCGCGATTGTTTCATTAAGGGGCTTCCCCCCGATTTCCGAATAAGATTAAAACTTGAGAGCTTCCTGGATCTGGAAGACGCATTCAGTAAAGCCATTAAGGTCTAAAAGGATATGGAACGTGACCGCGCTCACCTCAAAGTAAATCGTGTGGAAAACAAACCCAACATTGCACAAGTCAAGACGTTCGCTCCCTCTGGAAGAGTTACTTGTTCTCATTGCGGTCGTCCTTACCCCTCGGAAAATTGTTGGCAAAAATTTCCCGAGAAAAGGCCCGCTCATATTCCCCCGTATAGGAATAACAACGAACATAACAACGAAAATCGTCAAAATCTGGAGCGCGACAATGGATCGCGCCCCCCGTGTTCTTACTGCCAAAAACCTGGGCACTCCGAAGCCACGTGCTATCGGAAACAAAACGATGAACGAAACAAAATGGGCCCCGAGTCAAAAAACGCGAACTCCCGTCCCGCGGCAAGGGCCTCCCCCCGGGACGAACCTCGCCAGGAGCGCCCCGTAAAATTGATCGAAGCACAACTGTGCGAACCGTCAGGGTCCTCCTAAGTAACTCTAGGACGACACCGTCCATCTTAATGGATTGCCCGCAAGTATCCGGCTCCTTAACTGAATTTCTGCTTGACTCTGGATCCGACGTAAATTTAGTAAAACATTCCATCGTTGAGTCTCATATAAATCGCAAAGAACTGTTAAATTTGGAAGGAATTTCGACCAACTTAGTAAGGACAATCGGATCGGTCTATTTAACCATTAGCCACACTGTAACTCAATTTCACGTGGTGGACGATTGGTTCCCCATGGATCAGCACGCCCTTATTGGGGCTGAATTTTTCGCTGATAATAAAGCCTTGATGGACTGGGAATTGGAACAATGTTCATTTGGGGACCAAGTAATTCCTTTCGTTTTAGAGAAGGTAGTCTCTATCCCCAAACGTTCGAGATGTGTGTGCTACGTCAAAGTGCGAAACCCTAGCGTCAAGGAAGGGTATATCCCAAGGCTCCACTTTGGGGATGGGATTTTCGCCGGCGAAGCCCTTGTAACAATTAAAAACGGAATTGCGCAATTAATGATACACAATGATACCGATGATAATCTGGCTTTGGAAATACCGAGCATTACGGTCCAAGAATTTACCTACAGAACAAGTACCGATATTGAGATCGACTTCGGCACCCCGGACGGAAAAGGGGAGTCCGGAGGGTCCAACATAGTTCCTCTCATGAACCTCCCGTTTCCGGAGGGTTGTACCGAAGAAGAGGCGTACGCCAATATGGCTGTTCCAATAAGGGTCCTTAAAATCGCAAAAGAAAGAAAGGTAGAAGAAATTTTGTCACTACTCCGGTTGGAACACTTAATCGATGAGGAACGCGAAAATGTTGCCTCCAGTGTTAACGAGAATCTAGATTTGTTCCAGATCCCAGGCACACCTCTCGGTTCTACAGATGTAATTAATCATCGAATTATACCGACCGATGATCAACCAGTCTTTACTCGTCAGTATAGATTTCCTCTGATACATAAAGAAGAGATTACAAAACAAGTGAACGAATTAATTGCAGGGGAAATCATACGCCCATCCACCTCTCCGTACAGTTCGCCCATTTGGATCGTTCCGAAAAAAGAAGATTCTCACGGCAATAAACGGTGGCGAATGGTCATCGACTACCGTAACTTGAACGAAAAAACCATTGGGGACGCTTACCCCCTTCCGCAAATATCCGAAATTCTCGACCAATTAGGAGACGCGAAATACTTCTCTGTTTTCGATCTTGCTAGCGGGTTCCATCAGATCAAAGTCCATCCCGAAGACGCCCACAAAACCGCGTTCGCGACTCCCTCCGGTCATTATCAGTTCAATCGCATGCCTTTCGGATTAAAAAACGTGCCTGCACCATTCCAACGATTAATGGATCAAGTCCTCACAGGGTTGCAAGGAAACGAACTTGTCGTTTACCTCGACGACATCGTAATTTATGCACGAACCCTTGATGAGCACATGAAAAATTCAATAAACTAGCCAAAAGATTGCGTCAGGCGAACCTCAAACTTCGACCCGATAAATGCGAGTTTCTCCGTCGGGAAGTGGCATATTTGGGCCACATCATTAGTGAAAAAGGGGTAAAACCAGATCCAAAAAAATTAGAAGCGCTCCAACGTTACCCCAGACCGACAACGCCGAAAAAGATCAAACAATTTTTAGGCCTCGCGAGCTACTATCGGCGTTTCATTGAGAATTTTTCGGGTATCGCAAAACCACTTACCCAATTGTTAAAAAAGGAATCTCATTTCAAGTGGACCGACGCGCAGGAAAAAGCGTTTGTCACCCTTCGCGACGCGTTATGTAAAGAACCCGTCTTACAATACCCTGATTTCACAAAACCTTTCCTCATTACAACCGACGCCTCAGATATAGCAGTCGAGGGCGTCCTTAGCCAAGGTGAAATTGGCAAGGATAGGCCCATCAGTTATGCATCTCGAACTTTGAACAAGCACGAATTAAATTATTCAACGATCGAAAAGGAATTCCTGGCCATCCTCTATAGCGTCAATCATTTCAGACCATACGTCTACGGCCAAGAGTTTGTCCTCGTCACGGATCACAAGCCGCTTGTATGGCTTTATTCCGTAAAAGACCCAGCCAATCGGCTAGTCCATTGGCGTCTCAGTCTCGCAAACTACACTTACAAAATCATTTACAAACCGGGCAGGGCCAAGAGCAACGCTGACGCCTTATCCCGAAACCCTCCTCTCCAAAAAACCGTCTTTATGACAAAACATACGCCAAATCAAAACGTTTCATCAGATGAGGAAAGAATTTTCTCTCCCCCAAAAAGGAAGAGGGAAAAACCAAAAATTCGAGAACGCGATTTGAGCATTGCTCGTAAGCGTAGAAACCTCGATTTTAGTATCGAAACACCATTTCTCGGTTTCAATGATGACGAACAAGAATTGGCAAAAGAACTCTCTAAGAAAACTTTGGTAGATTCCGATGTCGAACCATTCCTAGGGTTCGAACCCGAGGAACAAATTAGAGCAAGAAGAAGAAAAAAGAAAAGAATACTTACCGATCCAGGGGATGAGGAAGACCCTCCGGGTCGACCCCGTGATCCTCCTCCCGGTCCGGACCCTCCGGAACCCCCGTCCGACGTAAATCCACCGGATCACTGCCCGGATTCTCCCGACCCGCTCCCTGATCCGGACCATTCCGTTGGAACGAATCCTCCGTCTCCTTCCTCCGATTCACCTGAAAAAGAAAAAGAAAAACAAAAGGAATTAATCGAACAAAACGAAGAAATGACAGAATTGAACGGTACCTTAGGTATACCCGAAAGTGACGACGAATCAGATAGCGAGTCCACCCGGAGCGACCTAATAGAAAATGAAAATCCAGAGGTTAATATTTCCAACGAAAATCGTCACTTATCTAACTTCCTGAAAATTGAGGAAACTCGCGATAGATTACACATGCAAAGGGACAACCTCGTTATCTTCGTAACCACGACCGGGCAACCAATTGATGATGGCGCAAAGGATCTCCAGGCGCAGGGCATGTCTCCCAAACTGGAGGAATTAACCTATTTGCGCGTGCGAATTAGATCTGAAAAATCAAAGCGAATTATAGCCTTACCCATCCTGGGCAGTGTGCATGAAAATCTCGACTTGAAGGATTTGGAAGAAGTTTTCGATTCATTAAGAAACGCCATCTGCGAATCACGCTTCAATTTAATCTGTATGGCCAACACGAGCAAAATTGGAAATATCGCGTGGGCCGAAATAAAAAATCTGCTATATGAGACTCCTCGCGAAGAGGACCTGAATTTTGTAATATGCAAACAATTGGTCCAAATCCCCCCTGAAGAGACTCGATTAGACATCATTAAAGAAACGCATGATTCGTTGATAGGCGGCCATAAAGGCGTCAGTAAAACATACAAAAGAATTCGTGAGCACTACCATTGGAAAAACATGAAGGCCCAAATTCAGGAATACATACAACATTGTCGAAATTGTCAACTTAAAAAATTAGTGCGGGTTAAAACAAAGCAACCCATGATCCTTACGGATACACCGGGGGCCGCATTTGATAAGATCGCCATGGATATAATGGGGCCCCTCCCTTTAACAAAGAACGGCAACCAGTACATATTGACACTCCAAGATCTTCTTACGAAATATTCTCTGGCTACACCAATGAGCCGAACTTCATCGATGGACATTAGCACTGCATTCGTGAAGAACTTCATCTCGCGATTTGGCGCCCCTCGCGCCCTTCTCACCGACCAAGGGTCAAACTTCTGCAGTAGTCTCATGAAAGCTATCGCGAAAAAATTCAAAATCGAAGCTTACCAGACAACGGCGTTCCACCCCCAAAGCAACGGATCATTGGAACGTTCTCACCACGTCCTCATGGAATATTTGGAACAATATGTAAATGAAAACTCCGAATGGGACGAGTATTTATATCTCGCCATGTTTTCCTATAATACGAGTCGTCACGAGGGTACAGGATATACCCCACACGAACTCGTCTTCGGAAAACTCGCTCGACACCCATCGGCCCACCAACAAATTGAGGAGTCACAAGACCACTCTTACTCTGAATACCTAGAGGAACTTTTCACTCGTATCGACAGCCTCCAGAACCTGGCAGCCGATAACCTGAAACACGCAAAGGAAAAATCGAAAGAATACTACGATCGCAATATAAACCCAAAACTCTTTAAAATCGGCGATCACGTTTTAATGCTAAAAGAGCCTCAGAAGGAAAAACTCGGTGACCAATACACCGAACCATGTGAAATAATAGAAATTTTATCAGGGGGTAATGTCAAAATACTTTACCAAGGCAAACCCCGTATCGTCCATACAAACAAATTGAGGGCCACCCGTCTGTAACCAAAACTGCTTGCCATTGGTTACAGAATGGAGCCGAAGGTAGCCGTCGTCGTTATTTCGCTCATCCGCGTTGTCGCCAGCCTGATTGGATACGACTGCGGTGCCCCAACGCTAAACATAACGACGGTTTCACTTAATAACATTGGAAGATGCGAGATACCACTCATCGACCCTACTCCGATACCCGTACGGATACAATTGATACAATTATCCGAATTTTCCACGACCGAGGTTATTCAATGTACAATCGAAATCGATCGGACAATGTACTATTGTGGCATGAATTCCCACAATTCAATAGTCCAAAATGGTCGTCAAATTTACCTTACCGAACTCGACGATAAAAGCTGCCGGAAAATTCATGAGATCGGCATCGTCCAGCTCGGCATGCCCCCGTCGTCACCGGGATCAAGAGGAATAGCACGACATCAAGGAGCCTCACCCTCGCCGGGGCTCTCACCAACGAAGGTACCTGTACTGGTGCTCAGTACAGCGATCCATTCGGGACTTGGGCCAACGTAGTAGTCCAAGCCGCCGTCAAAATAACAATTTCCAACTACGAGGCATCGGTCAACATGGCGACTGACCGTGTCATCCTCCAAAGTGCAACACAATCTCAACTATCAGAAGGATCCTGTACGGACGCCGACGGCAATCAAGCTTTTTGGAGAACTGAACCAGTGGACACCTGTCTATTCAATCGCTACGACGTCCTTTATGATGGCATGGCTACAAAACTACGCACCATCGAGAATTCCATCCAAACACCCGTCGTATACACCCTGACGACTCAGAAAACGACATTCGCCTTGGCCGTTCGGAGTGAAAAACCCGTGTGTGGGTACACCCTAATTAGGACGGAACACCCAAAACTCTTCATCCTCGAAACTCGTGATGGCCAAACCTTCGCCTCGCGACGCAAGGTCCTCGTCAGTAACTTGGACATATTTTCGTACGTAAACTCCAAGTTTATATTCGTAGAAAAACACATTAAAACTCAAATTAAGGCACTCTACAACGATGTGTTAACTCAACGGTGCAACCTCGAACGACAAGTACTCCGTAATGCTTTGGCAACTGCTGCAATCTTACCCGAAAAGTTCGCCCATGCTGTGACCAAGAACCCTGGTTATATGGCAGTGATCGCCGGTGAGGTCGCACACATGATCAAATGCATCCCCGTCGAATGCAGTCTTCGAAGGACCGAAGAATGCTACCTGGAGTTGCCTGTCACCGACAGGAACCAGTCATACTTTCTGTCGACGATATCAAGAACCTTAATCAAGAGTGGTACTCACATCGAATGTAATCCGCTTCTACCGGCGCAATACCTCATTAATGGAGCTTGGTACCGCTTCGTGCCTCATCCTATCGAGGGTCCACCGCCTCAAACATTGCGGCCAATGACTACGCCTACATGGGGTTATTCACCTATTGGGAACCTCGCCACTAGTGGAATATACACCAACGAAGAAATGGAACAACATCGCGATCGCATAATGTTCCCAGCCGAAAGACCAGCGCTACTCACTAACTTGGCCCGTGGATCAGCTGGTTACGCAGTCCCACCAGGCACCGCGTAGTTAAAAAATTTATTAGACGAAGATACCCTACAACACATCGCATCAACAGCTTTCGAAAATTTTTGGAACGGTTTCGAGAAATTCGGCATCATAAGCGTGGGGTTCCTCGGCATAGTAGCAATGCACTCTCTCCTCAAGGCCGTCTTGGACACTATTACCCACGGTTATACGCTACATTCACTGTATGGATGCAGCTTCGCTCTGATTGGTGCCCTTTGGTCATCTATCACGAACCTACTGATAACAAGGGCACACAAGAAAAATCAAAAGGAAAAGGGATCCGACATCGAATCGTCCCCTCAGCAGCTAATGCCTGCTGTCGACGACCCGAACCCCAAACCATCAACATCAACACGGAGATTGTCGGGCATCGACGCCGTCCTTCTTGAGCACCTCTGCGCCGCGCCTCAGCCATCCAGCAGGGTTGCTTCGGCTTAAAGGGGGGAGGTGTTACGTCCTGGAGATCTTGCCCTCCAGTACACATATATATATTTATATATGGATATATATATGCGTATGAATATACAAAACCTACCCCTATTCGTATATACATACATACATAATATACATATATACTCCGTAATAATATATATCTATATATATACATATATATTTTTCCATATGTATACACACACACACATATATATATATATATATATATATATATATATATATATATATATATATATATATATATATATATATATATATTATAATTAAAGTTATAGGAATATTTTTCCGACAGTGTTAGTAATGTTATTGTTGTTTTATTATGACGAGCGCATTATCCTTAGCCCTTCTCTATTTGCCTTCCCTAGCTAGCGCGCCGAGCTCGCGCGTTCGCGCGCACTCCCTCTCACCCTCCGTCTCCCTCTAGCGCGCTGCGTAAAGACTTACACTCCCTCTATCTCTCGCACTCCGCGAGGAGACCAATTCCTCCATCTTTAATCCGCCATCTTTATTCCGCCATCTTTATTCCGCCATCTTTGTTCCGCCATCTTTGTTCCGCCTTCTTGCTTCACACACGCCTACGCCCACCCTCGAACAACTCCTCGGTCACTATGTAACCCTGATCATGGAATCACCCATTCGTGATCCGCGAGCCCTGTTTCCGCGGTTCCGCGACACGATCCGCGACCTCGCGGATTACAATCCCGCGGTTCCCCGACATAGTCCGTGACCCCGCGAGTTACATCCCTATGGATTTCTTCGGACTCGCGATACAATCCGCGGCCTCGCGGATTACCTCTCCGCGATCTCGCGTCATGACCCGTGACCCCCCGAATCACTCCCCACGGTCTCGCGACGTAGGTCATATTCCCACGAGCCGCCCTTACATAAAGGCTATCCTTGTTTTACTCACGCTTTACCAAACACTCTCTCTCTCTCACTCATGGCCCCTATAGCTAATGGATACTACGTGACTTTTTCTCTAATTGCTTTATTGCCCCGAGCCGAGCGAGCATTTCCCTTCTCGACATTTTCCAGAAAGCCACTCGAATTAGTTTAATACCCCACGAAGTGAACGAACGTTCTTTTACTGCATAAGTACTGCATAAGTACTTTTCCCAACGTTTACAATTTCAGGTATATAATAGACGACATTGTCCAGATCTTTTTCCGAAAACTTTCCATGCGCACGTGTTCCTTTCAGTCTATCTCTCTCGCACTCGTCGCGTCGTTTCTCGACGCGCCGCCATGACGCGTCCCACGAGCCGCACGTAGGCTCCTACGAAATAATAATTTAAGCAATATCATATCACACGCCGGCTCCTAAGAATTAATTAAACGATAATCAAATCTCTGTCTCCTCACCAATATCTCCAGACTAAACATCCGCTCCAACGAAAAGATTCGCGTATCACTCCTTTGTCCCCCATGCACAAGTACCACGCGCTAGTGTTATTATCATCATTATCATTGCATATCATTCCTTTGACCCCTTTGTCTCGGCCCCGCCAACACTATCATCATTATTATTATTATCCACGTACAGAATATGCAGGAATAAATTCACGAACACTTTAATTAATAAAACTCCTTATTCAACAAATAATGAACGCTGTTATAATACAATTAGCAATATTATTAATGGAATCAAATATTATATACATAAGCAAACGTATAATTATAATCGCAACTATTAATAAAGAATGAACATTGTAATCCGGCTTTATAAAAGTTATAAGCTTTCTCCACGCCGACTAACACGAACAGTAAATATTATCGAAATATTATTAAATACTCTGCGTCATAAACAATTCACGAATATACTACCCATTAATTTAAATACATATATTACTCACAACATATTATTATCCATTATAACAATTATATCTCGAAGAACAAGAGTGCTACGAACTTTGGCATTATTCTAAATAAACAAATTCGCATTTTGTTCTTACTAATAACTAATTCGAATAATTGTTACACGCGACACTTATACACGAAGAACATGCTTAATTCATCAGCATTTATGTATTTTTCTTTAACGACAATAAATAAGAAGCGCACTACCTTCATTTGTAACAATTAAAATATCATATCCAGTCCGATTCCACGACGAGCTAAAGGAGGAAAAATATAATACAAACTAATATAATATAACTACAAATAATAAATACAAACAGATTTATATAAAATCATATTCTTCATTCAAAAACGAATGGTACAACAAATTGTAAGACTGACGATAAATTAAAATATTAACTGACCGTCAGTCAAACCATCAATACTTACCTGTAAACTTATTTATAATCATTCCTTGTAACGTTCATATAACGACAAAATAGTAATAATAAATTTATCGTCAAAATTCCCATATAATGCTGTAAGAGCAAGCGAGAAGGAACATCGGCGTCGGCGTCTCCTCTCTACAGCGCATGCGCACCGCTCCTCGTCGCCGAAGGCCCAATAAAAAGCCGGCTTCTCCGCAGCTCAGAAGTTCTCCGGTCTCTCCACCAGTCAGACGTGCTTCTCCGCTCGCCGTGTGCACGTCGGACCCGCACGCTGGAAAATCGGTCATCGTCATTTTGTAATTTTGAGTCTCTTTCTTTTTAAAAGTTGTGTATCAATATATTGTAGGAGGTGAACATCAACCAAGTGTTCTTTTCATTCTCCCCACTTGTCAACTATTTTCTATTCTCTCTCGTGACAACCGCGAAGAAGTTACTCCGTGTCGAATCGTTGATTGACTTACTATTTTGTAACGAAGTAACTCCGCGTCGAATCATTACGCGACCACGTTATCTCGTTATTAGTTCTGAATCAGAGCATTATAGCTGTGTCACTGTTCATACCGTGTCAGATCGTTATCCAAGTATTTTGCCTCGGCTCTATGAATTCTCAAGTGACTCCTCGTGCTCTCAGCATATCTTTTCCCCCTCATTAAGCTCTCTTTGACTATTGATTTATTGTTTTATCGATTCTCTCCATCGGACGAGACTGTGCTGTCCTCTAGCACGTCAAGTACCGACATTTATTTTATTTTTGTTTTTCCGAGACAATCGATCAACCAACCAAAAATCAATAGCCCACGAGCGAAATAAAGTACAGATGCCAAGAAGACGCGGAGGACACAAATTCCAAGAACGTCGTTTTTACGCCAGGCTCGCTAATAAGCCGGATCTGCCAAATCGAGTCAACAATTTATCTCACGGAAAACGCGCAGTTCGCGATCTCGCTCGCCGAGCCGCGACCAAGTTATCGCAAGTGATCTCAATCGTTCCTCTCAAAACAAAAGTGTTCTCAATCGCCACCAAAGGAATCCGTCTCGTGTCTTCGTCGATCGACGTCAGTGGTTCCGAAGCTTCAACTGTTGTGGGTACAGCAGAACCCGAAATCATCACCCTCGACTAGGGACCTTCCTCATCGACATCGCGCCCCGCGTCGTTCATGAGCTCCTCTCCACGGTCGGCGAAGCAGAGTTCGCCGAGACCAGTTGTCGTTTCTAGCATTCCGGCCAACCAGGAACTCGTCCTCATCGACTCCCGAGGTTTCATCCGAGTTATCCGTACCTCACTAGATACACCCGCTACGCACCGCCGCTCCTAAGGGTAAGTCGCATGTACACGTTACCATTTCCTTTCTTCTTTACCGACTACCCCATTCTCGCGAGTGATAACTTCTTACCGATCGAATCGTGGCTGATCCTCATCCCTGTTGGGCGCATTCCCAACTAAAGGCAGGATCTTAAGGCTGGCGTCCGTTTCCTGAAAATAAAAGGAAAATTATATCAAGATCAAAAATCAATATCGGGTTAAAATATTTTTTATCCGACACAAAAATCCAGGACGTAACACCCGCGATTCGTAGGGTCGCTTCTCTTCTACGTTAACGTGACCCGCGCTATCGCCGGCATTTCTTGTAACCACCGGAGGAGAATGAGGCATTTCCACTTTATTGGATTGACATTTTTTTTTTTTTATTAACGTCCCTGTAACATCAATGATCTTTAGGGGAATATTTAAATATGCACGCCCCCCTGCCCTCACGGTTCGTAACATACGCGAACGCGGGAAGCACAATGCGAAGATCAATTCGAATTTTCGAGAAGGGAATCACCATTATTTGGAGAGAAGTGTACACAAATTTCCGAACAACCTTGTCTATATGATTTGACGTAAACAGAGAGCAAAAATCACTTCTTAGTCCAAATCCACAGAGTTAAGTGCTCAGAGTGTATCTTACCATCAGCCAACAAATTCGTAGAGTCGCTCCTTTTCAAAGTCAACGTGACCCGCGGTGAGGCCAGCATTTGTGCGAAATAGTGGCGAGTCGTAGGCCCGCTTCTCTTCGGAGTTAACGTGGCCCGCGTGATCGCCGGCATTTCTGCTAATGCCGGAGGAGAATGAGGCATTTCCACTTCTATGGATTGACATTTTTTCTTTGAATAACGTCCCCGTAATATCATTGCAGAAAAAAATATGGGAATATTGAAAGATCTGCGACCCCTGCTCCTTACGTAGTATAAAATCCGCGAACGAGAGAAGCACAATGCAAAGATACATTTGAATTTTCGAGAAGGTAATCACCATTGTTTCTAGAGAAGTGTACACATATTTCCGAACAACCTTGTCTATATGATTTGACGTAAACAGAAAGTGAACGCCACGTCTTATGTTACTTCGTGGGTCCCATTTTTAATTGATAATTAATCGTCTCTTCAGGATTTAAGTGTACGGATAGGACGTGCGCCACGAACGTACGGATTATAATGAATTAAGTCTTATACGACTTATATGACGGTAAGTTACCGTCGGAGCAGAAAAGCGCCATGTTTAAGTGCGAATGTGCCCACTTGGGATAGGCGCTGGATAAAGTCTTTGGTGTATAATTTGACGCATCAAGCGACAGGTAGGCAAATAAGAAAGTGCTTACCTTGGTGAGAAAGAGCGGCGGTGCGTAGCAGGTCTAAACTACTCTACCGTGAGACCGAATTTATTCCGGAATCGCCAAGATGTTCCAGCTCGACCCGACCTGTCGTTGCCCAGACGGGTACCGGGTGCTCGTGCGAATGCGATGGCCCGGTGATGCCGATGTTTTTGGGAGCAGTCGGGGACTACAAGGACTGGATAATTTTTATGAGGGATACATTCGCTTCGCAATACAAAGATCCATATATAGATTTTATAATTATTTGAACCGCTGAGTGAGTTTAAGACGTGCCAGGTTCCGGCACCGTCGACTGACTACGTCTGGCTCCACCTCCGCCCGGTTTCGGCGATTGGCGACCAGCCGCGAGAACAAATGTCGAGAATAACGGACGCCGACGCCCGAACACTAAGCACCAGTGTGACCGTGCCAGTAGCTGACCTATCGAATTACGGTGGGTCGGCGGGTGTAGCGTGTTCGTGAGGCAAACCTACCGAATTCCTCGGAAAATGCCCTGAGTATACGTCCGATTTTGGACGGATATGGTCTTTTATTTGCTGAGCGAATGTATCGGGAAATGTATTCGTCTAACGCATAGGTACAGATTAATATGAAATTAAATTTGGTTCCCTGAGCGAGTCTAGTGCGTGCCAGATTACGGCACCGCCGACTCGCTACGTCTGGCTCCACCTCCGCCCGGATACGGCGATTGACGGCCAGCCGCAAATACAACTGTCAAGGTCGGGGGAAATCGACGTCCGAACACTGAGCACCGGTTTAACCGTGCCAGTCGCTAACCTGCCCGTTGGCGCGTTCATGCGTCACCTTTCCCAAGCCTCGTAAAAAGCACTTCGAGATGTGTCCAATTTTGGACAGGTATGATTTTATGGGTGAGATGAACACGCGCGATAGGAAAAATGGCGTGAGCGAGAGGAAGTGAGAGAGAGAGAGAGAGAAAGTACAACGATGATTCGTTCTTTGGGTGTTTATACACACGAACGAGAGGCAAATATATTGTAATATAGGCTGAGAGTTTTTCCTTTTTTCCTCTCCCACGGTCGAACTTCGTCTTCTAATTTTATCACCTCCGCCTCCTTCACCGACATTCCGACGAAAACTCCCACACAAATATTAGAAGAGTCCAGACATTCCTCCCGCGTACCTTTTTTATTACCACGGCCCGAATGCAGTTGCATTCGTAGTATCGTCGGCCCTTCACCAAATCCGTGACTTCCACCCACCCGCGGTCCCGAATTCAATACTCAAACACTGGTTTTCTGAATTCTCAGAAAACCATCTTCTAGCCCTATCGCTTGGGAAAAACGCCGAAGAACGCCTCAAGCGTCACGTAGGCCCTTCCTCCCACTATTTTCAATTTCCCACGCTCCAGCCCTATAAGTTGCCTCCGTTCTAGGCGGAGTTGTCAGTGAGTCTCCAAATTCTGTACGACACCGAATCTCTGTCCGTCAGTCATTTGAATAAACGTGTCTCGAGTAGCTCAAATCTGTATTTACCGAGTTGTTCCGTCCTACGACCGAGTTCTGGAGCGAGTCAGTCACTCCTTTCCTCATAAAAATCACAAAATTGTCCATCCGCGACATCACAATTGGTTCTAAGTGTGGGGTGTGCTGACTATCAACGCTGGGAACATAGGACCGATCGACGACACTCCGAGTCTACGAAGGACACACGTTTGGAACTGGATCCACAAAAGGAATCGGTGAGTACAGATTCATTTACTCGTTACCGCGAGCCACAAATTATAAACACCGATTCCGAAACTGACTCAGTGGATCAGACCGAAATGTCACTATCTAACGTGAATAAAAGACGTCGAATAAAAGACTCGGACTCACAAAGCGAAATAGAAGATAACGCTTCGCATATGACGCACGCATTACCGGAAGACTCTGTCGAAGAGGTAACACCAAAAGCGGCTCTAGAACTGATCCGTGAATTCGATGGCAAATCCTTGGGCGTTGAAACCTTTATTACGTCGATTGAAGATGTTAGACCACAAGTGAGTCGATCAGATTATCTCCGCCGATTAATAATCACGAAAAAGATAATCGGAGACGCGGCAAGGGAAATTCGAGAATATGAAACAAATACGTACTAACAACTTTACGAGTGTTGACGGATCCTTTTTGGAAATTTGCAACCAGTTAGCGTTTGGAGAGACAAAAGATCACGAATGTTCCGACAGAAAAATGAAAGTGTTTCAAAATTTACAAATAGATTTCTAGAAGTACAGAATCAACTTCTCTCCGTGTTAGCCTATTCAACCCCAGATGAAACACAAAGACGGTTCATTGTGGAGTACGAACGCCGACAAGGGCTTGACCAATTCCTGTTGGGATTGAAAAAGGAAATATCGAATAAAGTACGGGCTCAAAAACCGGAGAATATTCAAATGGCAATAGCTCGAGCGCAAGCCGCGGAGGTATACGATTATACTAGGGAAATGTTGACACGCAACCTAAACATCAGCGAAAAAAATACAGGTAGCTCAGAAGCCCGAAAACCATCCTATCATAAATCTTTCGGAACTCCCACGCCGACACCGTTCTCTACGTTAGCATGCCGATATTGTAACCGCATGGGTCACTCCGAGCGTGATTGTCGTAAAAACCCTACGACCTACAAAACCCCAACAGAAACGGACCGCAACAACAGTTTTTTTCAAAACGGACAGTCGGGCGATCATCGACCAATGCAAACAATAGTCAATCACATACCAGAGGAGAGAGAAATTATCGCGACACAAGAAATATCCCCCGGGTCAACGCCATCGGATCCGCTAAACGAGTAGTCAAACTTCACACACGAACAACCAGCAGAATAGGCAGTTTTCTCCTCGATACCGGTTCGGCAATCAATTTAATTAAAATCAGCATGTTGACGAAAGGGTCGCAGATCAATCGATGCATTAAGACCCCGTTTTCCATGGGAAATGAACAACACGAGTCGTTATTTGCTGCTAGACAAGAATTTCAAGGAAAGACACATTTTTCACGTTATTCCCAATGATTTCCCCTTAGATGAGGACGGGTTAATCGGCATTCCATTCATGGAAAAGTACCAAACGAACATCGGAATCGGTAGAGAAAACTATTTAATGTTCAACGATCAACGATTTGAATTCGAGAAAGTTTCTGTCACCATCCCACCACGAACCATCTATTTTAATACGGTTCGTACGAATATTGAAAATGGAACAGCCGTCACGGACGAGAACAATCCAGGAGCGATAGTGCCTTGCATCTTCGAAGCCAAGGATTACGAGGCCCGAGTACCATTTTTGAATGACTCGGAAGAACCGATCACGGTTACGATTGACCAGCTACAGGGCATTCCTTTTAAGGAAACGGCCTGTTCCCCTAAGGAGGAGCGCCAAGACGCACCAAAGGATGTATCTCGTGTCAACGCTATAGAAATTACTAATTCCGCCGAACGTATTCACCCATTGAAAGAAAACGTTCGACTCGAGCATGTTCCACCAGATCAAGCAGAAAAGGTTTGGGACATTATTTCCGATTTTCCGGATGTTTTTGCCCTGCCTGGAGACCCCCTGCCAGGTACGAAGACAGTAAAGCATCGAATCATTACGTGCGACGACACACCTGTGAACACGAAGCAGTACAGGTATCCACCGGTTCACAAGGAAGAGATCGACCGGCAGGTAAACGAGATGCTAGAAAAGCAGTTAATCGAGCCGAGTGACTCGCCGTACAATTCACCAATTTGGGTTGTACCAAAGAAATCGGATGCATCGGGAAAACAAAAATGGAGGTTCGTGATCGATTTTCGCAAATTGAACGAAAAAACTACTCACGATGCCTATCCTCTCCCATGTATGGACGAAATATTAGATCAATTAGGCCGAGTAAAATATTTCTCCGCTTTTGATCTAGCCTCAGGATTCCACCAAATCCCATTGGACGAGCGTGATAAACAAAAAACAGCGTTTTCTACGCCATCAGGACACTACTATTATAACAGGATGCCGTTTGGACTTAAGAACGCACCTGCAACATTCCAACGCATGATGAACAACGCGCTGAGATGATTAATTGGAAATAGCTGCTTCGTCTATCTCGACGACATTATAATTTATGGACAAACGCTTGAAGAGCATAACAAGAAACTTATTGACGTGTTAAACCGCCTTTGCGAATCAGACTTAAAATTACAGCCGGACAAATGTGAATTTCTACGGCCAGAATTGGAATTTCTAGGACACGTAATTTCAGAAGAAGGAGTGAAACCAAACCCGAAGAAAACTGAAGCGGTACAGATTTTTCCCAAGCCAAAGGATCAAAAACAAATTAAACAATTTTTGGGACTCGCTGGATATTACCGAAAATTTATAAAGGATGTCAGCAAAATAGCGAAGCCACTTACAGAACTCTTGAAGAAGGATACAACATGGTCTTGGACCGACAAAGAAGAACAATCATTCAACTTATTGCGAACAGCGCTGATAACATCTCCCGTCCTTCAGTATCCGGACTTCAAGGAATCTTTCGTGCTCACTACCGACGCGAGTAACCACGCCATAGGTGCAGTGGTATCGCAGGGACCCATTGGCAAGGATCGTCCCATCGCCTACGCATCACGCACCCTTAATAAAGCCGAACAACGATATTCGACAACGGAAAAAGAGACGTTGGCTGTGAAACTTCTGGGCTGTGAAACTTTTTCGACAATATTTGTTCGGACAGAAATTCCAAATCGTTACGAGACCGAACATCAAGAAGCGTCAGATATCATCGAAGAAGAAAGCGACAACGCGGCGGATACTGAGAACGCAGCGGAAAGGAATAATTATCAAGAAGAGACGGAAAATGAAAAATTTCCCTTTTACATCGAATTCGAACTATCGAAGGAAATACCAGTGGTTCCTGAAATTGTTGAGGAGACACCACCCAGGAACACACCGAGAATCAAGATTACAGATCAACCTGAAAACAGTGAAGATGAACTGCATCATGATTTCTCAGCTGATGAAATCGAATGGTATAACGTATTAGCTGAGCAACTGTCAGTGACCAAAGAACCTACCAAAATTTATTTAGGTTGCAAACACCTGCACGAAAATCCACTTACAAAAATGAAAATTAAGCAGATGATCTCATTTATTTGGTCAAAGAAATCAAAACGACCGTTTCTCTATCTCTACGACACGGAACTCTACGAGCCAGGCACAGAAGAAGAACGGATAGTCATCATAAAACAACATCACGGGACAAGCGCCACAGGTCATTTCGGAGTAGCGGAGACCCTTGATCGGGTGAAGGCCGTTGCTACCTGGCCCAACCTGCAAAGAGACATCGAAGATTATATCCGTAGATGCGACACGTGCCAGCGAGTCAAGCTCGTGCGAACACAACCGCGAGCAGAAGCAATAACTACCGACACACCGGAGAAACCCATTGAAAAAATTGCATTGGACCTTGTGGGTCCACTACCTGAAACGTTCGAGGGTCACAAGTACATCCTCTCTGTACAAGACCAACTCACAAAGTACATTACATTGATTCCATTAAAATCACAGGATGCTCAATCAACAGTAACGGCACTGGTTGAAAACTTTATCTACATTCACGGAGCTCCGAAAATCATGTTAACTGACGGTGGACGAAATTTTATTAGCCAGACTTTCAAACATCTGGAGAAACTCTTCAAGATCTCACATATGACAACGACAACGTTTCATCCTCAAAGCAACGGACGCCTTGAACGAGCACACGGACCTATTAAAGAACAAAGCAAGGCACTGATATACGATAACCAGGAAGATTGGGATAAAAAACTAAAGTTTGTTTCGATGGCTTATAATACAGCGAAACATGAAGGAACAGGACTAGCTCTATTCGAAATGCAATTCGGAAGGAAACCCAATATCCCAAATAATCTGCCAGTTCAAAAGACCAATGTGACAATTGATCAGTACTTTGAGGGACTACGCGCTGATCATGAACGCATCGTGAAAAGAGGACGCGATAATCCAATTGCCGCTAGAGAACTTTATAAGGCCGTCCAGGACGCTCACATTCATCGTTCTGTACCCATCTTTGCAAAAGGCGACGAAGTCCTCGTCGCTCTGGAGAGAAATAAGACACCCCTTGCCCCGAAGTGGGAAGGGCCAGCGGTCATCTTAGAAGAAACGTCGGACGTGAACTACGAGATATTGCTGAACAACAGAAGAAAACTAATACATGTTAATAAATTAAAACCTTACTATAGAAACTAATCAAAAATTCTGTGCAGGCATGATGTGGCTGTTACTTCTCCTCCTTCCCGTAACGTGCGTTACAACCAATGAACTAAGGGTGGAACCACTCCAAGGCGCAATTTACATGGAAAACCTAGGAAACGCCGTGATCTACCACCAAACCTGGACAGTAGTCAATTACGTCGACCTCACCGAAATAAATCTACCCCGGGACGAGCTGGTGCAAGCTACGCTGGGCTTGGCAACGGTTTGCAATGGAGCCAACGAAAATAATTGCTCGGAATTTGCATCAATCGAAATCCTTCAGCAGAGGTTAAATAGAATAGATGCTAGGAGATCTAGATTAATGAACATAATTGATTATAAACTCCGGCTTAAACGAGGCGTATTTAACTATATTGGCGACATAAGTAAAATCTTATTTGGGACTTTAGGAAATTCCGATGCCGAATATTATAATGATGAGATCGATAAACTTCACGCTGATAATAAGAAAATGAGTACCCTAATTCGAAATCAAACAGCAATAGTTAAGGGCATGGCATCTACACTTTTCAAAGCCATAGAAGAATTGCGCACTGAAAATCAACGACTGTTTAAGTCCTCCGCAAAATTCAATTTTGCAGTAGCTGATAATGCTAGAGATATCAAGATTAACGCACAAGTGACCCTTCTAGAGACTCTTATAGACGAATACAGTGAATGCATTAATAATGTCTTAAATGCAGTAAACGATAGAAAACAAGGGATAATCCACCCTCGAATCCTTAATCCTGCCGACCTAATCGACGCTCTAAAAACTATTCGGGAGCAAACAGCGACAAGTAATACTCCACCTGTACCTCTAGAAGAGTCTGCTTTTGCGGCAATTATAGAAATTAGCGACGTAAGCGTTATGTTGAAAGATAATCGTTTCGCGTACATAATTAAGGTGCCAGTAATAGAAAACAGTTTGCTTGATGTGTTCCGTATTATTCCTATCCCCAAGCGGAACGGAATCTCAAGTACATTTTTCTACGTGAACCCTCCTGATACATTAATAATGACCAATGCGGCCAGAACAATATTTACTCCGACCACAGAAGAAGACTTCGATCACTGTAACGAAGTAGGACCACGACGCCTGTGCAAACGTAAAAATCCTGACTATTTTGTACACGATCCCAATAGTTGCGAAGCAGTGATCATTCAAAAGCCGATAGACATATCTGACTCGCAATGTCAAATACTCTACATAAATCTGGTTAAATCTTTGTGGATTCAATTGAAATCAGGAAATTCGTGGATCGCGACGTCCCCGCATGACGAGACGTTTTATGTGAGTTGTTATGACCATAAAACACACCAGTCACTACTACGCGGTACCAACAAAATAACCATAACACGCGACTGCGTTGGGCATACTGAACACATCTTTATAAGACCTAGTTATGATAAAAGGATTACACAAGCTTCTGACCTTCTTCTCAACAAGACTCTCAAAGTTCCGAATCTCGAAGAAGTGCTTCGAAATCATTCAGTTTCTTTGGACGACATTCAGCTAACAACGTTAGGACGACCTACACACGTTGACCTTACTCAACTCAAAACTCTTGGACAGACGTTAGACGAGATCTCAGAAGTGGCAGAGAAAATCGGACAACGTAAACGGACGAAGACATTTTTCGAAACTACTTACGAAGGTATCAGGTATCTCGGGTACAGTTGTACCGCCGTTGTCTTCTTAAATGTTATGTTTAGATGCGGACTATGTGGTTGTTTATCCAGTATATTCACCAAACTATTTAAAGCAACCTTTTCCCCTTGTATCAATGTGTACAATAATTGTTTTCATCAAAACAACGAACATGTAGATTACCGTGTAAACTACGACGGAGAAGAATGTTCCATGCTAGAAATCCCCAGACATCGCAATGTACAAAATACTGCGAAACAAGTGGATCGCCGTCGGTCCACTAGCCTTAAAGCTTCAAGAAAATTCATTTTTTTTTGTATGAATTTTCTTAAATTAGGGGGGAGGTGTAATATAGGCTGAGAATTTTTCCTTTTTTCCTTTCCCACGGTCGAACTCCGTCTTCTAATTTTATCACTTCCGCCTCCTTCACCGACATTCCGACGAAAACTCCCACACAAATATTAGAAGAGTCCTGACATTCCTCCCGCGTACCTTCTTTATTACCACCGCCCGAATGCAGCTGCATACGTAGTATCGTCTGCCCTTCACCAAATCCGTGACTTCCACCCACCCGCGGTCCCGAATTCAATACTCAAACACTGGTTTTCTGAATTCTCAGAAAACCATCTTCTAGCCCTATCGCTTGGGAAAAACGCCGAAGAACGCCTCAAGCGTCACGTTGGCCCTTCCTCCCACTATTTTCAATTTCCCACCCTCCAGCCCTATAAGTTGTCTCCGTTCTAGGCTAAGTAGTTAGTAAGTCTCAAAATTCTGTACGACACCGAATCTCTGTCCGTCAGTCATTTGAATAAACGTGTCTCGAGTAGCTCAAATCTGTGTTTACCGAGTTGTTCCGTCCTACGACCGAGTTCTGGAGCGAGTCAGTCGCTCCTTTCCTCATAAAAATCACAAAATTGTCCATCCGCGACATCACAATATTTTAATTATTTGCTCGAAAAATGTTACTTTTTGCGCCGTCGCCGTATTTTGCGTAATTTTAGTAGCACGAAGAAATCAAAGGTGATATAAGCAATTGCGTATTTTACACGTAAATAAGCGTAGTTGCATTCAATAAAGAAAATAATATACGTTTCGTAAAGTATGTGTTGCAGTGTTTGACTTGTTGTTTCCTATTACTTTTATTTTGATGCGAACAATTAAAACCGGTCTTACAGAGACTTAAAGTTACACTATATAAATTCAAATAAATGTATCGCTAAAGTTACACTATATAAATTCAAATAAATGTATCGGTTTTCAGAGCGTCGACTCTGCGATGCGCGCTGTCGGAGAGACAGGACGGAACTGACTGCCCAGCTCCCGGAGCGCAATATGTATCCTCGCCCTGTTTGTCTCTGAGACAAAGGGCTTGGCGTGATTACCCTCGCTCTCGAGCTCGGTCCCCATGTAACCGAATATTAGCACTGATAACGTTATTTTTCTCGAGTTATACATGAGCAATGAAATGAATATTTTTCGTTATCGGCAGAATGTCGTCGGCAGAACAGATTCGCGGGTTATTCGAGGATTTGCGCGTCCCCAATATACAGGGTGATCCAGAATAGATGTACCAGCGGGAATTGCCGGGTTCGGCGGTGTACTCCGAAGATTTCTACTGATCCGTTTTCCTTTTTTCGCCTCCGTCATCAAATGGGAAACATTAGAAAATATGCGGTCGATCTTCGAAATTAGCGCTCGAATCCGCCATGTTGGGCGATCGAAAACGGCAGAAGAGTAGACGAAGGGCCACAAAATCGTAGCCAAAGTCAAGAAGGTTCTGCAAAACAGCAGCGTTTGACAAATGCCAGCGCGCATGGTCTGACGGTTAGCGAATCATTCGCTACGTTGCCTGTCAACCTATTCGGCCCGAGAATCGTGACACACGATTTCGCGTTTCACCGATCGTCTCCTATCGCTCGGCGTATTGCGTGCCAAAGCGTGAAGCGCGCCGCAATTAATGACATTTACGAATTTTGCCGCGATTATCCATTGATAGCGCCTGTTCTTTTTGCTTCCGTAAGAAATAAATATTAACAAAACCAAAGAATTGTCAATGATTATCGAATTTCGATATACCGAGCGACTTTTCTTGCGTATTGAAAAAAAAACAATACGTAAGTTTTTATTAACAAACTCTCAATACATTGACTCTACATTTTCTAGATTTGGATGTTTTCGGGATACCATTCCTCATTCGACCTCTCCGTTCAGTATCATAGTCAGATTGATCTCCAAAAATAAATTTTTCTGTACGAATATCATCTCAAACTGTGTTCAAGCTGGGTTAGGCAACATGAGGACAAGCTTTCCATTTCCTTATTAGGGGAGATGAAATCAGTCGGTTGCCGCAGACGAAAATCAATACGACGTTTTTTTAGGATTCAAAAAAAATGAGAAGATCTTCTGCACCGCCTGAGATACAATTTGTCACGCCCCGATACGGGTTGATTCTGGAAATCCGAAAGCGTTGCGACTCTGTTTGCGGTTTCTCTTAAGGGGTGACACCACTCGAGCGGCAGAAAATTAGGCCTAACTTTGACAATTCATTTTGGCAGTATGAAAAAAGGAAACGGATTTCTTATGAGAGGGATTATGTGACACATTAAAGTATGTGAAAATTATTGTAATTTCCATACAAAATAGCGACGACAGAGCCCATCTTGAAAAACTTGTTTTTCAAACTGGGAGCCCGGTATTCGCGAACCATTTGCATGAATCGATTTGAATTTTGATCGCAGCATCACAATTACATTCTCTATGGGCGGACGTAGCCGTTTTTCTAAATTAAATGTATACTATTTTCTTATAAACAATTTATCGCTTATCTTTTGGGCAAAAAATCGATTTATTTCTTTCAGGGTCCGCCATTTTTTTTTTAATTTGATCGAAAAAATCCCTACGTGTTACGGCCTGGCCATCTTGTCCTCCACAATATACATATATATATATATATATATACATACATATATATGGATACTCTTTTCATTCAACCTTATATATGTAAATTAATATATCCGGGTACCTCCGTATGCATTGGACCCTATAACACATAGGGAGGTATACGTAGGCACACACACACACCCACACACATATATATATATATTATGGTGGGTATCGCGTGTTACCGTAGGCGGAGGAAGGGGGAAAGGGAAATAAATAAAGGTTCAATCACTACTAATGTGTCAAATATTATTTAATTAACAGTCAGAATGAAATATAGGCTTGATATAAAAAAAGAATTCAAATTGATGAATTACAACAATAAGAAAAATAAAAAGACTCGATATAATAATAATAATAATAATAATAAGGATACTAATTGACTCGAATATTACGGGTTACCGGACACGCGAAGTCCCGACCTAATTTCTCGACCCGTTCCAAATATTTTATTCTCGTAGATATTATTTCCAAATTGTGTTGGGCGCCAGTCTTGCTCGGGCAGTCGCGTTTCACGCGACAACGGAAGAAAAAAATCAAAACAAACTGCGCTCGTTTACCCGGCGAGCGAGAGACTCGATACAAACTACACGGGGGAACGTCTCACGGGTATCTGGGTGCTGACGGGGTTCTCCGACTCGATGGCCACTTCTATTTTTCGGACCACGACTATTTTACGTTATCCAATAATATTTCACAATATTTTCCGGATTAAGTTCGACAAATGAACTCGCGATGGCACAAACAACTCCGCGATCATCTCAATCAGCTCGGCCGTCGGTCGAGGCCTCACCTGGCGCGACCGCGGCTACGCGCACGCGAGGGGGATTTTCACGGGGGACGGCGGGGGATCCACCACGCACCTTTGTAAACTATTTGTTTGTTTGCGATTTTTCTGGCTCTTAATTATTAGTCTTTGTCTAAATTATTCTCGTTAGCGGTCTTCCAAAAATTATTCGGCGACGCGCACGGAGGGGGACGACCATGGAAGATCAGGGGAGGGGGGAAGGGGACACGTCAGAAATCGCCCGAGCGATAAAATGATTCGCACTGACTCGACGTCGGCATTTAGCCGCTCTCGCAAAAGAAAAGAGGAGAGACTTACTTGGAGAAGATGGAAGATGAGCGTACGTCGCTGTCTCTCTCTCTCTCTCTCTCTGGCTCGATTACGCATTCTCTCTCTTTCTCTCGCTCTATCGTTCGCTCTTTATTTTTGCGTCCTTCGCTGACTACGCTCGGAGACTCAATGGCTGGGCGCGCCGGCCGGCTCCGTCGCCTCGATCCACGCGGGTTATAGATGGGAAACCTCCCATCGATTTTTCCGATGAATCCGTGGCTCGCCCTTCCGACCATCGCCGATGATCGAGGCCCGAGTAGTCGAGCTCCCCGATCGATAGGTGTGCTCGGCCGGCCCGGCTGAGCGCGAGACGGTCCCCTCCGGGGGCGTCGTGCTCCGACGACTCGGGAGATGGCGGTAGTAGGCCGTCGGTGGCGAGCCCGATGTCCCGCGCGGCCGAGTGATGGCGTTGGCTAAGATGTTCGGTGCGCCCGCACCGACGTGGCCTTACATGCCAGTCCGTGGTCGACTCTCGTGGGACGGCAAGAAAAAGGGGTTACGGGGAGGGAACGGGGGGGGCGAAGGGATGTCGCGGATTCGATATAATATTAAACACAACCTAGTCTTAAAATTAACATTTGCATTTTCGTGAAGGGCGCGGCGGAGATTGAGCCCTAGCGTGGTCACGCGGGCTTTTTCTCGATTGTACTCTTGTGACTTCACGTCACAACTCCCCCCTGCTAAACCCGAAGTACTCCCCTCTTTTGTTCGGCAAGAGCGGTCATTCAGTTACTCGTGTTACTTTCAGGGGGAGGAGAGCGGGATGGGTAGTTGGGGAAAGGTTGGCTATAGTGTCCTTTGGCTCGCTTGTTCTCCCTAGTACCTGCGCGGTTGTTACTGAATATTATATCACAGACTTGTTACCTTAATTCCCGCCTTATTTTTGCGATGGTTCTGGCCTCATGGGCTGTAGTCCGTCGCGTACTCAGTCTTATGTTGCCTCTCCATCGGGTACGTGACTCGATGTTGGCGGGGCCTCACGGAGTGGCTTCCTTGGCCGTTCACCGTCGTTATTCCTAGTTGACTAGCTGGTTACTGGAGTGGTTGCTGTTCCATCGCGGCGTCTTCTTCGGCTGTTCAGTGAAACTATTCCAAGGCTGGGGCCATTGGAATGGGGTATTTCTGGATCGGGACTGCAGTAGGTGGGGGTTGGGTTTTGGGGCATCTAGATGGGGACATACTTCTAGCAAAACCCAAGCTGGCACGCAAAGCATAGCAAGCATTAATAGGCGCGAGTCTGTCCCTGATCGTACTGTCCCTGTCGTTCTAAGCGCGAGATCAGGTCAAAGAGGTGGGCGGCGCTAAGCTCTACCGGCTTGGAATGTTGCGAGCGTAGCGCGCTGCGGCGACGCCGCTTTGGGCTGCAGGTCTGGGTTACGGGAGATCGCGGCCAATTAGGGCCGGCGATTGCGGGGTCTGGGGCAGCCATTTCTTCGAGGGTTGGGGCGCCTTGGGGTTCCCGGAAGGGTTTCAGGTCCTTTATATGAACTCTCAGGTTGCGACGACTCGTCGGGTCCTCGAGTTCATACACCACGGGAGAGTGCACCGCCAGTATACGGTCTAGAGGTAAAAGGTCACCTCCACTTTTTTTAATGAAATGGTACATTATTTTTTTCAACGATCTTGTAAAGTACCTCAATCCGCATAAAAAACATTAAGGCGTCAAAGTCGTTCAAAGTCATTCAAGGTCAGCATCGACGATACAAATCGAAATATCTCGGATCACTACCAAATATTATTGTCGCAGGCTCCACGTATCTTTGACTACGTCTTAGATTTGTGTCATCGATACTGACCTTGAATGACCTTGAGCGACTTTGACCTAATGTTTTTTATGCGGCTCGAGGTGCTCAACAAGATGATTGAAAAAAAAACGTACCATTCCATTTGAAAAAGCGGAAGTGACCTTCACTGTGCGTCAGCGCCTCCACCGAAATAAAAAAAGTTGCTCGCCTTTGATGGCCCCTGCAGAAGGCTTGCCTTCGTACCAAATTAATTCCCGAACCCGGATATACATTTTTCGTTTTCTTAGGCATTCTCATCAATGCTCTAAAGACTCTAAAGACTCTAGAGTCTTTAGAGTCCGATTGACTCGCTCGACCGGATTCGCCTGTGCATGGTAGGGGGGCAACGTCAGACGATTCACCAGACGGTGAATTCCGAGTTCGTCTAAATACCGGGTTACGTGCGTGTTCACAAACTCCGTCCCGTTGTCAGTCAGGAAGTACTCTGGGCAGCCGTACCGGATGATCACCAGGGTCTCGAATGCCTTCATTATGGTGGCGCCGGTAGCACTACCGAGGGCCTTAGCCTCCACGAACTTCGTGAAAACATCCTCGAAGAGGACGACGTACCGATTCTTGGTCTTACTGGGCGGGAACGGACCCATTACGTCGGCCGCGACCACCCACCATGGACCTTCCGTGGTGCGTTCTCGCATCAGGCTGGACGGGGGTAACTGCGAAACCTTGTGGAGCTGGCATACGGGCAACGCGCCACGTACCGTGCTACGTCTTGGAGAATGCCTGGACAGAAGAAATCCTGGATGACCCGTTGGTAAGTTTTATCCGTCCCGAGGTGATCAGCCTGTGGTCCTTGATGGGCATCCTCCATTGCACGCGGCCTAGCCTTGGCCGGCAAGACGAGCTTCCAAGCGTCTAAATCCACAATCGTGGGATCGATGATCGAATGCGGCCGATGGTAATACAGCTTGTTGTCCTCTATCTTCCAGCTCGGATACTTCCAGAGGAATTTGCGTACGTTCTGTACCTTGAAAAAGGTACCAGGGGTCAGTACTTTCTCCGAGCGCGTCCAGGGCCGCGTCGGTGTCCTCGTACATGCGGGATAGGGCATTTTGGACGACGTGAAGAGTTCCTTTGCGATGGACGATCGACATGTCCAACGACTGCATAGAAAGGGCCTATAGGGCTAATCGTCCCGAAGGGTCCTTGAGATTCCGTAACCACTGGAGACTGCTATGGTCGGTAATGACCGTAAAGTGGGTACCTTCGATGTACGGTCGAAATTTCCGCACTGCCCAAATTACCGCCAGGTAGACCGTCTCGGTGACTGTATATTTCCGTTCGGCGTTGCTCAGCACCTTGCTGGCAAATACTATCGGATGCTCTTCACCGTCGAATTCTTGCGTCAGTACGGCTCCCACGGCCGCGTCACTGGCGTCGGTTTGGCGGACGAAGGGGAGGTTAAAATCGGGGACGGCTAGGTTACGGGTTTGGGTCAGGGCCTCGGAGTGACTCGAATGCTTCCTGCTGTTCGATCCCCCAGTTCCAGGGAACATCTTTTTTCAACAGCTCGGTCAATGGGATCTTATCCCGCGAGAGGGTCGGAAGGAACCGGGCATACCACCCTACCATTCCCAGGAAACATCGTAAATGCCGAAGAGTCGTAGGCGGAGGGTAGTTTAGGATGGGGGCTACTTTTTCCAAGATACGTGACTTCCCGGCAGAAAAATGCACTTTTTTCTCGGTTGATCGTGAGCCCCGCGGCTCTAAAGACTTCCAGGACGATCCTCAAATACTCGAAGTGCTTGGCTTCAGTGTCGGTGCCGATGATCACGTCATCCAGATCCGCAAAAACATGGGGCTCCCATGCTGGATCGATGAGCTGATCCATCAGCCGCTGGAAATTCGCTGGTGCATTCGTCAACCCGAACGGCATTCGCCGAAACTGGAAGGGTCCTCGGCCGGGAACGGCGAAGGCCGTAATAGGATGACTCTGGGGGTCTACAGGGATCTGGAAATAAGCCTGGCTCAAGTCCAACTTGGAGATAAACCGGGCTAGCCGAAGGCCGTCCAAGATCCGATCCATATTCGGAAGAGGATAAGCATCCTTCAGCGTTACTCGGTTCACGTCGCGATAGTCAATGCAGAAACGATATTTTCCGCCTGGCTTCGGGACGATCGCCGGGTTACTCAACCTAGAGCTCTTCGTCCTTTTTATAACTCCCTCATGGACCATCTAATCGACTTCGGCTTGGGCAATGTGAAGGAGGTAGGGGGAAATCCTTCGAGGCTTCTGTCTGATCGGGGGATGTACTTGCATGTCGATGTAATGTTGCGTTAAGGTAGATCGTCCTAACTGTCCGTCCGGTGAGGGAGATACTAATTCATCCAAAAGGGCCTCTAAACGTCTGTTTGCCGAGACCGAGGCAGGTTCCAAGCCTGCAGTCTCGGGGATTACGGGGATGCTCCAACGTGGCCCATCCGGTGTCGCGAAGCTCCGCTCCGGACCACCGTGTAAGGACCACGTATCCGTTTTGTAGTCCACCCGCATTCCGAATAGTCTCAAAAAATCAATCCCCATGACAAATTCGTAGCTTAACACGTCTACGCGTACCGGAAGGGATTCTACTTTTCCCGCCAAATCGAAAGTCAGCGTAACTACTCCATTCACCGGGAGCACTGCCCCGTTGGCGACCCGAACGCCCTCCACGATCGGCTGCAAGTGAAGTCCTCTCCTCCTTGCCACCTCCAGTCCAAGGTCCGTCTTACTAGACCCAGGGTCTACCAACGCCAATAGGAGCTCGCCACCCACGTTAAGCCATAAGTGATGACGAGCGTCCGTACTCAAGGCTCCGATGAACATCTATTCTTTTCCAGTCACGCGTTCCTCAGTATGGGGAGCCATATGTTCACAAGGGAACAAGTCTAATACTGTCATTGCCAAGAGAGGGTCCAGCTGTTCCTGCCGCTCGGGCCATACGCTCGTCAGGGCGCATCCGTGCTGCGGCTGGGAGCAGGGGATCTAAAAGTACTATTCCTTCCTTAACAACCGGCGGGAGGTACAGGGGCTTACTACCCTCCCGCCTGGGCGTTTCCCGAACGTTTTCGTTCGCAATTGCGACACGAATTCACGTCGTATCTGGGCCATCCGCAAATCCTGCAGGATCGACCCATCGGCTGCGCGCATTCTCGAAACCGATGTCCCGGCTGTCGACAGTTGTAACATTTCGGGCCAGGTCCCGTAGGAGTGCTGGTCCGAGGCTGATTCGGGGCCAGGCTGGTGGGAATTCGCGGGGTATTCGGGGGAGGTATCGTCGGTGAGTTTCTCCAGGGCGGTGGGGGGCGGGGAAAGGATTGGGGCTATGGCTGGGGACCGAGTCTCTGAGGCTGGATCGCCTTCAGGGGGAATCTGCCGGGACCTTTTGTCCCGGCGGCGCGGTCGGGGGCATTGGAGCGAGTGGTTTTGCTTGCCGCGGGGAAATGCGGCGGAGGGGTTGGGAAGGATTGCTTGAACCCGGGAGGTTCGGCTGTCGCTGGAGCTTCCATGACGGCAACCCTCGCACGGGTCTCCCGTTCCGGCTACTTCTAAGCTGCCGAAGGTAAAATCGACTGTGCTTGCGTCGGTGGTGGTTGGTAGGTTCTCGCCTTTTCCCTCAGCATTTCGCGGTGGCGTACCATCCGCTGCAGCTCGAGGAAATTGGTGATGTCCAGTCGCTGAATGTGCTCAGCGAAATCCGGGTGCAAATTCGCACAGCAGATATCCAGCTCGGTGTCGATGGTCAGTGGTGGACTCAGATGGCTGAAGAGCGTCCGCATCTTGACGATGTATTCGGCGATGGGTTCTCCTGGACCCTGAGTGCGAAGCTCCACTTCGCGACCGAGTCGCTCCTGCAAATCCCCATGGCCGAATCGGTCACGAAAATAGAAGATGAATTCCTCTTACGTCGTCCAGCCATCTCGTTCTACCCGGAGCCATAAGAGGGCTTCCCCGGTGAAAGCCTCGGGAAGCGCCCTCAACAAGTCCTCCTCGAAGAGATTCCGTGAGGTGTAATATTCGTGCATCCGGCGTAGAAATTCTTCGGAGTCCTCATCCTTCTTCCGTGCGAATCGGAGTCCGAATTTTCTCCAATGATCAATCCCTCGGTCATCCCGGGACCAATGGGTATCCGAGAGCGAAGGGGCATCGGATAGGGGGCGACCTCTGGGAGAGGGATGGACGGAATGGCTTGGTCTTGCCAAGGGTAGAGGTCCTATCCAGGTGCTATTACGGGGGCTCGGGGCTGCCAGGGTGTAGGTATCATGCGGCGGCCAGCTCTGGCTACCGCTAACCCTTAACAGTCCTGTCGGTGCGGGGCTGGATGTGGGGAGGGTGGGGAGGGTCTTTGGGGTGAATGGCGGGTGGGAAGGGCAAAGGTAACCGCCGTACGGTCTGGGGGGCCTGTTCCTGGCCTTCGGGGCGCGGATGTCGGACTGAGTCGTCCACTCTCCGACCTCGTACCCCGCTGGCCCGCAAGAGTTCGTGGAGATGGCGTCGGCGTCTGATCCGCCTTCTTCATGGCCCGGCGTCTCTCCTGCGAACCTCTTCGATGGTGACGTAAGCGACCTCCTTCGGGTTTGGTCGCGGTTGTCGGCTGGCTGTTGCCGGTCGCTTTCGTACGTCAGTGGGCGAAGCAGCATTTCTGTTAAGGGATCCACCAAGGCAGCTGAGAGTGCGAATGGGGGCGAATTCCCCCGTTCGTCCTTAGCTGCGTCCCATCTGATCAGGGCTCCTGGAACCCGTATCCTTAATTCGTGGCGGACGAGGCCATCCCTCACCTCGCGCTCCGTCCCGTCAATACTGAGCGCTGCCCTGTCGCAGGCTCCCATTAATTCTCTGAGGGCGGTCAGGCAGACCAGCTTCTGTCGTGCCATCCCTCTTTCGTGGTCATTAATGAAAGATCGGCGACTTCCACGGAGAGGGGTTATCTTGCTCGTCTAGGGTCTTCTAGGGGGGAGGTTGTCATAATAGGGGACGAGCATGTGGTGGTCGTGACCGTGCACGTGGTTACCGGGGCGTCTGCCATTTTGGTCGGGAATTATAACAAAAACAATTTTTCCTAAAAATAAATATACCCTGGAAGAGGTAAGGGGATTTCCCCGACGTTTCGAAGGAAAAAAAACAACAAACTAAAATAAATTAATTAAATAAACGAAAAGAAAAATAAAACGAACTTCAATAATGAATTACTCTGCAGAATCTTAAAAATCTCCAATTTAATCTCAATTAACCTTCTTTATTTCCAAATAATTATTCGCGGCGGTTTTTGCCGTACGTTCAGATACAAAAAGATAATATTTAATAATCGGTACCCTCTTCCAGGCGTAGATAGGAGAATTTTTCGTAAATTTATTGATCGGGTAATCCTATAAAAAAACGACGTAATAACCAAGACAATCGGGGGTTAGGGAAGGGGGAAACCGTTCGCGAGGGGCTCAACGTTACGGTTTTAAGGGAGGGTATTGACCCTCGGACAAAAAAAAAACTGATTAACCCAAACGGCTTCAATTAAACTATTTCGTTTCAATACTCCATTATACAAAAAAAAGAAAGTAGCAAATCTTGAAAAACAAGCAACGTTTGTTGGCTTAATGTGACTTTATAATTTTGGTCTACGACTGAATCATTACTCTTAAGGAAGTGATTAATTCCACCCGAAATCACAAAAAAAAAATTGTTTAAAAATTTCAATTTTTCTCAAATTTCCAAATGTCTCAAATTTTTCAAATTTCTCAAATTTCTCAAATTACCAATTTTCTCAAATTTCCAATAAAATGGGAATGTTTCGTTTCCTTATTTTTACCGTCCAACGGAGTAATTATTCCTAAAGGGATTTTATTTTCCCGGCCCGAGACACGAAGTGTCTCTTAAATTACTCACAAGGATCCAAAAAGAAACAAAAAAAAATTAACGCGCGGGGCGAAGGGGTAAAAAAGGGGGGGTTGACCGCTCGCGAGGGGCTCTGCGTCGCGGTCTTTATTGGGGCTTCATTACAAAAAAAAACAAATTACGGAGGGTCATCAAATCAGCGAAACACAAAAAAATTGGGGGGGGGGGGGGGGGATTCGTGGTCAGCGAAAAAGCGGGGAAAGCAAACAAAAGCAACGGGGTAAACCTATCGTCACTGTAGCGTCATGTCATCGCAAAAATACGGCGCAAGCTCAAAAAAAAACAAATGCACAAAATCTCAATAGCAAACAAAACAAGTATGCGAAATCTCGAATACAAAAAAATGCAGGTACACAAGCTCAAAAACAGTGCGAGATGAATAAAAAAAAAAAAAATAACGGTAGCAAAAATAATGTTTTTCAAAATAATTCAATTATTCGTTGCACAGAAAAGCATTGTCCCAAAAGCAATATTACATTGCCCTGAATTGCCCTAACATTATACCCCCAATGCTATTTCTCAATATTTGCAAATTCGCAAAAAGCGCAAAACACAAAAAAAATCGCCAAGCACAAGATGGGTGTTATGGGGCTGCAAGGAGAAAATGCGTTTGCCAAAAATACACAAAAAAAAGTCAAATGCTAAACACAAGAAAAAATCGCTATTATTTATTCAATTGTCAAAAAAAAAAAATATTCGTGTGCGAGAACAAAATTATTTTATAAATTTTTCATTTTACTTTATTATTTTCTTAAATAATTTTTCTATATTTTTCAAAATTATTCTGACCACCGGTGCTGTGGCGGGACAGGCTATACCCGTCAAGGGTGGGGGAAATTCGGATTTCCAAGAAAATTCAATTTCCACAATCCAGAAAAAATATAATTTTTAACGTTATACCAGAAAAAACGAAAATAAATCACAATTTCGAATAATAATAATCCCGAAAATTAATAACAATAAACGAGAAAAAAATTAATAATAATAATCACAATAACAATAGTCATGGTGGGCTCTTTTTAAAAAAACGGCAGTTTTTCGGGCCCCACGTTGGGCCCCAATTTTATGATGGGTATCGCGTGTTACCGTAGGCGGAGGAAGGGGGAAGGGGAAATAAATAAAGGTTCAATCACTACTAAAATTTCAAATATTATTTAATTAACAGTCAGAATGAAATATAGGCTCGATATAAAAAAAGAATTTAAATTAATGAATTACAACAATAAGAAAAATAAAAAAACTCGATATAATAATAATAATAATAATAATGGTGAGGATACTAATTGACTCGAATATTACGGGTTACCGGACACGCGAAGTCCCGACCTAATTTCTCGACCCGTTCCAAATATTTTATTCTCTTAAATATTATTTCCAAATTGTGTTGGGCGCCAGCCTTGCTCGGGCAGTCGCGTTTCACGCGACAACGGAAGAAAAAAATCGAAACAAACTGCGCTCGTTTACCCGGCGAGCGAGAGACTCGATACAAACTACACGGGGGTACGTCTCACGGGTATCTGGGTGCTGCCGGGGTTCTCCGACTCGATGGCCTCTTCTATTTTTCGGACCACGACTATTTTACGTTATCCAATAATATTTCACAATATTTTCCGGATTAATTTCGACAAATTAACTCGCGATCGAACAAACAACTCCGCGATCATCTCGGATCATCTATTATCTTATTAACGTAATAAATTACGTTAATAAGATAATTATTCGAAGAGACGAACCGCTCGCGGTCCGTCTCGCCTAGAGATAAGAAAACACAAGTCAGCAGCGACGAACGCCGTGAGCCGGTTCGCCATGGGAAAATGCTGAATGCATCGAACGCAGATCATGGGAACCTCGGCCTAAGCATTTTCGACTGACTCCGACAAGGCAGTCGAAGTCAGTAAGATAAATGCAAAAGGGCGGTCAGTCGTTCTTCGCGAGTCAAACCCATCGGTTCTCCTCCGGTTTTGGTTGCTCTGACAAACAATCTAAAATCCAAGCTCACAATTAAATCGTACCACAACATTTATTTCGTTACTTTTTAATATAATTTCATTGTTTTAAATATTTATCGCGCGGAGTTCCGTTTTTATTTCACCCGCGCGAATATATCCGCGAACAACGGTTCCACCCGTTGTTCTCCACTCGTCTCTTTCCAATCGCCATCGGCTATATACCGGGTGGCCCGAGAACGAGGGATCTCCAAACCAGCTTGACCGTCTTGCAGATATCGCTACTCGTCACGTATACCTTAAGCATCAGCGAAAAGGTAAGTGGGTTTTATTCAAATTATTAACTAAAAAGGATTCGTCTGTCACTCGACATCGCTGTCGAGTGACAGACGAATCCCCGGTCTCTCCTAGCTGACCGAAACTGAAGCGTCGTTTACGACTACGGTAAGAACAAATAATACCGAGACGTAACCTTTTTTGGTGACAGCGGTGGGATTTGGTGTCGGTTGACCGGCGAAATCCTCAAGTGAAAACCCTGTTCAAGTGAAAAAGTGATAAAAATGAATAAAATGAGTGAAAATAGCGGAAACGGTGCCCTTAGCTTGAACGCGCTTACGAAGGAAGAATTTAACGAATTGCAAACTCAATTACAAAATGAACAACGCGATTCAATCGAAATTGAACAAATTATTAGAGCTCGCGAAGTAGAATACGAAGAAAGACTCATCGAAATTCAAGAGCGGGAACTTGCCATTCTCGGCGCAGAGAAAATATCAAATCCTGCAATTGTGAAACGCGAAAATGAAGACGAACCCAGTGATTCGCAAGACATTGATTCCGCGTTGCGACGAGAAGTACGGGAAGTCAGAAACGAATTAGCCGAATTGAGAGCGCGAACCGAAGATACGTCGACGGAAACTCCTCCAGTTACAGAGTCTAATACGGGATTAAGTACACACCTATCGTTGAAAGACATACTCGAATCACTCCCGACGTTTAGCGGCGATAATATCCCAATTCTGAAATTCACCCGTGCATGCAGAAGAGCGAAAGACATGATCTCGCCACCTCTCGAACCAACATTTACGCGCGCGCATCGTGGTGTACCGCGATCGAAGACGACACGTTTCGAACCGTCGCCGCGTTGACCCACCGACTCAAAGATATTTTCGGAACCGCGAAATCAGTCGATCAATTCGGGGCGAATCGGGAAACGTGTTAAAGGGCAAAACGGAACATATCCTCGATTACATTAGCCGCGTCAAAGATCTCCATTCGGCGATTTGCGACGGCGAAGCAGAATCGTCCGGGCGATTATCGCGAATGCAAAGGATAGAACTCGAAGAAGAAACGATGGCATCCTCATCGCGGGACTCCCACCTGATTTTCGCTTACGATTAAAATTCGAAGGTTGCAGTAATTTAGCCACGGCCTACCAAACCACGTGAAGATCGAAAAAGAAATGGAACGCGATACAACGCGTTTTCAAGAAGTCGTCAAAGGCGCGAAAAGTTACGCCAACGCGGCGGGTCAGGGTAAATCGAACTCTTCAAAATGCGGGCATTGTAAAAAATCTGGACATGTCGACGAAGACTGTTGGATGAAACACCCTGATAAAAACCCACGAAAATCCGAAAACGCCGGAGGACGTGATTCGAGTGAACAAAATAAAATCGGCCCAAAACCGACGAAAAAAAACGACCAACCTGTACGTAATGCAAACGTATAGGCCACACGGAAAACGTTTGCTACAAGAGACTTCGCGAAACCGAGAATTCGGAAAACGCGAAGCAACCTTCGGCTTCCCAGGGTGCAAGCCGCAAGGACAGCACGAACCAGCGCCCTGTCAACCCGGTACAGGCAAACGAGGAGCGCGAACCGTCAACATCCGCTTAAATCGGAGTACATTCGTTCCAGTCGTAGAGTTCGAGGGTCCACATCTAAATCAAAAGACCGAGTTCCTAGTAGATTCTGGGCGGACCCCAATTTAATAAAAACTCATGCGCTAACGGACAAAATCAAACTAAATTTGAACGATATCCTAAAACTGCAGGGAATTACTGACGAACCCGTGTACACTATCGGATCGACGATATTAGATATATTGGGAACTCCGTCGCAGTTTCATGTAGTGGAAAATTCATTCGGAATTACTAAAGACGCGATCTTGGGGGCGGAATTATATGGATCAAATCGAGGAGCAATAGATTGGGAAGCGGAAGCCGTAAAATGGAAAGACCACGTATTACCCTTCAAAAACCGGGAATCTGTAAAAATCCCGAGCCGATCAAGTTGCGTGTATTACGTACGCGTTAAAAATACCGAAATCAAGCAAGGCTATGCTCCACGTTTAAAAACTGAAAACGGGATCTACATAGGCGAAGCTGCTGTGTCCAATATAAATGGCGTAGCGTATATGAGAGCGTTCAATACAACCGAAAAAGACGTGGAGCTCACCGTATCAACGGTGACCTTAGAGGCATTTGAGCTCCTCGACGAAAAATCGGAAAAAGACGAGGATCCACGTGAACCGCCGGGCAAAGATGAAAAATCGCAAGACCCGAGCGAAAATTCGCGGGATCATCTTAGTAACGAGCGTCGTACGCATGACCATAGAGTCCAGACGTTGAAGTCAAAGCTAGCGGATAAAAATTCCGTATTGTCAAAAATAAAATCGCTGCTTCCACTCGACCATCTTAACGATGAGGAGCGAGCAAGCGTTGAAAAATCAATAATGGACGCGCACGATCTTTTTCAAATTCCTGGAGAATTTTTAAATTGAACAAATGCCATCGAGCATAATATAATAACGACCGATGATCAACCCGCCCTTACGCGACAATATCGCGTTCCGCCAGCGCATAAGGACGAGATCACAAAACAAATCGGTGATTTAATTGACGGAAAATAATCGAGACCTCAGATTCCCCATATAGCTCACCGTTGTGGATCGTCCCGAAAAAGGCCGATTTACAGGGGAACCCTAGATGACGGATGGTAATCGGTTATCGTAAATTAATCGAAAAAACGATTTCATCAATTTCCACTCCACGGAGAACACGCGCAGAAAACGGCATTTTCAACACTGTTCGGGCATTACCAATTGTCGCGAATGCCATTCGGACTCAAAAACGCCCCAGCCAAGTTTCAACGTCTGATGGATCGTGTGCTGTGTGGATTACAAGGAATGGAACTTTTTCTATACCTCGACGACATTGTACTGTACGCGAGTTCTTTGCAAGAACATAAATCGAAATTGAAAAAACTTAATGGCCGATTACGTAAGGCGTGCTTAAAACTTCAGTCAGACAAATGCGAGTTTCTGCGCAAACAAGTTGTGTACCTGGGTCACGTTATAAGCGAAGATGGTGTCCGACCGGATCCAAAAAAATTAGTGGCGCTAAAAGATTATCCAAGGCCGACCAGTCCTACGAAAATAAAACAGTTTCTTGGCTTGGCCGGGTACTACCACCGATTTATAAACAATTTTTCCGGTATCGCGAGACCACTCACCCAACTCTTAAAAAGGAGACGGTTTTCAAATGGACCAATGTTCGAGAAGAAGCGTTTACCATTTTAAGAGATTCGCTTTGTAAAGAACCCGTGTTACAACACCCCGATTTTTCAGCACCTTTTATCATTATAACGGACCCATCAGCGACCACGATCGGTGGTGTACTCAGCCAAGGTAAGATAGGCAGTGACCGACCGATAGCGTACGCATCGCGAACTCTGAATAAAGCAGAGGAAAAATACCCTGTAATAGAAAAAGAATGTTTAGCGATTGTGTATTGCGTAAATTATTTCAGACCGTACGTCTACGGTAGGGAGTTTTCACTGGTGACAGACCACAAACCATTGGTTTGGCTGCACTCGGTGAAGGATCCCGCTAATCGACTGGTCGCCTGGCGTTTCAATTTGCCGAATTATCAATACAAAATTATTTACAAGCCTGGGAGGGCAAACAGTAACGCCGATGCATTGTCACGCAACCCCCCTGAGCGCAATAAATCAGTTTTCCTTGTAACACCTTGTACAGACTAGAGCACATCCCGAAGTATCCGACGACGAAGACGAAATCGTCTTTTACAGCGCGAAAAAACGAAAAGTCGCGCAAGGAGAATCGGCTGACGAAGGACAGGGCGGCAGTTCGCAAAACTTTGCGACTGAACTGTCGTCGGCAAGTTCTGTTAACGATGACGATTCCGAAATTAACGAAATATCCAGCGACGAAGATTCAGTCGCACCCGATAATGTGTCAGTAAGTTCAACCGATTCTTTTGCCGGCTCGAGTAGATCAGGTTCGCCGGAACCGGCCGAAAATTTCAGCATAATTTAAACCAGGGACACACTATCAATGCGAAAAGATAATCTAGTATTTTTCATAACAACAAAAAAACCAACCAGTAGAAGACGGAGCCACGGATTTGGCGTTCGCATTGATCTTACCGGTATCTCAAAATCACAATCTCTTACGAGCGGGAGTAGAACGCGTCGGGAACCGCGTATTAATCGGGCTGCCAATAAAAAACGATCTGAAAGCTAATGTCGCAAGGGAAGATTTGAACGAGTCCATGGAATCTCTTCGCGACATCATGGTTGAATTAATGTTAAAATCAGTAAGCATCGCGAAGACAAACGTTTTGGACAATATTCCCTGGGCAGACACGCTGTCAATGGTAGAAAGCCACGTTAACGACTTACCAATACAATTCACGATTTGCGATCAACTCGTACGCGTCCCTCCCCCGGAAGAAAGAAGAGACATCATTGAAGAGTGCCACGATTCGATGGTTGGTGGACACAAGGGTGTCACTAAAACTTTCCAGCGAATTCGGGAAAATTACTTCTGGACAAACATGAAAGCTCAAATTCAAGAGTACGTCCAACAATGCCGTAGTTGTCAATTGAAAAAACTCGTCCGAGTTGAAACCAGGCAACCGATGCGGATAACGGACACCCCGGGCAGTGCCTTCGACAAAATTGCCATGGACATCCTGGGCCCGTTCCCCGCCACTCGTAAAGGCAAAACGAACATCCTAGCGATACAAGATCTTTTGACAAAATATTCGTTAGCAATCGCTATACAGCACACGAGGGCATCGGACATCGCGGACGCCTTCGTTAAAAACTTCGTCACTCGTTTCGGTGCGCCGAAGGCAATCCTGACGGACCAAAGTACAAATTTCTGCAGTGGTCTTATGAGAGGTTTGGCCAGAAAATTCCGGATCAAACAGTACAAGATCACGTCATTTCATCCGCCGTCAAACGGATCCATCGAACGTTCACACCACGTCCTCGTCGAGTACCGCAAGCACTACGTCGACAAAGAAAATTATTGGGACGAATTCCTAGAAATGGCCATGTTTTCGTACAACACAGCCAGCACGAGGGTACGGGTTTCACACCGCACGAGCTCGTGTTTGGAAAGTTAGCAAGACAACCAGCCAAGAGCGACAGAATCGAAGAACAAGAGCCGACGTACGCAGAATACCTACGAGGACTGTTCACAAAAATCCATGGCCTCTAGGAACTCGCCGCCGAAAAATTGCGAGTCGCGAAAGAAAGATCTAAAACATACTACGATCGAAAACAAAACATCCAAAACTGTAAAGTCGGGGACATGGTCCTCCTCCTAAAAGAACCTAAAATCGGAAAATTCTGTGATCGATACACCGATCCTTGCAAAGTTCTCGAAATCCTTACGGACTCTAATGTCAAAATTAAACATAGAGGCAAACCTAAAATAGTTCACGCGAACAAAATAAGGAAAACGAAATTATTGTAACAATACTTTTGCAGAACGTGAGGAAAATGGGAAAAGCCGACCAGAGGTTCAGTCACATATTCGTCCTAGTCGCAACGCTAGTACTGATCGGCGAGCTACACGAAATCAAGGGCCTCGTCGGATACGACTGTGGAGGATCAACGCTGAACGTCACGACTTTGTCCCTAAACGACGTCAAAGAATGCGACATCCCGTTAAAAGAACCGGAACCAACGCAAACGCACGTACAGTTGCTTCAATTGTCGGAATTTTCTGACATCGCAGTAGTACAATGTTGAGTCGAAATATCTCGCCTCGTGCATTATTGCGGAATGTCATCTTACAATTCATTAGTCATCAACGGTTTCCAAGAATACCTACACGAGCTGGACGAGACATCTTGCCGTCGCGTACACGAAACTGGAGTTTTCCGACTCGGTTATTCAGCCGAAATCCACGGACTCCGTCGCAACGACACCACAACGAGAAGCAACGCTTTAGCTGGTTTGACGTCGGCGAACGGGAGATGCGAAGGAACTCAGTACAGCGACCCGTTCGGAACATGGAGCGGGGTTTTCGTACAAGCATCGGTGAAAATATCGCTGTTCAACTACCAGGCAGTGGTCAATCTGCAAGGCGGGAGGATAACACTCCAATCAGGAACGCAACGCCAATTAGCAGATGGTAACTGTATCGACATCGATGGAAACAACGTATTTTGGAAAACTACACCACCCGATACGTGCAGCTTCGAGATGTACGACATTCTTTACGAAGGAATGGCCTCCAAATTCACCATAATCGAAGATGGATCGCGATTGCCCGACGTGTACACGCTCGTGACCGAACCCAAACCACGTTCGCGCTAGCTAAAACTTCCGAGTACCTCGTTTGCGGGTATAGGCTCATAAAAACCGAACACCCAAAATTATTCATCCTGGAAACCGAAAAGAGACGGTCATTCGCTACCAATAGAAAAATCTCGGTGAACAATCTCGACATGTTTTCGTACATCAACTGGAAATTCATTTACGTCGAGAAACACGTCCGAAAACAAATGAAAAGCGTCTACAAGGACGTAGTTCCGCAGAGGTGCAACCTCGAAAGGCAAATACTTCAAGGCGCGTTGTCAATTGCTGCGCTATTGCCCGAAAGATTTGCTCGAACCGTCATGAAGGGCCCCGGTTATATGTCAGTCATCGCGGGAGAAGCCGCGCACATTATCAAGTGCGTTCCCGTCGAGTGCAAAATAAGGCAAACCGAGGAGTGATACCAAGAGCTCCCAGTCACCTACAGGAACCAGTCGTACTATCTGCCGAAGCAACGTCGCGAATGCTCGTAAAATCAGCGATGCAAATAAGTTGCGACCCCGTAGTTCCTGCACAGTACCAAATCGAAGGGTCCTGGTACCAACTTTCGGCAAACCCGATAGGAGTTTTGCCACCACAATCTTTGGCACCACTATCGGAATCAAAATGGAAATACGCATCACCTGAAAATCTTGCCAGTAGTGGCATATATTCCGAAACCGACATCAATAAACTCCGAGAACGAATTATGTTCCCGGCCGAAAAACCGGCCTTGCTCAACAACATCGCTCGGGGAACAATTGGATACCAAGTACCAGCCGGTAGCGTATCAATTCGCGAATTTCTTGACGAAGAAACGCTCAACCACATCACTCAGAACGCAGCAGCTGAAATTTTGGAACGGCTTCATGAAGTTCGGCTCAGCTTGCGGGGGCGTCGTCGCCGTGCTTCTGGTGCTCGCAGAAATTAAATTCATAACCGACACATGCGTCCAGGGATACGCCCTTCACGCATTATACGGATGGAGTATACATCTCCTCAGAGCAATATGGAGATCGATTACCGGACTGCTTGTCACCTTAGCGCATCGTAAAAATACGCGACGCAACCAAGACATCGAAGCTGGGCAAGAGACGGAAGAAAAGCAACGTGAACTCACTCCGCCGCCCGAACCACCAAAGCGGACGCCCAACTACCAACCGCCACGTCAACAACGAGCTTGGCTGGCGTCAACCCCGAACTCTCAGCACGGCTTCTCGCACACCGAGCTGCAGCAGTGCATCCGATTTGAATAAATTTAAAAAAAAATGAAGAAACATTTTTTCTAAAGTAACATATTTTTTTTTTAATTTCAAAAATTCATAACGGTGCGAAGTCCTCGATCTAAGAAAGCGATCGAAGACGATTGTACACGCCCTCACAACCGCTGAGCCTCCGTCGGAAACGTACCACGAGAAACCTCTGAGCCAACGTAAGGACACGTCTACAGGACCACTGAGACATCGAAGCGACGCAACGACATTCGAGAACGACAACACCAACCAACAAACCTACACCAGAAGAATTTAAGAAGAAAACGCATCGAACACAAAGTTAAAGGAAAATCCGAAAATATATATTTTTTTTTATTTACAAAATTAATAATTTTCCTCCGGACGATAATCCTCGAAATAAAGGTGTAATGAGGTGGGTTCGGGTATAAAATAAAGACTCAGTACATATTACTTAGTATGATTTATTACTGGGGCTGCTTGCGCACGACCGGCTCTTGCTCCCGCTCGCAACGCACACCCGGCAACTTGCACACCTCCCACGTCCCTGCTGAGCGACCTGAACGTAGCCACTTCTATCACATCTTTCTCTTTTCCATAAACAATGACTAAACAATGTTGCACGCTATTTGACTCGACATAGAAGAAACATAAAAATCAAATTTAGTAATCATGTTACAGTGATCTTGCAACCATCTCATGTTGTGGTCACACCCGTTACAATTTATCTCTTTGGAATCCCGCCGATTTACACAGAATCCTTTAGGTGATACGGTCTTTTGACCTGGCGCCCACTTCTCGTTTGCTTTGGCGTCCCGAGACTTGACACGCTCGGTTCTTTCTGAATGTTTTTCCTCACGATATCATCCTCTATCTCTTCTCTTCGTTCGTCCGAAGTATTGACAATATCATCCTGCCCTATTTCTGACGTCTCACAACCATTCTCATTTAAATCTTGTTCGCCTTTAATTTCAAAATTCTCACCCACTCCGCTACGAATAAGATGGAACCTGTTACGATTGATGGTTCTCCCTGTCTCAGAAAGAACATTGTACGACCTCGGCTTTTCCGCTGTACTAGTAATAATACCTTGTCTTTCAAAAGAATTTTTGTTGTTGTCTCTGATTCGTACATGGTCTCCGACCTCGAACTTCTCGAGTTCTCTAGCTCCTTTATCATAGTACCTTTTCTGCGATGCTTGTCGCGCTTTCAATTTTTCGTAAGTGTTAACTCCGTTTTCATTTTTTTCTTTTGTTACGTTAAAGTTTGGCAATATCCCGTTTACATTTCTGCCCAGCATCAACTGGTTCGGGGAGCCGAGTTCCGTCGAGATGGGAGTGTTTCTATACTCTAAAAGTGCCATGTCTTGGTCTTTTTTGTCACGCCTTATTTTTTTTAGCATTTTTTTAATCGTTTGTATGTACCGCTCAACCATGCCATTGCTTCTTGGATACTCTGCTGACGACATCACATGCTCGAAATCCCACTCCTTCGCAAATTCTCTGAATTTAAACGAACCGAACTGTGAGCCTCCGTCTGAATGCACCACTTTCGGTATTCCCCATCTTGCGAAGATTTTTTTCAATAACCTTATGACGGCTTCACTCACCGTCGTATTCAACACTCCGATCTCGATGTGCTTCGAATAGTAATCTATAACCAAAACAAAGTCTTGTCCGTTCAAGTGAAAAAGATCTACCCCCACTTTTGCCCACGGGACTTTTGGAACTTCGTGCGGTATTAACGGCTCCTTGACATTATTTTTCGTGAAGTTCAAACAGGTCGGACAATTTGATATCGTATCCTGAATTTGTTTGTCCATGCCTGGCCAGAACAGTATTTCTCGCGCTTTGACCTTTGTCTTTTCTACCCCCTGGTGTGTGTAATGCAATTTTTCTATCATTCCTCGACGCATGCTTTTGGGTATAGCTACTCGATTGCCCTTGAAACACAAACCCTCATGCTCGGTCATTTCCCAATTGAACGTGAAGTATGGCAACGCCAACTCCGGCACCTCCGACTTATGTTCTGGCCAGCCACGTCTCACTAAGCGCAATACAGTCTGAATTTCCTGGTCTTCAACAGTCGCTTTCCTCAATTCTGTCAACTTTCGTGTACTCATGTACTCCTTATAATCTACTAACATTATGTGTGTATTGTTCTCCTTATTGTCTACGACGTCCTTTTCATCTAGATGCGCTCGTGACAATGCGTCTGCCAGAAGTAGTTCCTTGCCAGGCTTGTAGCACACTTTTATGTCAAAAGGCTGTAAACGCATTCTCATTTTTTGTAATCTCATCGGAATTTCATACAACGCTCTGGACAATATCGGAGACAGCGGCTTATGGTCGCTTTCCACTACCGTCTCTCTACCCAGAATGTATTGTCGGTATCGCTCGCACCCTACAACTATTGCGAAAAGCTCTTTTTCGATCTGGGCCCAGGCCTTCTGGGTTTGTGTAAATGCTCGCGAAGCGTACGCTATCGGAAGTCCGTTTTGCAGCAATACCGCTCCTACTCCCGTGCTACTTGCGTCGACGCTTAGTACACAATCTTTATCGGGGTCATAATAATGCAGAACTGGGCTAGTGCTTAACATCTTTTTTAGTTCGCCAAACGCCTTCTCGTGCTCTACAGTCCACTCGAATGCTACATCTTTCTTTATCAGTTTTCTTAAAGGTGCTGTGTACACCGTCGACATCGGAATGAATTTAGACACGTAGTTTATCATGCCTAAAAAACGCTCCAGATCTTTTACGTTACCCGGTCGTTTCATTTTTTTGATCGCCTGTACCTTCTGTCACGTCGCGACCAAATGCGTACAATGTCTTTTTAAGCCTAATACGCACGATAGCGGAATTCTCATTTTTCGACGGATCTGAATATTTTCTTTAGAGTTAGGCCTACCACGGCGGAAACGTTGCCTATCTATAATAATATAACTAAGCGTTTCTCGTACCTTCCCACGCGAAAGTGTAGCGGTCTTAACGATATCGAGAACAAATATACAAGCGGGAACATTTCGAACAGTCTCGTTGTAATCCGAACAGAGTCCGAGTACCAAAAATACACAAAGGAAACCTTCGGGTTACAAGGATGACGAACACGTGAAGCGACACGCAAGAAATGCGTGATGATATTCATAAAGACGTAAATATATAACGACGCAACGATACCGAATGCTAACGACCATCCAAGAGCGGAAAAATGTCCAAATCCTCAAAATATACACTCGCTAGGAGAAAATCCTCCGACCCAGGAAGTTGCCGCGGTCATAAAACTGCGTTGATATTTCCCATGCGGACTCACGGGCCTCGGTCAACAAGCCCTATCTCGAGCGTGCGTTCTTGGCGCCGACAAGGCCCCTTTTTCGTCTATATTTTTCCGCGCTCCAGATAAAGAAGCGCAGCTCCAATTCCCGGAAATAGAGCGACGGTTGTGGCTATCGCAACCTACTCCTCGCTCCCACTCTCATTCCAACTTACACATATTTTCCACCAATCCAAAAGAATGCACCCCCAAATGTGCACTCTCCCAGGGGGCCAGTCTCCCACCACCTCAGCATCCCAATTTTTCCTACATCCTAGAAGAAGAAAATGACCAAGTCAGTCTTCCGGCAACCACGATCACACAAACTTCTGTTTATCGAGTCTCAATCCGAGACTCCAGTCAGAATCCAGCGAGCTCATATCTAGAGTTCCTTAACCGATATCCATCGCGTTGAATATTCATTTCCTTTCTTGTAAAGCGTACGTTGTCTTGCAACTCGAGTTTATACAAATCTTGTACTTCGAAAGTTCTCTAACAGTTACGCGATAATCTTAAGAATTTCGACATCTGTATTACGCGCAATATTTCATTGTATTTTTCATTCTCGAACCGCGAAATCCACGAACACTAGAATCTGTGTCACCGAACATTTGCTGTATCCGTCACACACACACCCACACCATCTGCGAGCGTTCGGGCCATCGACGAAGGGCCCTTAGTTTTACGACCGTACCTGACACCCAAGCGACTGCGTCAACGCCGAGACGCATCAATGTAAGCGAACACATTTTCGCCCTTTCGTCTTCAATTTGTATCTTTAAAATAATAGGATCAAGCCATACGGCTGATTCTAATAAATTATGAGTCAATCGAACACAAGTGTCACAACCATTATTTTCAACGATTGGATCATCCACGAAATTCTTTAAAATTATCCTTTCCACCAGCACGTCCCCTTTTTAACCCTCATCCCGTGCTATTGCGCTAGGCGTAGGCAAGAAAGAGGGATACCACACATATATATATGCCCACATCCCCTCAGGACGTGACATATAATTTTTGGGGGCTCGTCCGGGATAATTAGAAAGGGAATGTGCTAATTAGTCCACCGTCTATAAGTGATTCGGAAATTCGTATATATGATTTGTTACCTGGTTGGAACCACCTAAACGATCGATCAAGACATTACAAAAATTCTCAAAAATCGGAAACAAACCCACAAAGCTATGACGACGTTAGAAACAAAAATTGAACACGAAGTTAAAGCGCGCAATGAATTGCAGTCCACTCTCACTAACCACGAAAGCTTCGTCCTGCCCAAATCAGTAAATGTTGTAATGTATGCAAAAGAGACAATCACACTACAGAAAATTGTCAATTCGCAACCCTCACCTGCCAAAATTATCAAAATCAAGAGCACAATGCCATCGAGCACCAAAGGGTCCTAAATAAACAAAACTCAGTTGTTTGCCAAATATGCAAAAAAATCGGCCATTCAGCAGATAAATGTTTTCAGTTAAAGAACAAAACGCCTAAATCCAACCGACCCATCTGTCGGTATTGCAAAAGGATAGGACACACTATCGAAAACTGCCGTACCCGCGAATATAATAACTCGCGAAATAGTCCGAATACCGGTCGGGCAGCTGCACTGAGAGATTTCACGATCTCAAAGCGTGCGGTCACGATAATCACTCCGCCCGAACCTATTTTACTTACACTATAAACGCGGAAGATTTCGTTAACCGACCCTCGGTGTGTATCGGAGCGCACCCACAAAAAAGAAAAATAACAATGTTGTTAGACAGTGGCGCTATTCTAAACCTAATTAAAAAACAATACACAGGAAATTTCCCAGGTATCTATATATGAATTTCGAAACTTTATTCCACGTCATACCGGATGAGGTTCGACTCCCTCACCCTGGGTGATTGAGGTCCGAATTGTTTTTTTTTACGACAAAATCCAATATAAATTTCAAGACGGAATGCATTGAGTGTACAGACAAGGCATGTCCGTTCAAAAAAAAAAAAAAAAAAAAAAAAAACAACACGACGAAGTAATGAAAATCCCCGCATGTCCGGAACTTCCTTCCACGGAAGAGTCGAAAACTGCACGTTAAAGGAAGGGTATATCCCGCCTTTAAAAATCCGTAAGGGTGTTTACGCCGGCGACTGCCCGGTAACGAACATCGACGGAAAGGCCCACTAGAGGGTTTCAACCCCACAAATGACGCCGTATGACTGATCGTGCCGGTCATAAAACTACAGGAATTCGACATAATGGAAAACAATAGCAAACAAAAACAAAATTAGATTGCACAACAATCTGTGACTCCAAGCAAAAAAAAAAAACAAAACAAAATCAGATAAAAAAAAAGAAAAAAAAAACCGACGAAAAACGTCGAAATAAAATTTTGTTAACGCTCCAGCGAGAGCGACGATGAAGAAACAACAAAAAAAAAAAAACAAAACAAAATAAAACAAACCCAGATTGCACGACAATCTCCAATTCTAATTCAATTTCTCGCGATGCTAATCCCAATTTCTCGCGATGCCAATCCCATTTTCTCGCGATGCTAATCCAATTTCTCGTGATGCTGATCCCAATTTCTCGCGATGCTAATCCCATTTTCTCGCGATGCTAATCCAATGTCTCGCGATGCTAATCCCAATTTCTCGCGATGCTAATCTAATTTATCGCGATGCTAATCCAAATTTCTCGCAATGCTGATCTAATTTCTCGCGATGCTGATTCAATTTCTCGCGATGCTAATCCATTATTTCAAGATTCTAATCCTAAATTTGGACGTAGATTGCATGACAACTACGCCGGTCCAGATCCCAGTGGCCAATAAAAAGAAAAAAAAAACCCGACGGAAAACGTCGAAATAAAACTTTGTTAACGCTCCAGCCAGAGCGATGATGAAGATAAAAAAACAAAACAAACCCGGATTGCAAGCCAATCTCCAATTCTAACTCAATTTCTCGCGATGAGAATCCCAATTTCTCGCGATGCTAATCCAATTCCTCACTATGCTAATCCAATTTCTCGCGATGCTAATCCTTATTTCTCGCGATGCTAATCCTTATTTCTCGCGATGCTAATCCTTCCGTCTCGCGATGCTAACCCTAATTTCTCGCGATGCTAATCCAGTTTCTCGCGACGCTAATCCATTTTTTCTAGATTCTAATTCTAATTCGGACATAGATTGCACGACGAAAGAGGGATATCTTGCCCCTTTCAAAATCCGTGACGGTGTCTATGCCGGCGACTGCCTGGTGACAACCGTCAATGGGAAGGCTCACTTGAAGGTTTATAATACCACTAATGACGCCGTAAAATTAATCGTGCCCGTCGTAAGACTGCGGGCTTTCGATACGGACGAAACCTTGTCAGCAGACGAGATCGAATCAGATTCTTCGAAAATTTCAAGTGCTTTCAATTCTTCTATTCCCAGCGTAGATCGCATGAAGACTACGCTGTTCCAGGGTCCTTCCGCGGCCCGTAAAAAAAAACCTCGACCAGCCGAGTCGAGATAAATCCTTTCAATTCTTCTATTCCCAGCGCAGATCGCATGACGACTACGTTGTTCCAGGGTCCTTCCGCGGCCCGTAAAAAAACCCTCGACCAGCCGAGTCGAGATAAATCCTTCCAATTCTTCTATTCCCAGCGTAGATTACATGACGACTACGTTGTTCCAGGGTCCTTCCGCGGCCCATAAAAAACCTTCGACAAACCTAGTCGAGATAAAACCTTGCCATCGCTATAACGAAAACGATGACGAAGGAAAAACAAAACAAACCTCCAGTAGTGAGGAAAAAACTAAACCAAAAACATATAAAAACGAAACAAGAATTCAAATAGAAAGGAAGATGAAATTGTCGAATCGAACAAAGGTAAAAATGTAAATTCAATCTCCACCTATCAGACAACATCGGATAAAATAAAAAAATAACTCGGAGCATTCCCAAGTAATAAAATCTCTCCTACGATTAGAGCACCTCGCGCAAGGCGAATTAGAACATGTCAAAAAAATAAAAATAAAAAAAAAATAAAAAACCCATCGAATAATACTCAGACAGGTTCGACATAAAGGGTGAGCCTCTCAAAGAGACACATGTTCTTCGACACAAGATCCCCACGGTCGACGACCTACCGATCAATATGAAACAGTATAGGTTTCCCCAGACGCACTAGGCCTTACAACCCTCCGCGTCGAACTCAAAGAGTCATAAACTACGAGGCGAGTAGTAGCGAGAAAACGGAAGCCGAAATAATAAGTCCCGCACGTGTTAGGCGACCCACTAAGGGCATCAACCCCAAACCAGCTGAGGTCCCCGACGGGCGCAAAGCACCTCCTGCCATTTATTCCGGAAACTCCCCGATTCCCAACTCCGATGATCAAGCAGATCCAGACTCCAGTTCGATTGACTCAAAACTTTCCGACGAAAATTCTCCAGTCAAAGAAATTAAGAGGCCAGAATTAAAAATTGCTAATTGCGTCAGTACAAAGGAACAGTTCCAATTTCGGAACGACAATTTAGTCTATTTCATAGACTCAACAGGCAAACCTTGTCACCCTGGAGGACAAAAACTATTAGAATCCAATAAATTCCCCATCTGGAAGGATCTGTCGTTAGGCCGAGCCTACAGCAAAAAGGTTGGAAAAAAAGATCACATCGCTTTGGTCATTGAGGGAGAGCAGTCTGCATCGCTCGCTTTAATAACCGAAAGAATTAATCAGAGCATGGAAGAATTAAAGTCGATTTGCGAAACACTCGACCTCCAGTCGATCAGCTTTTGTCATTGCCAACACGTCGAGCACTTAATATGGGCAGATGTGCTAAATATCGTAAAAGATGTATTTAAAGACAGTCCGGTTAAGATACTGATCTGCCTCGGAACTTTGCGCTACGTACCAATCGAAAAACGTGACTCCATTTTCTACGAAATGCATAACTCCCCAATCGGGGGCCACAAAGGGGTTTCCAAGACTTACAATAGAATCAAACGCGACTATATCTGGGAAGATTTAAAATCGGACGTTCAAAGGCGGGTGCAGCAATGCTTGGAGTGTCAGCTAAAGAAGTTGGTCAGAGTCAAGACAAAGCAGCCGATGATAATAACAGACACCCCAGGTACAGTTTATGAGAAAATTTCAATGGATATAGTAGGTCCGATGCAACGGACGTCCAGCAAAAATGAATATATCCTCACAATTCAAGACCACCTGTCAAAATATTGCATTGCAATTCCTCTTCCAAACGCACTAGCGACGACAATCGCCGACGCATTCATAAAGAGGTTCATATGCGTCTTCGGCGCACTAAAAGCACTCCTGACGGACCAAGGGAGTAACTTCCTCAGCGGCCTCATGCGAAGAGTAGCAAAAAGATTCCGAATTAAGCGATGTCGAACGACCGCATTTCATCCCCAATCGAACGGATCGCTGGAGAGGTCTCACCACTCTCTAGCCGAATTCCTTAAGCAATACACAGATAAGGATAACGAATGGGGTCAATGGCTCGAATTAGCAATGCTTTCCTACAATACAAGTGTCCACGAAAGCACCAAATACACACCCTTCGAGGTAGTTTTCGGTAAATTAGCACGAATCCCATCAAGCGAACCGCTTAGGGAATCGGATCAGTTACCTACGTATCGTGGATATTTGATCGAATTGATCACCCGTATAAACGGAATCAGGACCCTCGCCTACGAAAATCTAGTCTCATCAAAACATCGCTCAAAAAAATATTATGATAAAAACGCGAATCCCAAAAGTTTCAAATCCGGAGATTTCGTTTTCCTCCAGAAAGGGCCCAAACCAGGGAAACTCGGAGATCATTACACGGAACCTCATAAGGTCCTGGAAAAATAGATAAGGGTAACGTAAAGATCCAGTACCAAGGCAAGCCACGAGTCGTGCATGAAAATAGATTACGATATTCGCACATCAACGTCGAAGTAAAGCCTAAAAGAAAACCCAAACCAACGAGAGTCGACGACTCCGAATTTTAAATTAGCAGGTAATCAATTAATAATATTTATTCCATTGTTTTCAGATGATCGCTACCCATTTAATATGGCTCATTTTTTTAATCAACCCTGCCGTCAGCATGGTGGGGTATGACCGAGGATCGAGCCCGTCGAACATTCATCTTGGGCAGATGTAATTAATACCATGAACAGAGCATTCAAGAACAATCAAATCAAAATATAAATATGTTTGGGAACTTTGCGATATGTACTGACTGAACAAGGCGATCTCATTTTCAACGAAATGCACAAGTCCCCAATCGGAGGACACAAGGGTGTCTCAAAACCCAATTTTAATCCTAATTGAATAAATAATCATAATAATGACCTTGTTTTTCAGATGGCCGTGATCAACCTATTCAGTAACATCTAACCATATCACCTTTGCACTTGCAGCCAGAGAAACAGATTAAATTTTTAGTTACAGTATCCTCAGTGCAGAACACCCGAAATTGTTTATATTCGAAACTCGCCGAAGTAACTGTTTCATAATTCAAAAAAAAAATCCCCATCGCAAACCTACATATAATCGCTTACGTCAATTCCAAATTCATATACGTAATCATTATGTTATATTAGGAAATCATCATATTACGATATGCATACCCAACAGAGTAACATAAGGCATCAAAATTCAAAACTCGCTGAACTAACTGTTTCATAATCCGAGAAAAATGTCCAGTCGCAAACCTACATATAATCGCTTGTACCAATTCGAAATTTGTATACGTAGCCATTATATTATATTAGAAACCCATTATATTAAGATACGCCTACGAAGCAGTGAAAAGGGGGAGCGTCATATACTCCAAAATAGTTTGATAGTAGCGATCCAAGCCTCGGATAAATTGTATACAATTTAGTGAAGAAGCCAGACTATATGGCGATACTTGTAGGCGAACAAGTATACGTTATTCAATTTATTATAATAGAAGTAGCCTGACCAGGTTAACAGAATGTTGCGATCAATTGCCTGTCGCTCGTGAGAACGAAACATATTTCCTTACTCCTCAAACGCACATATTATGAAAAAGCGAAATGCAAACAACTTTCAACTCCCTATTTCTCCCATCTTACTTCGTGGGGACACCTAGTATATACCTGTTGCGATCGAAGCTATACCACCTGCAAGCGTGAAGGCAACGACGAAATCTACTTGGCGACACACCAACCCAGCATCATGTGGGATCTATTTCAAAGAAAATATCGACAACGTACGAGAACGCATAATGTTTCCCGTAGACAACCCGCTGCCCTAAGCAATATGGCACGAAGCATCAGTGGTCTAAATACTGTTAACCAAAGAGAGAGGTTGTTGAATCTCCTGGACAACAACAACCTACAATATCAAGCGGACTCCACCTGAAATCGCACCTGGGGAAAAATTCCTTCCATTCGGTACAGCAAACGCTGGTGTCACCCGGATGTTACCCATTGTGGAAACGATCATGCTCATCGGAGATCCATACATGCAGCCTACATACTGTGTACGGCCGGTCGGTCTACCTCGTCTGTGCAGTATAGGACTCGGTTACGCACCTCCTGATGCACCTGGCTAAACGACCTAAGAAGAAAACGTCAGCCATGAAACTGGTCAACAACTTCATAAACTCGTCACAGCTCCTTCTGTCGAACCAGAGGGTCATGGCAAGGCCAACGCTGCAACACCCGATCTCTACATTAACTTCTCTGATCGTTCAAGGTACGATCAACCTCCTAATCTACGTCCCTTTCCCTTGAGTTCACACGAGAAGACTTTCTAGTATCAAAACAACCACTCTCATAATGCTCACTAACCTTTTTCTCTATCCTCATTATTATTGTTCTTTTAACCTTGTCAAGTAAGATGAGTGCTAATAAGTAAATAAGTATATATGCATAAGGAAAAAGAAAGAAAAGAAAACGCGCACCTATTATATATTTCATAGTGAAGTAAAAAGGTATATATACATAAAAAAAAAACTTTCTTGTAAGGCGATAATCAAATTTACACCGCCATATTAGACAACAATCTTCGAACATATTTAAGTCACATTGTAAGTCGATCAATGACAATGCCAATTGATACTATCGTGCCACTAAATTTTCGGTTGCAACCCTCAACGAACCTGATCGAGCGAGACGCTCAATCCTAAAGGGGGGAGGTGTCACGTCGCGACCAAATGCGTACAATGTCTTTTTAAGCCTAATACGCACGATAGCGGAATTCTCATTTTTCGACGGATCTGAATATTTTCTTTAGAGTTAGGCCTACCACGGCGGAAACGTAGCCTATCCATAATAATATAACTAAGCGTTTCTCGTACCTTCCCACGCGAAAGTGTAGCGGTCTTAACGATATCGAGAACAAATATACAAGCGGGAAAATTTCGAACAGTCTCGTTGTAATCTTAACAGAGTCCGAGTACCAAAAATACACAAAGGAAACCTTCGGGTTACAAGGATGACGAACACGTGAAGCGACACGCAAGAAATGCGTGATGATATTCATAAAGACGTGAATATATAACGACGCAACGATACCGAATGCTAACGACCATCCAAGAGCGGAAAAATGTCCAAATCCTCAAAATATACACTCGCTAGGAGAAAATCCTCCGACCCAGGAAGTTGCCGCGGTCATAAAACTGCGTTGATATTTCCCATGCGGACTCGCGGGCCTCGGTCAACAAGCCCTATCTCGAGCGTGCGTTCTTGGCGCCGACAAGGCCCCTTTTTCGTCTATATTTTTCCGCGCTCCAGATAAAGAAGCGCAGCTCCAATTCCCGGAAATAGAGCGACGGTTGTGGCTATCGCAACCTACTCCTCGCTCCCACTCTCATTCCAACTTATACATATTTTCCACCAATCCAAAAGAATGCACCCCCAAATGTGCACTCTCCCAGGGGGCCAGTCTCCCACCACCTCAGCATCCCAATTTTTCCTACATCCTAGAAGAAGAAAATGACCAAGTCAGTCTTCCGGCAACCACGATCACACAAACTTCTTTTTATCGAGTCTCAATCCGAGACTCCAGTCAGAATCCAGCGAGCTCATATCTAGAGTTCCTTAACCGATATCCATCGCGTTGAATATTCATTTCCTTTCTTGTCAAGCGTACGTTGTCTTACAACTCGAGTTTATACAAATCTTGTACTTCGAAAGTTCTCTAACAGTTGCGCGATAATCTTAAGAATTTCGACATCTGTATTACGCGCAATATTTCATTGTATTTTCCATTCTCGAACCGCGAAATCCACGAACACTAGAATCTGTGTCACCGAACATTTGCTGTATCCGTCACACACACACACCCACACCATCTGCGAGCGTTCGGGCCATCGACGAAGGGCCCTTAGTTTTACGACCGTACCTGACACCCAAGCGACTGCGTCAACGCCGAGACGCATCAATGTAAGCGAACACATTTTCGCCCTTTCGTCTTCAATTTGTATCTTTAAAATAATAGGATCAACCCATACGGCTGATTCTAATAAATTACGAGTCAATCGAACACAAGTGTCACAACCATTATTTTCAACGATTGGATCATCCACGAAATTCTTTAAAATTATCCTTTCCACCAGCACGTCCCCTTTTTAACCCTCATCCCGTGCTATTGCGCTAGGCGTAGGCAAGAAAGAGGGATACCACACATATATATATGCCCACGTCCCCTCAGGACGTGACACTTCTCGTCATCTATCGTTATGCCTTTATCTGTGAAAACGTGCCCCAGGAATTTAACGCTTTTTTTTAGCAAAGTTACATTTGTCCGCATTCAATCTTACATTATGCTCCCTAGCTCTTTTCAAAACTGTTCTTAGTGTCGTGTTATGCTCAGTTTCATCCGATGCCCAGATTATTATGTCGTCGATATAAATCGCTACATTTTGTATTCCCTTAAAAATTTCTGAGAACTGTCTGTGGAAAACTTCCGGCGCTGTTTTAATTCCGTATGGTAACCTTTGGAAACAATATCTCCCAAACGGCGTCTGGAATGTTGTCAGTTTCGTACTCTCCTGCGCTAGTCTGATTTGATAGAACGCTTTTCTTGCATCTAATACGCTGAATATCTTGGGATTTGCCATTTTTGACGCGATGTCCTCGAACGTGGGCAACTTGAAATGCTCCCTTCTCAAACACGTGTTTAAGTAATGAGGATCTAGACAGACTCTGATGGAGTTGTCCGGTTTTTTCGCCAAAACGACCACGTTTTCAAACTCTGTTGGTTCATTAATTTTACGGATAATACCCTCTTGTTCCATTTTTGTTAACTCGATTTTGTATTTTTCTTGGACTTGAAATGGCACGTTTCTGCATGGCATCGCCCTGCCGACAGACCCTTCTTTCAATTTAAGCTTGTACTCGAATCCGAGCATCTCGCCAATTTCCGTGAAAACGTCTTTGTACTCTGCCAGTATATTATCTGATATGTTTACCGCATTTACTTGCTTATTATTCCTGACTTGAACCTTATTTCTCGTGACCAATTTCAACTTGTCAATGGTCGGAAGTCCTAACAATGGTACCGCGTCACACTTAACCACAATAAACTGGACATCTGCGATCTGATTGTTTATTTGGCACGACAATGTTGACTTTCCCAGTACTTCAATATTAGAATCATCATACCCCTTTAGTTTGACTGAGCACGGTTTGAGTTGTACGCGTATACTTGACTCTTCGAGCTGTTTTTTACTTATTACGTTACACCCTGCTCCTGTATCTAGATTGAACTCGATAACGGTTTTAAAATCTCGAAATATTACCGGCTCTCCCCACATCTTACTGCTTTTATTTTTATCAATCATGTTGATAATTCCCAACAAGTAACCTTCGTTATCACTCTCGTCCGAATTAGCGTCTATTGCGTTAAGATTATATTTTTTCCCCCGGCATACTTGTGCGAAATGATGCAGTTTCTTGCAGTTGTTGCAAGTTTTGTTGTACGCAGGACATCTCCCATATTGATGGGAATAACCGCACTTCGAGCAGCTCTGTGTCTCGCCCTGACGATGTTGTCCTTCTTGTTTCCCGGAACCGTGAGCTTCGTGTTGTTTTCCCGTTCCATTTCGCGGCTTATAGTTCCCTCGCGACTGCTGTGGTTCTTCCTTCCTGGATGGCTGCCTCTGATATCTCGTGTCTCGCTGGTTTCCTCTGACGTAATTAACCTGTTCTGGTACGTCCGGGTTGAGAGTTTTTAGTTGTTGATCTGCCAATTCTGCAGCCTTGCACAGTGTGACACACCTGTCCAGCTTCAGGTCGTCCTCTCTTAGTAAACGATTTTTCAACGTGTTGCTTTGAATGCCGCTTATTATCCTGTCTTTGATCAGGCTATCTTTCAAACTCCCGAACTCACAATCAACACTCAGCTTTTTTATCTCCGTCAAGAACTGCTCAAATGACTCGCCTTTTTTTTGCGATCTTTGAAAGAAAAGGTGACGGCTGATACTTTCGTTCTTTTTTGGAACACAGTGACTTTTGAACGCTGCCACGACGTCATCGTACCTTCCTCTCTGAGTCTCCGTGAGATCAAATGTCTCCAATTTGTCGACTGCCTCGTCACCGATCGCGTGTTTAAGAATCGCCACTTTAACTTTGTCAGATTTCGTGTCACACTCCATAGCATTCATGTAGTTGTTGAATTTTTTTATCCATCTTTTCCAATTTTCGGCTATGTTTCCTTCAAACGATAATGGTTCGGGCGGTTTTAGCGCCAACGCGCTTGCCCCTGCAGTTTCTGCCATGTTTTTTCTTCTCTCCCTTTTCCCGTGTGATCACGTGTGTTTAACGTGATGCACTTATCGTTATTATTTATCACTTTTTCTCCACTTATCTTCTCTTATACGTGGTTTCCGACTGCGCCATGTAATGAGGTGGGTTCGGGTATAAAATAAAGACTCAGCACATAATACTTAGTATGATTTATTACTGGGGCTGCTTGCGCACGACCGGCTCTTGCTCCCGCTAGCAACGCACACCCGGCAACTTGCACACCTCCAACGTCCCTGCTGAGCGACCTGAACGTAGCCACTTCTATCACAAAAGGGAAATATTATAAACGTATTAAAATAAGAAAGCAAAATCTCAAAACGAAACTCAACGAACGCTTTCCTCATCGAACGCTAAGCCCAAGCATGACATTCTTCTTGAAGGGGGGAGGTGTTACGTCCTGGAGATTCGTTTCGATACTTTGCCCCATAAAATTATGCAGGATTTAATCAATAATTAACGTAATAAATTACATTACTAAAATAATTATTCGAAGAGACGATCCGCTCGCGGTCCGTCTCGCCTAGAGATAAGAAAACACAAGTCAGCAGCGACGAACGCCGTGAGACGGTTCGCCGTGAGAAAATGCTGAATGCATCAAACGCAGATCATGGGAACCTCGGCCTAAGCATTTTCGACTGACTCCGACAAGACAGTCGAAGTCAGTAAGATAAATGCAAAAGGGCGGTCAGACTTTCTTCTCAAGTCAAAGCCATCGGTTCTCCTCCACTTTTGGTTGCTCTGACAAGCAACCTAAAATTAGAGCTCATAAACTAAATCGTACCACAACATTTATTTCGTTACATTTGAATATAATTTTATTGTTTTAAATATTTATCGCGCGGAGTTCCGTTTTCATTTCACCCGCGCGAATATATCCGCGAACAACGGTTCCACCCGTTATTCTCCACTCCTCGCTTTCGAATCGCCATCGGCTATATACCGGGTGGTCCGAGAACGAGGGATCTCCAAACCAGCTTGACCGTGTCGCTGATATCACCACTCGTCACGTATACCTTAAGCATCAGCTAAAAGGTAAGTGGATTTTATTCAAATTATTAACTAAAAAGGATTCGTCTGTCAGTCGACATCGCTTCAATCCCCGGTCTCTCCTAGCTAACCGAAACTGAAGCGTCGTTTACGACAACGGTAAGAACAAATAATACCGGGACGTAACAATATATATACATATACGTAATCCACTACACTACATCGCCGGATACATATACGTATTCCCTATAGTATCGGTACGCGTACGAGCTCCTCCTATACCTTCCTCTTACCCTGATACTATAGAGTCACAACTCTATCTCTTTCTCTCTTTCGCTTCCTCGGTCTTCGCGGACACCTCCTACGTTTCCTCCTATCCCTATATATCTACCCAGCACCAGTGAACTCCAAATTTCGTTTTCCCAAAATAGTATATTCTCTCACGTTGCAAGAACACGTGCACCCACGAAAACCCGCTCTCACGCATAGCCGAGCTGGGAAAATTCCAGAAAAGTAGGAAACCGCTTGAAATCCATTAGTTTCCCTAATGCACTGAAATACTCACGTGCACTCAAGTGCCCACGTGCATCTTCCCAAATTTTCCGAAACATGCATTTCCCACGTTACACGCCGCCGCCGTGTCGCGCCGTCGCTCGCCATGATAGCCGCCACGAGGCGCACGTACATACCGAGAAATCATTGTTAATAATAAATTGAATAAACATCCCGTCGAATATCACATATCACCCCAAGACTAAACATCCTCAACCGATAATCCCGTCACCAGCGTTTCATGTATCACTCCTACTGCGCTAGCTATGCATAAAATATCATTATTAATTAATACCATGAACTAGCGATAGTTAACAATTACACTTCTTCTATTATATTGAAAATGATATAATAATCCTTACGAATTATGCAACGTTGGTCATAAAAATTATTATATATATTAACTATAATAAATACGAGTTAATTACAATAACCAATAATATCGCAACGGTTGCATAATAAAATTAGGAACAATAAAAGACATTATTTTAATCAATCCGTATTAAATACTTTAAATGCTTATAAACATTTATTATAATCAATCATTATAAAATACGACACTCCGACAGTTACACACGAAATTAAGCAACGAACGTTTATAAATAAGCACAACCAGAATGACACTGCGTAACAATAATTATTATAAACAATTACATACAAAAATCATATTTTACAGCGACATAAACGATCTACGAATTATTATCACACACGAATTATTATTACCAACATAGTTGAGCAGACAAAGTTATACTGTATACCGTAAACATTTATTTACACTCATTATAATAACAATACAAGATTAACAACGTTACGAATGTAAAATACCGATCTTCTTACGAAAATATTACATAATAAATTCGAACCGATGTATAATATAAAATTGTAAACTAATAGTAAATTAATTAAATTAATGTTTTATTTGTCTTCCATATATACCTGTAAGAGCGAGCGAGAAGGCTACATCATCTACGTCACGCAGCTTCCCCCTCCATCGGTCCTGCACACCATCCGGGGGATCCGCCTATAAAAGATATGGTTTAGCGCTCCCCCGCAGTTCTCCGGTCTCTCCACCAGTCAGTCGCGCTTCTCCGCTCGCCGCGTTCGTGTCGGACCCGCACGCTGGAAAATCGGCTATTTCATTTTTATTTTTATACAAGTCTTACAATTTGTCAATTATCCTCGTGGTAAACTTCCATTGTATTCAAATGATCTGAAGAGAAGTGTAACAATATATTTTAATTTAGTGTATTTCTCATTTTAATTCCTTTATTTCATTTCCTTCGCGATAATCCAACGAATCCCATTTTTCGTGGTTAAAACAAATACTTGACGATTTCTCGTCGCGTTCTCGGCACATTCCAATTATTTCATTATAATTTAAAATCGTTAAACTCCGAAATTGATCGACCATGATCAAGTTCTAATCCTCACCCACACTCTGTGCATTCAAGCATGAGCACGAGTTCCTCGAGTCTATCCCTCCGAAGGTACCATTTTGGTTGAGCTGTTATATTAAGCACGCCTGGTGGCCCCTTTACCATGCTTCTGCCAAGGAAATTAATGCGATTGATATTTCCTGGCAAAATTCCATCTTACCATTTTTCCATGCTGATCAATTTCCGACATTCGTAATTGTTTTTCCTTAGTTGATTAAGTGCCGAGAAGACGAGGAGGCATCAAATTTCAAATTCGTCGCGCTATAGTACGTGAAGCCGCTAAACCCGCTCCTGCACCGCGTGGTGATAATATTCCGCTACGAAAATGTTCCGGCAAACCTGTGCCGAAAGTCGTGTCGAACATTCCATTTTTATCGAAAGTGTTTATCGTTTGTGACAAGTCGATTCGGTTGGTCACCCCTCGGTCGCTGGACCCGGGTGCCGAAAAATCAACTGTCATCCTCAATCCAGAGATCGAGATCATCACTCTCGACTAGTCACTTCCAGTTGGTACATCGATGGGTGGATGGTCATCGAAACATAGGAGATCTACCCCTCAACCAACAGCCGCTGAAATCACCGTTCAATTCGAGATCATCAGTACCGACGGAAGAACCTCGTTTCGAGTAGCTGATCAACCGTCGATAAACCCGCTACGCACCGCCGCTCGTAGGGTAAGTCGCATGTTCATGTTACCATTCGCTATTTTCCTTACCGACGGCCCTATTCTTGCGAGTGATAATTATTTACCGATCAAATTGTGGCTGATCCTCATCCCTGTTTCGCCCATTCCCGACTATAGGCAAGATCTCAAGGCTGGCGTCCGTTTCTCGAAAATAAATGAAAATAAATTGATTTCAAAATCAAACGTAAATTCAACCGCACAGTCGGAATCCCGTATTTCTCTTCTTTAAATATATTTTTTTTATCTACACTAAAATCCCGGACGTACCAGACGTCGTCCCATGGAGAAGGTAATTGTGAAGCTATTATCAACATTTCAAATCGATCCGTTGCAAAGGTGTTCGAGTACTCCGTTCTCCCAGTTCAACAACACATGTTGTTCAAGATGGGCTCTGTTGCCGCCATTTTGCATGAAAATTATAATGCATTTTTTGTCCTTCAGTACGCATTAAATAAACCCTCTCAAAAGAAATCCTATCCTTTTGTCAAACTCCCAAAATAAATTGTCAAATTTGGGCCTTATTTTCTGCCACTAAAATGGTGTTACCCCTTAAGAATATTAGATCGCCGGCATTATGTAGAGGGTCAACATTTGTGCTACTTTATAATGAAATGTTATTTATTTATTCATTTCACCTGTGATCAGAGGAAATGGACAATTCATGCAGTGCTGCAAGCTGTGAGTCGGACGCATTGTTTACGTAATAAAGATGAAATCAACATAGCCCTTGACGTTTCCGCGCAAGATCCAAAGTTGTTCGACCATCCCCGTAATGGCATTTGTCGATTTCATCTTCGATCGAGTCAATGATTCTGGAGACGGGCAAGGTGCGTCATTGACCCGCAGCTCCAGCGTCTAACAGCTGGTACAAACCAAGCAAAGATGAAATGGATGCTTCGAATGCTTTTCGGAGCATCTATTCGACATCCCTGAAATGATTCACTGAAATTTTTTCTCGATTTCATCTTGATTTATTTAGTATTTAATCGATTTAATTTCTTGATCTATCTTGTTTACACGATAGAATAGGTATTGCCCTTGACGTTTTCGCGTGGCTATTAACGTCATTCAACCGTCCTCGTCTTGATAGTCGCCGATTTCATCTTCAGCCGAGCAAACAAACAAACAATTCAAGTACCCGTGGTTTGTGAGTCCGTGTACTTTTCTCAGCGGTGCAACTCCGATTTGTTCGAGTGCAGTTAAGTGACATTTACTCGCATCCATAAACCAATATTATGTAGAACGTGAGCTTTGTGCATAGCATTAGCATGGTGACTCAAACGTTCTCAGTGTACAAAGAAAATAAATTGTACGGAATCAAAAGTGTTGTATTTCTTCTAGTACAATCTGACAAGAAGAATATGAATACAAGCTTGCAATTTTCACTAAACAAAAATTGTCAGTCACTACTGAGCCTGCCTCAATTACTACCAATATTCGAATCCGATATTCATGTAATTGTGACATAGGAAGTAAAAAAGCAACAACAAAAGCGCTGTTATTCCGTCGTCTCCTCAAAAAACCACGATATAGCTACCAAATTTGGATTTACTTATTTCAAGTCACTGGTCGATAACATTGCGTGAGTTTTTGAAAGAATATTCCTGTATATGTATTTTCTGTTGCATACTAAATATTTCATTGTGAATTTTACCGCGTCGTATTGAACACCATTGAGACTTTGCCGAATACCGCGTAAATCTCATCGATAAATTTACATAGAACACTATGACCACGAGCGAAACAAATGACTTTTAAAAACACCTTCCCCGCCGCTTCTCGTCACCTTGAGCCATTCTGTCACCGTATCTCCTCGTGCTGTCATCCCAGAATCAACCCGAATCCCGTTATCTGCCGTGTGTGTATGATCCGTCGTGTGTATGTGTATTATCCGTCTTGTGTGTGCAATCCGTCTTGTGCGTGTGATCTATCGCGTGTTTGTCATCGGTTGTGTGTGTGTGTGTGTGTCATTCGTCGTGTGTCTGTGATCGGTGGTGCGTCTGTAATCGGTTGTGTGTTTGTAAACGGTTGTGTATATGTAATCGTTTGTGTGTCTGTAATCCATTGTGTGGTTGTAATCGGTAGAGTATTTGTAATCGTCTGTGTGGCTGTAATCGGTTGCGTGTCTGTGATCGATCGAGTGCGTGTCATTCGGTGTATGGTTGAAGAAATGGCAGATTTTACATGCCGCGAGTATAGCGACATTGTCACTGTGTACGGCCGGAACGACTTCAATGCTCGCGTTTCTGCTCGGGAATACGGCGAGAGATGGCCGGAACGGCGCCAACCATCGCATCGTGCGATAGCGGCGGCCTTTCACCGGCTAGCGGATACCGGCGATGTAAAGCTGAATCACGGGAACGCCGGGCGGCCAAGGGTTGTCCGCAATAATGCAAACGAAGAGCGAATTTTGAACGCATTCGCGGACGACCCGACGCTCAGCATCCGTGGAGTGGCGTGGTTGCTTCATTTAACATATGGCACCGTACAACGCGTGATGAAAGACGAACGCATGCACGCGTTCCACTATACGCGTGTTCAAGGATTGCGGGAAGAAGATTATCCGATGCGGCTTGCATTTTGTCGGTGACTGATCGAGCGCCATGAAGACGATGAGACCTTCATTGATCGCATCATCTTTACCGATGAATGCAATTTCAACCAGAACGGCATATGGAATTTCCATAACTCCCATTGGTGGGCACCCGAGGAAGAATATCCGCATGTCATCATGCCGGGAAAACAAATGCGATGCACCTCAGTGCACCTCTGGGCTGGAATCACCGGAGGAAAACTGGTATGTAGATGGACCATTTATCGAATTGAAGTTCGTCGATCTTGAGGTTCCAGGCGCACCTTAAACGTATTTCGCAACATTCGAAGTGAGGACCAGACGTTCACAACCATGATTTTCTTTTCAACTCCACCCAGTATATATTTCACCTCATATTAAATCTTCCAACTACTCCAAAAGGTAAAGGAACGGAGAATTTCTATAATTTTTTAAAGTTTTCTTGAAACGCTGTATCTGTGTGAAAAATAGTCGTATTGACATAAAAAAGCATTTTGAAATTCCAAGTTTCTACTTTTGAGAGTTTGCGGCAAAAATTATTTGTGGGCCACGGTTATCGCGCAATCATAAGAAATAGCGCGAGACAAAAAATTTCCAATTTTTTTTTCAAGGGTCCACGGGCTCGGCACAATTTTTCTCGATAGGTAATGCGTTCAGTTAGCTTGCTTATTGAGCTTCAATTTCGTTTTTTGTTGGTCTCACTCCGTAAATTTTTGGCTGCGATATCCGACTTTGAATGAATAAAGATCCTCTTGTCTTTGATCATCGATATCTCAGAAAACATGGACTGCACAGAATGTTAAAGGGCAGTTTCTGAAACTTGACTACATTTCCTATGAAACCCTTTCCTTGATTTTTGAGATTATTTTCACCCTTGTTATTCATTTTTTAAAGTACAAACAAATGGCTTTCAATGATTTTTCAATAAATTTACCACTACTTAACAAGTATTAATGGAGAGACTAATGTTGCCAGTTTTTTTTCAACTTGATGTATCCCCAATAGCCCTGTAAATTTTCAAATTAATCCATTGAACCGCTTTCCGAACCGATTGATCAAAGTTTTACAAAACAATTAAAGGAACAAGTGTATTGTTTCTAAGCATCCTGTAATCATCATCAAAATGAAACGATTAATTTTTTTCGTCTCTTTTCACAAATTATCACTGGTTAGTTTTTAAATTTGAGAACAAAAAAATCCTTAAAATTTCAAAAACAGATTTGATTTTTTTAAAAATTAGTGAAACATTTCAGGAAACAATACTGACACATATTGGGACTGTCTTTCCATCAATATTTGGAAAGTAGTGGTAGATTTACTGAAAAACCAGGATAAGTCATTTTTTTGTACTTCTTTCTACTTAATATTCAGGGTGAAAATAATTCCCAAAATCAATGGAATGGTCTCGGAAGAAAATTGGTCAAATTTTGAAAACTGCCCTTTAGCTCCCTGTACGATCATTGGATGCTAACATATCGATGATCAAAGACAAATGGATCCTTTTTCATTTGAAGTCGGATATCTCAGCAAAAAAATGATGTAGAGAGACCATTGAAACAAGAAATTCAATTGATTTAACTGAAAATCATTTTTCCGAGCCCGTGGACGTTTGAAAAAAAATTTTAAATTTTGAAAATTGCTCGACGCGCGCTTTTTCTTATGATTACGCGGTAACTGTACCTCACATGTGCCTCACACCATGTTTGTCAAAATATCTCAAACCTACAAATGTGACGCTTCAAAATGCTTTTCTTCATCTCGATGCGACCATTTACCACACAGATACAGCGCTTCAAAGAACACTTAGAAAAAATGAAGCCATTTCCTTTGCCTTTAATTTTTTTGGAGTAGTAGTATGAAAACGGTTGCTAAAAAAATGAAGTCATGTTCAAGCCTGAAAACAACCCTTAGTAGCCGGTGAAACGTCAAAATAATTGATGCTGTAGACAACTTCATAGTATATATAATACATTCCAGATTGGACCTTTTGAATACGAAGGTACGATGACCAGCAGAAAATACTGCGAATTCGTTCAAAGAAGTTTCCGTCGGATTTGTTTGCGGGCTGGTGTGACCCGGGTCGACTTGGAGCAACCTTATTACCAACAGATGGTGCACCAGCTCACACGAGCAGAGCAGCACAGGCAATCCTTCTGGAAATGTTTCTTGAGCGGCTCATCGGTAGGGGTGGCATTGCCAATTGGCCCCCGCGATCGCCGGATCTCAATTCACTAGATTTTTTTTGTGGGGCCACATAAAGGCACACGTCTACAGGACCCCTATCGATAGCCGATTGGACCTACAAAATAAAATCAATCGTACTTAAGCCGGCTGGATGCTGCATCGAAATGGAAGGAGAACACTTCGAACATCTTTTGGGCTAGAGTAAGAAGAAAAATAAGATTGTAGACCATTCTGGATAGAACATAAAAATATATTAAAAAGTTACAAACGTACGTCAAGTAATAAAAAAAAACCCTCGAACTCATTGTTGCTTTCTTTTATCTCATAAAAATGATGGCCTTTACGTCATACGTAATTATACTTTAAAGAATAATATTATTTGTTTTAATTCGAACAATGGTCTTAAGGAATTTTTTTAATTACTCGAAAGTACAACAAAATGAAATGAGTTATAAAAAATCAAGCGCAAAATACATATTAAGCAAGTATACATGAAATGTTGTATACAAAATTGTGAAACCTTACAAATAATCTTATTGAAAATATATTATTTTTATCTAAAAAATCACCTTATAACAAATAATTGATATCGCCATTACAGGAAAAGACATCGTATGAACCGCACAAGAACACTAGAAATGTTGTGCAAGATCTTGGCGGACATGGTTGGGAAGAAAAATCTCGGGAAGATATAGAATTTTCCGTTATTTTTTCCGGGATTTTTCTCCCATTTTAATATCGCAACTGCTGTCAGTCTACGGTTAAAATATATTTAATGTAATTTGTAATAGATGTGTGATAAAGTAGAAAATTTATATTTCTCTCGAAAGTTTTTAAATTATTCAAACGACATAAAATTTCACGTTTGAGAAGCCTAAAGAGCACACCATCGATCCGATCTGTATTTCACGGGATCATTAATTTGATTACCATTCAAATAATCAATTGAAAGTACCATAGTGTTACATCCAGGATTTTATTGTAGATAAAAAAAATATATTTGAAGAAAATAAATACGCGACTTCGACTGTGAAGTTGAATTTGCGTTTGATTTTAAAATTAATGTATTTTTCATTTATTTTGGATAAACGGACGCGAGCCTTGAGATCCTGCCTTTAGTCGGGACTGCGCCCAACAGGGATAAGGATCAGCCACAATTTGATTGGTAAATAATTATCAGTCGCAAGAATAGGGCAGTCGGTAAGGAAAATAGCGAATGGTAACGGGAACATGCGACTTACCCTACGAGCGGCGGTGCGTAGCGGGTTTATCGACGGTTGATTAGCTACTCGAAACGAGGTTCTTCCGTCAGTAACGATGATCTCGAATTGAACGGTGATTCCAGCGACTGTTGGTTGAGGGGTAGATCTCCTATGTTTCGATGACCATCCACCCATCAATGTACCAACTGGAGGTGACTAGTCGAGAGTGATGATCTCGATCTCTGGATTAACGATGACGGTCGTTTTTTCGTAACTCTGGTCCAGCGAACGAGGAGTGACCAACCGAATCGACTTGGTATCAATGCTAAACACTTTCGATAAAAATGGAATGTTCGACACGACTTTCGGCACAGGTTTGCCGGAACGGTTTCGGAGCGGAATATTATCACCGAGCGGTGCAGGTGTTACGTCCTGAATTAGGTAAGTATTAAAAGAGAGAAAATCGGGAGACAAGGATTTTAATTTGATTCTACTTTATCCTTTACAGGCACACGGACACGAAAAGGAGTCACGTGCTGAGTTGGGTGAGTTATAAAAGAAGAAAATAAGGAAACAGAATCCAATTTATTTTAATTTTTCCTTTCGTTCAGGAACGCGGATCAAAGAGGGAAAGGGCCCTACCTTTACGAAAAAATACGAAATTAGGCTAAGAGAGTAGAAAAGATAGTAGTGTGAATTAATCTGACTTACCCTCACGAGCGTTGGTGCGTAGCGGGTGGAGGAAGAGGACGCTGCGGTACCTGAAGGTAACCTCTGCGATCCCTGTGAACTATCTCGAGTCGAATGGTGATTTCAGGGACGGCAAGTTCCACAGCAGGCTTCTTAGATGATGGTGTACACGCACCCATATGGATGGAATTTAGTTGTATATGGACTCAACGACAGATGGAGAATCAGCAACAGATGAGTCCGTGACGTAAGAACTGATTCCCGGTTCGACGACGATAGAGGAGGATTTGACGTCGAATGAAACAACCGGAAATGTTACTTCATGTTCAGGTGATGCAACGACCGTGGATGTGTCTGAATCGTTGACAGGTGACGACGGAGAACCGCGACGGATCGAACGATCGTCCAGAATATACACTCGCGAATGAAGGAGAGTGTTTAAAATAATGCGCAATTTTGCGCTAAGCGGCAATTGATTGAACCGTTGTTCTAGAGTTCTGTTATCACCGCGGGAACGTTGAGCCGATGATTCGCCTCGGCTAGACTGAGCGCGGCGTCGTTGGAACTGAACACCGGCACGTCTTCGTGGCATTAGAGAAAAATAATTTGCCTAATTAATTCAAATAATTTGTTTCAGGTATTGGCCCAGCTTCCAAATTGTTGCACGGGTGCTTAGCCTCTAGGCAGCACACTCGCTACACTGAAAAGGATGTAAATTCGTGCACGATCTAGTAGCACTGAATTCACGTTTACTTGAGGAGTGAGATTGCACGGTAGAATATGGTAACCGTGATTGGCCACTAGGCAGCACGAAAGATCACCCAATCACCGGAAAAGGATGAGGACGTTTCGTGCTCAACTAAGAAGCATTAAACACAAGGTAAAAGTAGTAGAGAACTTTGGATAAGCTGGCACAATTCCTTGACAATTATCTTAGAATGCACTGAGAAACTTGAGAGAATGCCAAAGAAAACGATGAGTGACACTTTTGGTTAACACGAGGAATTCAGGGTTAAAGTAACACAAGACGATGATCACTTTTGGAGATTATCAATATATTGTTACACCTTTAAAAATTGAATTAATTCGCGGAGAATAGATAGAATACAATAAAAATGAACGGACGATGTAGGTCTTCGGATGAAAATGCAAAAAGGGTATAACTGTTACCCACAAAGAATCAAAGATTCGAGAATTGTAAGAGCCGATTTTCCAGCGTGCGGGTCCGACGGACGGAGAAGCGCAACTGACTGATGGAGACACCGGAAAACCGTCGAAGGAGAGGTGCCCCTTTTTTATATACTCCTCGAGTCGAGGCAGCGGCCATCTTGGTGGGGCACCGTCCAGCGTCGGGGAAGTGAGCGCTGTTGTGACGTAGGCATCCTTCCTTCTCCCTTACTCTTATGGGACGGTACGGAGTACCTGCGTCTTTCTCTTTTCCTCTTACATGATCAAATGGAGCTCTTGATAAATTAATTGTTATTAATTTACCAGGAGCTTTATAATTACATTTTGTATCTTTATACGGCGTTTTACAATAAAGGATTTACAATATTACTTTTTCTTATGTGGTAAGTATTTAGTAGAGAATTTATTATTAAGGCTTCAAAAATATCGGAATATATATTGTGACGTGGATTTTCTGCTCCCCTCACAAAACCATTTGTGGTCGTCGTGGCGCGTCCTTAGCCGTTTCGAAAACCCCGCTCGAGCACTCCGACTAACATCTTGCGAAACTTTGAACGAGGACTTATCTTTTATTCTTATGTTGTTAAACTATACAGCGCATACGAGGTACTAACAAGGAAACGTTGCGAGGTCGATGTCTCTGATTTCGATGAAATTTGGCATGCTTGTAGAATGGGTAAAAATAGGCGACACGTATTTTCTTTATATCGGCGGAACCCGATTTTTAAGGGTTGAACAGCACCCTTGAAAATTAGGGTGTTTTTCGTTTTGCGTCGATAACGGTTTAACGGTACGAGATATGAAAAAACCTCAAATTACAACAATGTTTATTTTTTCGTGTACTATACACTGGAGATGAGAACGATGCAGATAGCAACAAATTTCATCTTGTTTATTGCAAAAATGCAATTTTTTCGACCGTATCGCCGAGAATTTTTTATCGATTTTTAATCGACAATGTAAATTTGCATACATGTAGAGAATGGAAAATTTCGGATACGGATTTTTTATTTTTCCGATATCTTACAATTAAGGGGATGAAACTGCCCGTCGATTTTTTTGACGAGAGCATCGTATTATCAGCTAGCCTTTTGGCATTTCGGTCTGAATTCACGTCAATATACGTTCGTGATATGACGCAATTGCATATTTGTACCATTCCAGCCCCTCCCTTAACGGTCCCCCACGCGAAAGGCAAACGTTCAAAGTTCTTATCGTGCGGCATGGACGAACGTTTCTAGAAATAAAAATGGGTTACAAAGAAAGTACAATCAGTCAAAATAGTCGATTCACATTGTCTCGTCGAAATAAAAATAAAGTTCGAAGGGAAAAAATGTTGTATTTTTCGACTACTAGACGTTCATAATGATAATGATGAGTACAGCAACAAATGGCGTGTTGTTCATCGCAATAATTCGTGAATTACTTGTGAAAAATCACGCTGCAGATTCCCACTCATATGGGCAGAAGCAAGGCTCGCAATCACGGACTGACTTCGTGCTTCGGAAAGCAACTGGATTACAATTGTATATTTGCGAAAAAATTCCACACCGCTCACCGTATCGAAGGCATTATCTGCAGAGGTTACAGCGCTTTTGGGTTGCCGCTGCAACTCATGAACAGAATGATGCAAACATTTTATCAGCTTTATGATGGGTATCGCGTGTTAACGTAAGCGGCGGAAGGGGGAAGGGGAAATAATTAAAGGTTTATTCAATGCTAAAATTTCAAATATTATTTAATTCACAATAAAAAGAAAACATGACTCGATATAAACAAAAGCAATTTAAGTTAATGAATTACAACAATAAGAAAAATAAAAAGACTCGATATAATGAAAATAATAATAATAATAATGATAATAATTGACGCGAATATTACGGGTTACTGGACACGCGAAGTCCCGACCTAATTTCTCGACCCGTTCCAAATATTTTGTTTTATTCCGTATTATTTCTTAGTTATGTTGGGCGCCAGCCTTGCTCGGGCAGTCGCGTCTCACGCGACAACGAAGGAAAAAATCAAAACATTACGCTCGGTTGCCCGGCGAGCGAGAGACTCGATACAATTACGCGGGGGGACGTCTCATGGGTATCTGGGTACTGACGGGGTTCTCCGACTCGAGAGCCTGTTATCAGACCACGACTATTCTCTTTCTGTTATAATTCTTCGTAATATTTTATGCTGGATTTTTATGATTCCCTCGCGACAACACAGGTGAAAACCGCGATCCTTTCGATCGGCTCGGCCGTCGGTCGAGGCGCGACCGCGGCTACGCGCGCGCGAGGGGAATTTTTACGGGGGACGGCGGGGGATCCGCCGCGCACCTTCTTACACGATTTTTGCACTCGATTTTCCTATTTAGCGCAATTTCTTTTCATCACAAAATTTTAGCCGGCATTTCTCTATTTTTATTTAACAACACGGTATTTGGCGACGCGCACGGACGGGGACGGCGAAGGGAAATATCACGGCAGGGGGGAAGGGTCACGTCAAATCGCCCGAGCGATAAAATTATCCCGCACTAAGTCTTGTCGGCTCGTAGCCGCTCTCGCAAAAAGCAAAGGAGAAGAGACTTACTTGTTATACCAGAGAAGAGGAGCGGACGTCGGTCTCTCTCTCTTTCTCTATCTCTCTTTCGCTCTCTCGATCGCTCGGACTCTGAATTTGTTCGTCTGTCGCTGACCACACTCGGGGACGCAATGCTGGCCACGCCAGCTGGCTCCTTCGCCTCGATCCACGCGGGCTGGAGATGGCGGACCTCCGATCGATATTTCGGTCAATCGCCGCAGCTCGCCCTTCCGACCGTCGCCGATGATCGATCCCCCAAATCGATATTCTCCCCGGCCGATAAGGCGGAGAGGATTTGGGGGGATGGCGATGCGAGGCCTCGGAAGGCGAGCCCGTTGTCCCGCGAGGCCGAGTGATGGCGTTGACAGCGGTGTTCGGTGCGCCCGCACCGGCGTGGCCGTACGCCAGTCCGTGGTCGATTCTCGGGGGACGGCGAGAAAAACGGGGGTACGGGGAGGGAACGGGGGGGATGTCGCGGCTTCTATACAATAAAAACTTAAATCTATCTTAATGCTAACATCGTTATTAATGGATGAAGGGCGAGGCGGAGATTGAGTCCCTGCGTGGTCACGCGGGCTCTTTCTCGGTTTCACTTTTGTGACGTCACGTCACAGCTTATAACGCAGCATAATTTAATCTTCATCTTCAACTTTAATTTCGCAAACAGCGGAACCAATGAACGAAAGAAATAAATCTACGCAAACAGCAACTTCGGTGCAAAGAGCGGCTCTCATGATAACCTTGAAATCGCCTCATTAAAGATAAATAGCAGTTCTGGTAATAGCGTGTGTCGTCGTTGATTTTTTCGTGTGTATTTATCAATTGGGTTTCAAGTCATATAAATTCACCAACGATCATTATTGCTGCAGTTACGACGGAGAAGCCAGCCATACATTTTGAGTTCGAAATACAAATAAAAATGTACGTTAATCCGGAGAATGTTATTCAACTTCTATCCATAGCGATAAGTGCTATGAATTTGCCTCGCACTCCATTCACCAAACAGGAAAAACAGTTCAGTAAGGATCTAGAAAACATGATCATTGAAACGATGGAACAACCTATGAAAATGGAAGTCGAAACTGGTTTGGATTTTCTGTCCCCAAATGAAATTCATGAAGCAGCCATAATAGAATATGACAGTGAAGGAGATTGGCACAGACAACGATACTTAAATCCAAAAATTGATGACAATGCATGAACCCAAGTTATAGAAGAATTGAGTTACGAATACAAGACAAGAGCTGTAGATTACTGGAGATCCGGGGCAAATGGGAATAGAAAGTTATCATCTGTTCAAACGAAATTCAAAAAGGTGAAATCAGAGTCGCAGTTGCGCCGGTGGGCCCATTGTATAAATAAGGGTGGCACCTACCAAGAAAAGTTAACAAAGATCGCTCACTACACGTTAAACAATTTTAATGATGCTTTGGACAGAAGGCTGCCTGTCCATGATATAGATCTTCGACGATGGGCCTTACGTGCACGTGAAATTGTAGAAATACCAGCCGTAAATTTCCAAGCACCCGCTTCTCGGCTAAGGACATTCAAAAACCAACATGGAATTGTGTCACTGAAGATGACTAAATATGTAACAAAACAACAATTATTAAACGCTGATACAGTTCAAAACAAAGCTATCGAATTTATAGAAATGGTGAAAGTCAACATAGCCAACGTTGGGGCTGAAAACACATTTGATTCTGATCAGAGTGGATTCAATTTAGAGCTACATACAGGCCGCACATTGGCGAAAGCAGGGCAGAAATCCGTTGAGACAGTCGTGCAATCGAAAACATCAACCACACACAGTTATACACAGCCTTTGGTTTCTGCGAGTGGCAAGCTTTTGGCACCTATTTTGATCGTTTTAAACGAACCTACCGGCAAATTTGGTCCTCGAGTGGAACAAACTATGTTCAGAGCCAAAAATATATTTCTATTGGCTTCGAAATCTGGAAAATTGACGACTGATCATTTCAAGCGATGGTTCCAAGAAGTATATATTCGCAATGTGGGCCCAAAATCGGTAATATTTCTGGATTCTTGGAGCGGTCAATGTCCAACTGCATTTAAAGAAATGGATATGCAAGGGAAAGATATTAAAGTTTTAACCATTCCAGCAGGTAAATATATTGCACCAGTTTCATTAGTTCTGTAGACAATCAGTCCTTTAGATAATTAGTAATTCTTGCAGGTACGACTGGAATGATATAGCCCCTTGATGTTTATGGCTTCCGTGCATGAAAAAACTTGGTCAAACTCTTTTCAAACGCAGTAATATTATACAATTACGATGTCAATCTGCATTTGAGAGATAATATTGTTAAATTACAATCTCTTACACACAACCAGTTTTCTCCTCCACGGTTTACAAATCTTCTCAAATATGCGTGGTACACAAGCGGGTACGAAGCAGAAAGACCACCAAGCTTCGAAAATCCGGTAGAGTTTTGCTTTTCACAAAATGTACCGACATGCGATATGCAGCGAAGCAGCTATTATCACTTGTGCGTGGTGTAAGAAATCTTTTTGTTCCAAACACTTTTATCATGACTATCATTATTGTAATAAGTATAATCCATAAAAAAACATTTCCTTGATGAGTAAGCGTGAGAACACTTTTCCCATTGTGTTGTAATCTTCAAAGGCAGTACGGGGCGGGGGAGAATTTCTTCGTAAATATACAATCGTAATCCAGTTGCTTCCCGAAGCACGAAGTCAGTCGTTGATTGCGATCCTTTCCTCTGCCGATATTAGTGGAAAACTAAAGGGTGATTTTTCACAAGTAATTCACGAATTATTGCAATAAACAACTCGCCATTTATTGCTGTACTCATCATTATCATCACGAACGTCTAGTAGTCGAAGAATACAACATTTTTTCCTATCGAAATTTATTTTTGTTTCGCCCCGTTCACGAGCTATAGAAAAAACGAAGTTGTTAAGGGTGCGTTGACCCCTTAAGATTGTCGTTCCGCCAAAACGAGAAATAGTGTATCGACTCTTTTGGCTGATTGTACTTTCTTTGTAACCCATTTTTATTCCTACAAATTTTCGTCCATGTCGCACGGTAAGAATTTTGAACGTTTGCCTTTCGAGAGGGGGACCGTTGGGGGGGGGGGGGGTGGGAGGCACTGGAATGTTACAAATATGCAATTGCGTCATAACACGAATGTATATTGACGTGAATTCAGACCGAAATGCCAAAAGGCTAGCTGATAATATGATGCTCTCGGCAAAAAAATCGACAGGCAGTTTCAACCCCTTAATTGTGAGATATCGGAAGACAAAAAAATCCGTATCCGCACTTTTCCATTCTCTACATGTATGCAAATTTACATGACAATCGATTAAAAATTCTCGGAGATACGGTTGAAAAAATTGCATTTTTGCAATAAACAAGATGAAATTTGTTGCTATCTGCATCGTTCTCATCTTGAATGTATAGTACAAGAAAAAATAAACCGTGTTGCAATTTGAAGGTTTTCCATATCGCGTACCGTTAAAACGTTATCGACGAAAAACACCCCAATTTTCGAGGGTGCTATTCAACTCTTAAAAATCGGGTTCCGTCGATATAAAGAAATACGTGTCGCCTATTTTTACCCATCCTACAAGCATGCCAATTTTCATCGAAATCAGAGACATCGACCTCGCAACGTTTCCTTGTAAGACGAACGACCAGCCGTCTCTACCAGGAGAACGTGGATCCGGCGAATCAGGATCAGAGCGGCTCGGACTCAGGAGGGCACGAGGAAACCAGAGAAGGCGTTCTCAAAGAGGCGAGTAAGCGGCTCGAAGCCTCACCCTTCGACTCCTTGGCCATCACAAGGAAGAGCCGACATCCCGTCTTCCATCGGGACTTCCTCCGCTGCGTAAAGAACTCACATACGCAGCAGAGCCTCGAATTCGAATTACGCGCCGACATGGAAGGTGCGTGTAACTGTTCGAAATTGGGATGCGGTGGGCAGTGGCTACGCGAAGGGTGGGGGTCGGTGCTCTATCTGCGAGAATCGGTCCTGAAAGGGGTGAGGTGTCTTCAGTCTCCGCTGTCTGACGAGGAAGGACGCGTCCTCTCGTCCTGTGCCCGAGCCCGTTATCGAGAAACCGACACCGCCCAAAATCGTCAACGATCAGGATCGATAGAGAATCTCCGAATTTCTGTTCCGCGGGAAATTGGCGAGGCTGTCGTTTCGCTCTTTGTCCTACCTTCTGTAAATGCGCTCGTAAGATATATATTTAAAAAAAATATATTTGGGATAACCCCTTTCCACCGACCGAGCGATATCGTAGCGGTGTCTCCGCCCCGAGAGAACCTTAGACGGTTATGAGCGAATCTCCTGTCAGTATTAAATACGAATCGCCGAGCGAGGTTTCACTTTTTTTGACCGCGAGCCAAGACCTTAGGCTAATTAGGTTAAGCGGGTATGGTGAACCATTGTGAGCGATGGTGGTGAGTAGGATCCCGTGTAAAAGGTGAGATTGAAAAACTTTTTTTTTTGGGAACAAATTTAAAAAAAAAAAACTGTTACCCCAAACATCTAAGGCTCAACTGCTTCAGGTCTACCCCACCCCTCTACCGAACTTCCAAATGAGCCGGCCGGAAAACGCACTTGTCGATCGCTCGGGAAAAAAAATCGTCTCGCGAATTCGCGTGGCTGGCGCCCTTACCGAGCGGATGCGACAAGAGTAAGTTGGGACGTGATTTCCGGAAAAACGCATATCAATATATATATATGTATATACATATGTAGGTATATAGGGATATATACTTGTACGTTAAATATTTTATTGAAAGATCTTATTAAATATCTATTAAAATTAGCGGTGCGCGTCAGGATATGTTGCGCATGGGCTAATAGTTTTATTAATGTTGGTGCCTTATTTTTATATGGTTATTTTACTATCAAAATTTATTATTAACATTGTATAATGGTTAATATTGCTCTAAATTCATGATTCAAAATGGAATATAATATGTAACACTACAGGGAACATTTATCTGGTTTAACGTTATATCTATCTTGATTAACAATGGATTTTGCATTACTAAATTTGGAACAAAGGAATGGTATGCCGGCACATGGAGGGTCATAGTATCCGCAGGATGTTTAGTCTAGGTAGATAGTGAGATCGGAAAAAAATTGTCGCTCGAGTTTCATTAGTAATATTTAAAGTACGTGATTTTTGCAGGATGTAGTTTTCATATATCAATAATATTGACGGGACGTGATTTCGAGGGTGACCGTGTGCCTCGTGGCGACTGTCATGGCGGCCACGGGTGATGGAGGGTCCAAGTGCACGTGTACTTGGATATTGTGGGGAACTGTCATGGCGGCCTCCTTAGGGATGCATATACCGGGATAATGATGGGAGGTGTCATGGCGGCCTACAGGATCACGGGGGTTCCTACGGGAATCAAAGGTGGTGACAGGAATTCAATATGGCGACTGCTAGCCATCTTGGCGCCTTGAAACCATCATGGCGGCCCCCTTAGGTGAAGCATGCACGAGGGTTCTCTATAGATTTACAGTAACACGCTTTCCGTGGAGTTGAAAGTTTTTTTGAGTTTTTTGGGGACAACAATAACCGCTAGGGCCGCGAGTTGTGTCTATATGAAAGAGCGGATTTTTAGGGTAATTTTGACACCCGCGGTACCGCGGTACGATTTTTAGTTTTGTGGGAAATGAATTTCGCGAGTCGCGATTAAGAACAGGAGTATCAGGAGAACATGACGTCATAGGAGGTCGAAGCAAGTATCTCTTCGTTTGAAAATCAAAATTAAATAGTTCTAATTGTTCTAAAATTATGGGAGGGTATAGTTGGAATCGGGATTATTCCCTCTTCAATATGGCGGGTAGACGTACTCATTTTAACCTGACTTTAACTATGTTTTAGGTAATTTTAACGTGATTGGTTGGATACAAAAATATGGTGCTTAGGGCATTATTTACCACTGAATGTGCTGTTTAATATTGGAAAAGTTAAACTTTGAAAAGTTCTATTTTAAATGAGTCAGAGATGTATGCGGCCGTGTTAATGAAAAATCGCTATTTTGATGATTCGGCTTCGGTCCGGCCAATAGAGTATTCCCAAGGTCCCCGATGGAAATAAACGATGCTTACGTTACGTTTCGATCCTTTGGTTAGGGTCCTCTTCAGAAGTTTTATTTTTTTCCACTATAAATATTGATACAACAAATTGTACAAAGCAGTTTGTAAGAAATAAATATATGAATGTTTTATATTATGATTTTGTTATACAATTGTTGTGTCGTGTTGTATAATTGTTATGTTAATTATGTTTTAGTTGTGACAATCTTGCTTTGATGTGAGTGAGTTCTTGTATTGCGTAGGTTCTTATTATTTGTCAGTGTTTGAAATGAGTGATGTGTGAGAATGTGGTTTGTTTTATTATGAAGGTATCAAGAAATGAGATATGACAAATAACTAACCTCGATACAGTTGGTGTTTCCAGCTTTTGTTCATATTTAGAAGACTATTTTAACTTTTCTATCTTAACCTGGTTTTCCTGGAAGTTCTATTTTAACCTGGTTCTACTTAACCCGGAGTTATCCTGAAGATCTATTTAACCTGGAAGTTCTATTTCAACCTGGTTTTAAGCGTTTTTAATAAGATTGAATTATTATTATGATTTCGTATTTGTTTCCTTATTATCCTCCTATTACACTATGTTCGGTGACAAAAGGGTTTTCCAAATTTTATGTTTTAGCGGAAATTCCCCCTTCAGGAATTTAATGGGGAAGAATACATTTTATGAAGTGCTACATAGGGCATTATTTATTCTTTATTACATGTAGCATTTTATGTGTATAATGCAAAATCAGGTGATTACTATATTTGAGCAATTTAATGCATAAAAAGTATTGAGAGACAGGTTGTTTCTTGTCAAAATAGAGGATTATATTATTCTATACGTTGTCTATTTTATTTTACATAAGGAAAAATATTTCCAGGTAGTTTCTAGAGTGGTTCATAATACATATTCATAGTTTTTAGGATAAGTATAAAGATATTTATGTTGGTTTTTTAGGTTCTAGGTTATTCAATGGAGGGCAAGATCACCAGAACGTAACACAGGAGCGGGTTTACCGGCTTCACCTGCTATAGCCCGACGGATTTGAAATGTGATTTCTCCTCGTATTCTCGGCATTTAATCGACTGAGGAAAAACAATTACGAATGTCGGAAATTGATCAGTTTGGGAAAATGGTAAGATGGAATTTGGCCAGGAAATATTAATCGCAACAATTTCCTTGGCAGACGCACGGTAAAGGGGCCACCAGGCGTGCTTAATATAACAGCTCAACCAAAATGGTACCTTCGGAGGGATAGACTCAAGGAACTCGTGCTCATGCTTGGATGCACAGAGTGAGGGTGAGGGCTAGAACTTGATGATGGTTGGGTAAAGGGGGCACCAGGCGTGCTTAATATAACAGCTCAACCAAAATGGTACCATCGGAGGGATAGACTCAAGGAACTCGTGCTCATGCTTGGATGCACAGAGTGAGGGTGAGGATTAAAACTTCATGATGGTTGATCAATGTTGGAGTTTAACGATTTTAAATTCTAACGAAATAATTGGAATTTGCCGAGAACGCGAGGAGAAATCGTCGAGTATTTATTTTAACCACGAAAAATGGGATTCGTTGGATTATCGCGAAGGAAATGAAATAAATTAATTAAAATGAGGAATACACTAAATTAAAATATATTGTTACACTTTTTATTCAGATTATTTGATTTACAATGGAAGTCTACTACGAGAATAATTAACAAATTGTAAGACTTGTATAAAAATTAAAAATAAATAGCCGATTTTCCAGCGTGCGGGTCCGACACGAACGCGGCGAGCGGAGAAGCGCAACTGACTGGTGGAGAGACCGGAGAACTGCGGAGGAGCGCTAAACCACATCTTTTATAGGCGGATCCCCCGGATGGTGCGCTGGACCAATGGAGGGGGAAGCTGTGTGACGTAGATGATGTAGCTTTCTCGGTCGCTCTTACAGGTATGTATGAATGACTAATAATAAATTCATTTAATTAATTTACTATTAGTTTACAATTCTATATTATACATCGTTTCGAATTTATTATGTAATATTTTCGTAAGCAGATCGGCACTTTACATTCGTAACGTTTTTAATTATTTATTGTTATTATAATGAGTGTAAATAAATGTTCACGGTATACTATATAATTTTGTGTGTTCAACTATGTTGGGATTAATAATTGGTGTGTGATAATGATTCGCAGATGGTTTATGTAAAGTATGATTTTTGGGTGTAATTGTTTATAATAATTATTGTTACGCAATGTCATTCTGTTTGTGATTATTTATAATCGTACGTTGTGTAATTTCGTGTGTAACTATGACGATGTGTCTTATTTTATAATAATTAATTATTACGGGATATAATAAATGTTTATAAGCATTTCAAGTATTTAATACGGATGGATAAAAATAAGATCTATTATTGTTCCGCATGTTATAATGCAACCGTTGCGATATTATAATTTTTTGTAAATAACTTGTTGCATTTAATATATATAATGTTTATGACAACCATTGCATAATTCGTAAGGATTATTATAGCGTTTGCAATTGTTGTCCGCGCCCTTGGCGCGGGCAATTTTTTCCCCTAAATTCTCCCGGTTTCGCTTCTCCGCCTGAACCATGAAAAAAAAGGCAACTATCAATGTGCGTGCATTTCTAAGCTGCTGGCTCTAGGAGCACTTTCCCGTTGCCTCCGTCGAGTGCCCTCGGGGTACCACGCTGTCACCGTACCCTCTTCGGTGCTACCCCGGGGCACCTTTTCGGCGACCACTATCTGCGATGCCTCTTCGACGCTGTCCCACCATGGCACTCTCGCTGTCACTGAGACCGCACCAAGGCGTTCCATCGACCAAGCCGTACCAAGGTCCTCCGGTGGCCCTGCGCCAGGGTCTCGCGTTGGCAGTCTTCTCAGCGATGAACCACCGAGCTTCTCCTCCCAGCGCCCACTGTCAAAATTGCCCTCCGCACCTGAAAGGATCCCAGGGACATTTAATACCTGGGTCCTCTGGCACGCAACTTGGGCTGGAGAGACCAGCCCCGCCAACGGCATAACCCATGTGCGGGCCCCTCCCCTGTTCACCTAGCGCCCCTTCCCCCACGTACACCCCAATGCTATCACATCGGTTTTCTTTGTTTTTTATCTTTGGTTGTTTTTCTATTAACTCTTTTTTCCCCTTAATCATTTATTTGCTATGATAATATTTTTAGGTTAAGTTAATATTAAGTTATACCTACCTTGTTCCCCGTGATATCCCACCGCGCCTCGTACCTTCCACGTGCTCGATCCACCATACCTGTCAGGCACCTCGGATGATCCACTCGCGAAACACCTTTTTGTATTTTATCTTGTTATTTATAAAAAAAATTGTAAGACGCGCTGTGACATTTCGGGGTTAGACCGAGCCATCATAGCCGCGCCAAAAAACATCCGCGGCGCTTGGCAAAACTAAGTCGTAAAATTCCCTACGGTAATACCTCCCTTCCTAACCGACCCAGCCCGTGTCGGCTGCACGCTAGTTCCTGCGTTGGCCGATGGTAGGCGGCGGGCGAACTCCTCTCCCGTACGCGTTTGCGACCGAGATGACTACTTAAGTTTGGCCCTGAGTCGCAAA